>VXBO01012845.1:18704-76587 GCA_013400135.1 Rhinoptilus africanus
CCTCTTCCCCCTCCCTTATTTGCCTCCGTACACCCAAGCCGGGGGCCTGCCTTAGGAGCTGCATTCCCAGCCCCTCGCGTTGAGCTTCCCCCCTCTCGGCGCGGAACCCGCGGTTCTCAGGGCCTCTCCACCAGTCCGCCACGGGGACTTCTGCAGCCTGTTCCTCCTTAGCGAGTTGGGGAGGATGTGGTCGTGCGGTCTGCTTTGTTCGTGTAATACCTGCGTAAAGGCTCACCTGATTTAACAGGGAGAACTTATCCTACATAAAGACTAGGAAAAAAAAAATCCTTCTTTGTGTAGAAGCAAGTTTCAGCCTGGGCAGTTCATTGAAAGTATAAATTTCTTTTATGAAAACACAGTTAAAGACTGAACAGGATTGTTTCAAAATACGGCTGCTCTCTGGTCGTGAAAACAGACCATATAATGTAAAAATTGCAAAGAAACGGGACCTTGGGTTGTTTAAATTACTTTTGTGCAATAAGGCTAGATTTTTGTGGATAATACAGTATTCGATTAAATATGCTCAAATTGAGCACGCTTGAAAAGAATAATTGAAAAGTTTGATACTGTATTTAAATGTCAGTTTAGTGTACAGGCTTAGTTTTCATGAATGTCATGCCTAGAATGAACTAATTTATATCAGTCTTGGAATAGCTTTAGTGTTTCTGTGTTTGTCTCTAGTTATGATTTTTCCATACATTCTACTGGTTAGGATTTTTTTCTTTTTGGTTGTCGTCTTAAAGATAAGTGCTTGTGGCATTCTGCCATACATCTTTTACCCTGAGAATCCCTCAGCCTGCAATAGCAATTTTCTGGAGGAAGTGCAATGTATTTACATGCCATTACTTAGTTTTATATGTAATGTAGATTAGATTTAGCTTTTATCTGAACTTCCCTTTTCCATTACTTTTAGGGAATATGTTATTTTTTTCATAATTTGCCTAGTCAGTTGAACTGTGGAGAAAATGGCCATGGGAATAATTGCTTAAGGGATTGCAGTAATCAAACTCGGTGAAAACGTCCGAAATGAGAAAAAGGGCAGTTAGTTCCGCAGACTGTCCCATGGATGTGGGTGCAGAAATCCCGTAAATGTGGAAAGAATGAATGTATGAGCAAAGAAGCTAATTTCATCGTTTATTGATGAAATTCGAATTGGACATCAATTGAGAGCTCATCAGGGTAATGAGCAAGTGGGATATTTTCACTTATTTCAAAACAAAAACCCACACGCAAAACAAAACGCTTTATATCTTCTACAGTAATCTTTGAAAATACTGTTTCCTACAAACGGAGGTAGAGGTGCAGAATATAGACATCAGTGTAGGTAAATACGAAAAAGCATCAAGTTTTCAACTGTACTGAAAGCCTTTACGGAGCAGCACAAATGTATCTATCATAATGAGAATTTGTTAACTCCTCTAATGTGCAACAAAAACTTGCACCTATGTGGTTTTGTTAGAATAAATCATAGGGGATGACAAATGCTTTTTTTTTTTTAATCAGTGGACAGGAACTTTGGTGTGTTTTTGTGGGGGGTGGGGG
The DNA here is from genome assembly GCA_013400135.1 of Rhinoptilus africanus. NCBI lineage: Eukaryota > Metazoa > Chordata > Aves > Charadriiformes > Glareolidae > Rhinoptilus > Rhinoptilus africanus. The sequence goes on from VXBO01012845.1 coordinate 20,247, forward strand.
CGAAAGTTGAATGACTGATGCTAATGTGCTCAAATTGAGCAAAAAAAAAACATTGCTACTTTTCTCTGGTGGCGGTGGGGGAACACAAAAGCAACACTTGTTGTCTTTGAAAATAAAATATATAAAATATCTTATATCTTGAAAAAGGAATCTCGGACACTGGCTGAAATAGCAAAGGCAGAACTTGATGGTACTATTTTGAAGAGCAGACCACTTCGAATTCGATTTGCTACACATGGAGCTGCCCTAACGGTCAAGAATCTTTCACCTGTGGTTTCTAATGAGCTGCTGGAACAAGCATTCTCTCAATTTGGGCCAGTGGAAAGAGCTGTTGTTGTAGTAGATGATCGTGGCAGAGCTACAGGAAAAGGTTTCGTAGAGTTTGCAGCAAAACCTCCAGCACGGAAAGCTCTAGAAAGATGCAGTGATGGGGCATTCTTGCTAACAACGTAAGTTCACAGGCTTTTGTTTGAATTTGTGTGAGTATATATTTCTGATGTGAAAGAAAACTACATTCTGTAGTTCCTATTTTATTTTCCAATTATGAAAGCTGTGAGGTGAGAAATCAAAATGTTTTACGCGAACACACCAATTATGCTGATTTTTTATTTGGTCAGGAAAACCATCTTTTTCTGCTTACTGTTTATAAGACTTGTAATTACCATATGAGAGCGTGATAGCAACTTTTTGGTTTTCCTTGTCTATATGCAGTATTACTTTTCCTTCTCTGTATAGTAGAGCTTTTTCTAGTGAGACTTCATTTTCATTGAGTGCACTCATCCCAGTAACAATGTGACAAAGTAATATTAGTCTATTTCAGCACTACATCGCTGATACTTCTGTAAACTCATGAAAGTGTTCCTGTGTTTATTTCTATTTTGAAAGCCTTATTTGTGGCTTGAAAGGCCAGACATACTTTTTTTTTTCTAAATGAAAACTTAGAATTTGCAGAAGTTTATGGCAACAAGCTCTGGAAAACTTTATATTTCAAGGGCAAGGAAGCTTGCAAATTACAGCACTTGTCTCTTATTTCTGTACTTGCTGAAGAGAGTTGTTAACTGCTGTGCTTTAACACATTCACTAGTGACATTTTCAAATGCTTTCTTAAAGACTGTGAAATGGTAGATATTCAGGATTTTTTAAAAATTTATTTTCCTGATTTTCATTTGTATAAACAAGGCATGGAAGCTTACTGACATCAGATTAGGGAATTTGTAGGGTTTTTTTCCTCTTCCTGCCCTGGCTGTACTGTTGGTCTTTTATGCACTTGATAATTTTCTGCTACTTCCATAAGCCACTTGAGCTTGCTAAAAGAACAGAAGAGTGTTCAGCTGTGTTTGTTGTGTTCATTTTTGGCTGTTGAAGCACGTGAAGGTGCTTGCTAACATGGGTGCTATGAACATCAGATCCAACAGAGGAGAAAATGTTGCCAGGTGGAGATTGCAGGTGGGGAAAGGGTCTGGATCTCCGCTTTCTCCCGATAATCTCATAAATCTTGTGTGCCACTGAGCTGACCTGGTGGCTACAGAGTATATTCAATCTGAATATGTCTTTACTGTTATCAGTAGGTGCCAGCAATTTGTTCTCATCCCCTGGGCTTTCTTGGCATTTGTATTTGAATGGAAGCATGATGAGCCAAACTAGGGAACTAATCTAGTTCAGTGTTATATGAGTGCTATTCTTGGCATGAGAGAAGTGGCAGGGAAAAAGAAGCTGGGATATGAGGGAGGGTATTTTTGTTTTACCAGATGGATAGATGAGCTGGATTGAAATGGCCATCTAGCTGTGGCCTGAGTGAATAAAAACCACTGATCTTTGTCTTGCTTAAGTGGCTGTCGTTCCCTAATGCACAGTTGCAAAGTTAATTAGCATCAATCTGCTGACATGATACTTTTATGCTTTGCTTCAGAATCTAAAATTTTACATTTTTAGTGAAAAATCTTTGCCCAATAAGAAAATCTTTAAATTCATGGGCTAAATACATCAAAACTAGGCATTTGAAGCATTAATGAGAGATTTAAATTTGTTGTTTTAAATCATAACTTGTTAACACCACAGTTCAGTTGCATTTAAGTAACAGAACTGCCAGCAATTGCCATTGAGATAACATCAGGAGAAAGAGTTGTTGAGTTGTGAGGTCTGGAATCACAGAGCACCATTTTAATCTGCACTCCACGTCCAGAGCTTTTTTCAGCTGGCGCTGCTGTTAAAATATATTGATTTTTTTCTGTGAGAAGATCTACAAAGTGAAATAGAGGTGTGGAACAATAAATAATTGCTGATGCTTTGAAAATAGCGTCAGTAGTTCTTTTCTTACCTCTTTAAGGTGTGTACTACTATCCCAAGACTGATGCAGAGAGCTTTTTACATGATTCAGGATCCTTATATTGCTGTCCTTGGCAGTACTGGCTAATACTTGCTTCTGATTACTACAGATAATGAGAATACAAGGAAGGTGTTTTCAAAGATAAATTAGGATTCTGATTTGTGAGAATACAGTTGTTCAAAGAGTGTTCAAGTTATTTAAAACTTAAGCAGAAATGTTTTTGTAATTATCACTGGAATATTAATGCCAAATTGTCAAGCTGTTTTCAATTGTAGAGTAACTTTAAAAAGAAACATTTAACATTCTCTGGAAATATGAATGGGTTGCATTTGTTCTCTTTTGGGTTTGTTTGGTGCTTTCCCAGTATAATCACAGCCCCTGTGTTGCCTCACTGAAAACAAAAAGCTAGTTCCTCCCTAAATGTTTTGTAATTGTTTGATTGTAATTGTTTTGATGTATTTTTTTCAGCTTTAAATATTTCATAGCAAACAGAATGACATCAAGTAAATTGTGTTTTCTATGTGGAATAGCTGGTTTTGAGTATAGAAATAATTATTTTCAAAGGTAGTTCTTAAAATCAGGATTCATTGGAATGCTATGATTTAAGAAGAGTTTGCAAGATGCAAGAATTATAGATGACATGTTAGCTCTTTGGAATGTTTCCTCAAAATACTAAGGCAACTTTAACTACTTCATTTATGATTCGGTTATTAAATTGAAACTGTCTTCCAGAACACCTCGACCTGTTGTTGTAGAACCAATGGAGCAATTTGATGATGAAGATGGGCTCCCAGAGAAGCTGATGCAAAAAACACAGCAGTATCACAAGTAAGTTGTGTTTAGCTTTATTTTATAAAACATGATTTAGGTACTTAGTTAGCTTGGTAAATATATGCTAATTTTTATTTTTGCACTTCGGTAACAGGAAGTATTGTTTCATGTGTTGTGCTGTTTTGTGCCAAAGGATTAAATAGGACCATGGTAAGATCTCCTAATCATAGTAAAATTCAGACTTACCTTGTTGGTTTAACATTCAGCACATTTACTAAAGTAGATAGATACCTGGCCTACACTGAAATCAGTTGGAGCTTGTTGCCAGCCAAGGTACAGTCTTTATTTATAGATCAGAGGTGTGGTCTAATCCTGCAGTGATCTGTGTAACAACAGATTTTTGTTCTCTCTCAGCCCCTTAACTGTAAAGTCAGTGGAGTGTAAATCTTTGCAGTTTCCATGGTTCAGCTAAAAATTTGAGCATGACATGAGAAAGTCAGTCTTGATCATGAGGTGGAAGAGAAGACACTTCATCTGATAATATTAATTTCTAATATTGAAATTTGATTGTCATTTAGAAATCACGTTGCTTGAAGCTAAAATGCTTATTCTGGTGAGGCTGTAGAATACCACTTTTTAAAAATGTGTCGCATTTAGTTACAGTATTAGTGTTAGAATGTGAAATAAAATATTGACACCTTTTAATGTTTAGAGATTCTGGATAATATTCTGAGTTGTCTGGTAAGCTTTGATATTTATTTAAACAAATTGCTTATTTTAGAAGGTTGGACACAGTTAATTTAGTGTTGCAACTTAACTATTTTATACTGATGTAAATATGAATTTTTATATTAAAATTATATAAGTTAACTTTATTTTGCCAATTTCTCTGATCACATTACTTGTCTTAACAGCTGAATTAAGCTTTCACTGGTTAAAAATGTAGTCATCTGACAGGTTGATTTAAAGTCAGATCTACACTTGAAGTGATTGTTTATAAATTCTTTGGCTGTTACAGCTGTTGATCTAAATGTGTCCTTCTATACATTTTAACTTCAAAATTTTTATTAGGGAAAGAGAACAGCCTCCACGTTTTGCTCAGCCTGGAACGTTTGAGTTTGAGTATGCTTCACGGTGGAAGGCTCTTGATGAGATGGAAAAGCAACAGCGTGAACAGGTTGACAGGAACATTAGAGAAGCCAAAGAGAAACTAGAGGCAGAAATGGAAGCAGCTAGACATGAGCATCAGCTAATGCTGATGAGGCAAGGTAAAATCAGATAATCTACTAGTATTAAATTTGTTTTGTCACAGATTTTTTTTGTGTAGCATGCAGCTGTATGTTAAACTTAGAGATTTTGCCAGACATTATTTAATGAAATGCACCAAACTGAGAAAAAGGAAGTAATCTTTTTCCTTACACATGTTCCTTGATGATTTGCAGGGATTAAGAAAATACAAAAGGGCTGATGGTCTAGGTCTGTTTTCTTCACTTAAATTTGTCTAGTGTAAGTAGTTTATGTGAAAAAAATTGAATGGTAGGTTCACATTCATGAGTAAAATTATTTTCCATTTTTGGTGTTGCTTATGGTACTAGACAGGACTAAGTACTGTTTGTGTGCGGTGTGCAGGAACAAATCAAAAATGATAGCTCGTTTTTCTTTTGGCTGTTCTATGCACCTCTGGTATGATTTGAGAAGTTCCAGCACCTAATGTTACTTTTCTTCTTTTGAAACCTAGCTGAGAAGTCTGGTGTGTGCATAGTATTATATGTACGTAACAACTCAAAATAACTCCCAGTTGCCATGAATTTCAGCCATTCTTGAAATTTTAAGATCATATATCCCTCTTTCGTAATTGTTTGGACATCTTGTCTTCTGCTGGTGTTGGGAGACGAATGTCCTCAAGCAATTGCTTTCGAGCCCTATTTTTGAGAATGGAGCTGGGTGGAGCTTGTGTTTTTTGGGCAGAGAGGATAGTAGCAGGGCGAGTATCTTGTACTTTCTGCTTGTTAGCCTTCTCCCCAAAACAGGTTTTCCCAAAATGCTGTTGACATGCAATTGCTGCTTTCCAGTTCAGAACTATCGAACTACTATTTGATTTTAGTTTCCTCTGCATGACTGATAAATTGCAAGACTTGAGTGGATCAAGTTTAAATATATTACAGATCTGTTGGAAAGAATCTTCAGGTTTGTTGCATGAATGAAACACTGAAGTATTTGTTTTTTTAAATCTTAGTTTAAGGGAGATAGTGGCTACGTAAAAAAGCTATTATCCCTAAGAGAGTTAGGTCATAAGACAGTACAACAGCTAGCTTGATAGGATGAATAAGAGTGTCTTGGCATTTTAAAGGAATTTGAACTTCCTGAGATTCTAAGTAGTGGGTGCATTTCTAAACTTAAAGCCAGGTAACTCATACAAGCTGTCTGCTGCAGTTTTTTGGCTTTACTGAATGTTTAGTCATAAGGATTTTTTTGTTGGTGGTGTGACTTCCCTGTGTGAGACTGGTTTATCTTAATTTTTCCTACTGATGTAAACGACGTGTTGAAAATACCTATGTGAGCTGGATTTGAGTATTTACTAGATCGGTGGAATTGAAGCACCTAAATATTTGAATATATTGAGTGTAAACACACAGTCTTTTAAAATACGTTTCAAAACATTTTCATAACTGGAAAAGAAATTAAAAGGTGTATATTTCATTTTTATATAGTATTCTTAGTTCTACTGCAACTGAAAATTGTGATTAGGAAAAAATTTTCTTAGCCTGTTTTTCTAAATAGGCATGCCTGTAATACACAGTGCAGCCACCTCTTTTCAGTTAGGCACACATTTTTAATTTTGTGTATGTGTGTGATATTGGTGAAGATGGTTCAGTGTTGAAAATACAGATGGGATAGAAAAGGTTTTGATGGTAAAACATGGGAGAACTGCTTAGGCATGTTTTGGATATTAAGGTTTCTTTTAAGGATTCTGTGAAGGAAAAAATATATTCCTTTTTTTGAATATTTATTAAGCTCCACTTCTACATGGAAAAGAAAGAGAATTACCCCTTCTGTTAAAGAGCCACTAGAATATGAATGCTTTTGGTGCTAGTACTCTAGTGAGGAAACATGCTTTTGGTTAGTCTGGGAGGAAGTTTTTTTCTTTCCATTTGTCTCTGGTACCAAATAACTTGGAATTTTGTTTAGATAATTAGATTTCTGCTTATTCATCTGCAGGTATTTAATTTGCCAAGCTCTAGTGGTTAGTAAACAAAACATTCCTTCTGTTTTAATCTTGTTGACTCTCTACCTTCATTGTGTATGAAAATGTTTTTTTTCCTCTTGTATTTATTTCCAGACATTGGCTGCTTCGAAATCTTGCTGGTCTGAACAGTGTTTCTGGGTATAAGTTCAGACCGTGCCAAGAATATTAATTATAGTGATGAGACTACATCCCAGGGTTTTTAAGAAAGATGCAATGAAACTTTTGAGGCATCAGAACCTAGAATTAATGTTTTTGTATACCTGATGCACAAACCACAGATTTAAAGCTGTGTTGAAGTAGTTATTCTGTAATGTGGAATTATATATTAATTGTCAGGAGCTAAAAAGAAGATTGGAAGGGTGAGCTTACTACAGTCCATATACTCCTGCAGGTCAAGGTTTTACGGAAATTGCTTTATGACAGCTAGTAGGACTTGAACTAGAACATGTGGGCTTAAGTACTCAGGTTTTTGTGGTGTGGTATTAATGCTGAAGGTAGACTTCATTCTTTTGATATGTGTAACTTTTCACTTTTAAGTGTCATGTTTTGACAGATTGAGTCAGAAGTAATTTGTAAAGCAGGATACGTGTTTCCATGTGTAAGTGAATTGGCGTGATGTTTCTGATCTACATATTGGTGGTATGCTTCAGACTTCTGTAAATACTCTTTCATAATGGTGGTTAAATAGTTTGTGAAAATACTGGAAAACGTGAATGAATTTAACCAGAAGCTTAATTCTTTATCAGTTGTATGGGAGATGGACATTTGTTTTCCGTTTTTAGAACTAGAAAAATGATCAGCTAAACTTAAAAATCTTTTTGGACTTCGTATTCCTACTTGCAGGATTAGCTTCTGAGGTTAGAGTACACTTCCACCTTCTGCCCTCTGCTCTGCAGAATGCTGAGGATAAAATGAAGGTGTTGCTCATTTTTAAGCACAAGAAAGTGCAGAAGTTAATAATAATGCTCTCTGTCTTTTTTATTTCACAGCTGCTTTAGTGCAGGTTTCTTCTATTCAGGGAAGGGGCCTGTGTTCAATGTGTGTCAGTGCAGAATTACCATCATTGCAGATCTTTTAATATGAATGGCTCTGTGCACAGCAAAAGCATGTAGATCTGTATTTCGTCTGGCTAGTAGGGCTTAGTGCCAAGATTCTGCCATTGTGAAATGGTACTGGATCATAAATTGGTATGTTGAACTTCAAAATACTAACACTTTCAGGAAAGGCAATAATCAGCTCTATGCTGTGGAAACAAATTAAGAAAAGACTAGGAAACGTAGTTCTCTACACCTTAAGAATAAAGGGGAGTAAATGATAATTTTCTAGCAATTAGTGGTAGAGAGAAAATAGGAAATCCTGTGCCAGTGTATTAACAAAAGAAAAAGGGAATGCTACATAAATTTGAAGGAACAAAGAACTGCAAAGGAAACATGTTTTTACCACAGTGGACAAAACTGAGCTCCCCAGGCGCTCCCCAAGTATCAGGGTAACGGTGACCAAATCTTCTATGGCAAGCACAGTTGGAAAGAAGCAGCCCTCAGACTTTGTGATTTGAGTGAATCTTCACTATGATTACATTTTATTGAAGTGTGTAATGTGTTAATTTTGCAGAAGAGATTGGAAAGCCTGCAAAATGTGCTTGAGAAAGGGCTTCTAATGTCAATAAGGATGCTGTGAAAGTCTGATAATCTTTTTTGTTAGAAAAGAGAACAAATAAATGATGTGTTGGTGAAATGTATTAGTCATTGTAGTTGTTTTTGGACATTAAATGATAAGTTGTAACGATATATGCTGATGTAAGTTTGAGGAAAGTGATTTTAAGATGATTTAATTAGTATAGTGAAGAAATGCATAGAGAAATGTGTGGAGTAGTTGAACTGACACATAAAAGGCATATAATAGGTGGTATAGTGGAATGTTCCTATAAATAATGTCGTGGCCAATATCCTAAGAAGATAGAAAAGGCGAACAACTGCTTGCTAACAAAAAGTAGAATTAATTTTCATTGAAAAAAGCATAAATTTCCTAGCAGACATCAATAATGTGACTGGTCATAAACTAGTACAGCAGGCATAATTACTACTACTAGTTGTGCCCTGCTTTTTAAGAGCATTTTAAGTGCTTTTTAAGAGGATATGGCTGTTCCTTTCTGGTAATGTTAAAAGATTAGTCATTTGTCTATAAGCAGACTCATGTGATACATCTCTGTGGAGGCTGGGATTACATGCACCTGAAGTTCATACCATCTTTTTCTGATGTGTGCTGTGCAGTGGTCTGCAATAGGTAGTGGAGGGTATAAGCCCATACGTACTGTACTAGTTGCTGGTGTGACTTTATCAGTACACAGCGTTGTGAGAAAACTGTTGCGTTGCCCTGGATGTAAAACCAGGGTGTGATTTAAGAGCGTGAGAGTTTTTTCTCCTTTTCTTTGTTTGAGGACTTCAGATTTATGTTTGCATAACGTGCTTCAGAGGCTTTGCTAGTCCTGTACCTCCCCATGTTTCTGTGTGCTGTGCATCCACTGTGTTTTTTCATATATTAGACTTAGCTTTATAGGAAGAACTAGTTAAACATATTGAGAAATTTATTTAAAAATTGAATGTTAGAACTGTAATCTGACAGTAATAGCAATTTCTTATGTTGCCACATTTTTGATTGACAGCTTTTATATTTATTACGGTTTTACTCCTGTTTAGATCTCATGCGACGTCAGGAAGAATTGAGGCGATTGGAAGAACTTCGAAACCAAGAACTTCAAAAACGCAAGCAGATACAATTGAGGTATTTTGTCTTTTACTATGCAAAGGTGTGGCATGCAGCTGTTGTAGGCGTGCGTGAATTTAGATACTCTAGGTTGTAGAGCTTGCTTTTTATATAAAGCAAAAATGTTTCTGCTACTAAAAAGTTGCTTTTCAAAAACAACGTGATGCTTCTCAGTTATACAAATATAAAAGAATGGTTTCAAGTATTTCTTGAATTTTTAAATTTATTTCAGCTCTAATTCTTGTCTAAATTTCTGAGCTTTCTAAATAGTGTAGAAATATCTTAATGTAAATTTTTTTTATTTCATATTACTTATTTTAGCCTTGTGATTGAAGCATAGCTGTAATAGATGTGAATGTGCTTCTAAGATTTATGGGCAGGTGGTCTGTATGTGGAACAGTAGCATTGCAAATTTATAGCCTGACATGAGATTTTGGGGGGTATTTTCACTTGATATTCTGGTATGTTGCATACAATTTTTCCTTTAATATCTGTTTTGTACAAATATTTGTTTTCATGCTTCTGCTAAAATTTAAGAAAATAGACGTAGTATCATCATGTTGATTGAGTTTATACTTTTAAATATCCCAAGAAATGTAAATGAGGAAAAAGAGCAAAACAAGACACCTTGTAGAGTTAAAAATCTGTCTTCTGGCAGTATTGAAATGTTTTAATCCATAGTGAATTGTTTAAAACTGGAGTATTTTAACCTGCTTAGCAATGTGTAGACAGAAGATCAGGTACAGAATATATTGGTATTGTACTTACCTGTATTCCAGTTAAAAATATGAATAAATACTTCAATAATATTCAAATACATAGAATCATAGAATCATAGGGTTGGAAGGGACCTTAGTAGATCATCTAGTCCAACCCCCCTGCCAGAGCAGGGCCATCTTAGAGCAGGTTGCACAAATACATCAGGTTTTGGAGTAGATTAGTGCCTTACACTATATAAAAAAAATAAATAATGGCCAGTTTTGTTTATATGCTTGATCTTATCTCCTGAGAACTGAGTACAAGCCTGAACGGGTCAAGAGTCTTACATTGACATAGTTTTTGAAAAATATTCTAGACATGAAGAAGAACATCGGCGTCGTGAAGAAGAGATGCTGCGCCAGAGGGAGCAGGAGGAGTTACGACGACAGCAGGAGGGAGGATTTAAGCCAAATTTCATGGACAATGTAAGTAAAATTCTATGATAGAAGTCCAAATGCTGAAATGTTTTTTTTAATTATTGTATTTTTATATTCTGACTACTGAGCTGCTGCCTTCTTGTTTGCTGTTTTTCCTTCAGTATTCCATTGTTCTCATGAGTGGAGCAGTACAAATTTAGTAATGTAGTTATTCTCTTGTGCGGTGGCATCACTGTTGTTTTTCCTACAAGCTGGTGATGTAACGCTTTAGTTATGTGAAGGTGTTCTGGTAATAATTAGACTTTTTATTCATTAAATGAATTTTTCCAATAAAATAATAAATTTTCTAAGTTGGATGTCATGGAAATAAATGATGTTTCCATGAGGAGGTGCCCTAGTTTGACTGAAGGTTTAAATTTTAAACCAGTTCAGGCTGTTAAGCTTGTTTGAATTGCTTGCTTTAGTTTGTGCTTAACTTATTAAGAATAATGCTCTTGAGAAACAAAACGGGCAATATTAACTTCATGTGGAGCCTAAAATCACTCTCCCCTTTGAGTTGTTGTAAAACTAGATGAGGAAAGCTTCAAAATCTTTACTAAAGGAGACCAAAAGATTATGAAGGTGGTAAAGAAAGAATTGTCGTCTGCTATAATTTCTACATTGTTTATATTAGTAATTTAGGTGTGTTCTGCCTCTGAAGACTATCCTGCAGGACTAACAAAACGGTGGTGTCAGAGGACTCACTTCTAAATTTTCGTGATGATCTATTTTGGTCAAGGGTATGACTTTTTTTATACCAACCAAAGCAGTTAAATGAACACAACTTGTATTGTGAATGCTTTATTTTCATGTGAGAAGGATACCTTTTACAGCTGTTCTTAGTGAGGAAACAATGAATAAGTGATCCACACAATGCTCCTTTACATTCTTGTAACAACTGTAGTCTGCAGGAGGGAATTTTGTTCCCTCTCACAGGTACATGAACTCGATTTATAAATGAGAAGTGAACTGCTAGTTTCTTAGATACTTTCTGATTTTGTGTTTTGTGGAAGAAATACCCATTCTACATTCTATACCATAACATTTTCTGTAGGGTTGAGAAAAATACATTATGTATGTTCTGAGACATGCTAAAGAGAAGTTAGAAAATACAAGATTTCCTGTTTTCAGCAGGACATCTTTTTTCCCCACTATTCTCTGCCCCTCAGTGTTTTTAGTAAAGGTGGGGAGGAAGCAAAATTGTTCCTTTGTTACTAACAGCTATCAGTAGATTTTGCTGATTGTGTTTTGAGAAACATGCAGCAGAAAACAATCAATCATTTATTTCCACGTGTGCTCACGGTGTAAATGAAAACTGCTTTCAGCATGTTTTTTCTTTGGGGTGATGAAGATCAAGAATTCAAAACTCATAATATCCTTTAGTGGCTTCCCATATATTATTAAACATACTTTATGAAATAGCATGTTACAATGTCTGATGTAATTTAGAATTACATTAATTCATAATAATTACATTAATTAATTCTGACCCTATTAACTACCTGCCAAAATCTTCCTGTGGCTGATCTGTTAGACCCATGCTACTTGCTGCAGAGTGCTGCAGGAAGGGGAAGCTGGGGAGCCAACCCACAGGCTTGAGATGGCCATAGCTCCCTCAGATTCCATTGCTGTTAGGAAATGGTGGCCTATGTCCTGCAGCTTGGGGTGCTGGGGAAAACTAGATAGTGTTGACCCACAGCAGCTGGATTTCTTCTTGCAGCTGTCTTGAGGTCATGTTACTTAGCCTTTGTGCTTGAATTGCTTGCCACGGTTTGGCCGTCCTTATGCTTATCTGCATCTTTAAATTCCAAACTCCATGTGGAATAGAAACTGTTCAAAGTTGGTGTGGTGGACGTGGCAAAGATGTAGTGTAAGAAGGGAAGAGGAATGGTTCAATTGGAAGGCACTTCAATCACTATGCATAATTTTTGTGACTTTTATAGGATGAAATCTTTTGGGGGGAAAGGTAAAAGTGGAAAAATGCTTTGGAAGAGTGTAGCTTTCCCACTGAGTTGCAGTACTGGAACTGTGTGCTCATCTGGAACTAATTAATACACTGCAAGAATATATAGATGTAGCTGTACAGCAACGACCTTTCCAAAAGTGCTGTAAGTTATATAAAGGAATATGTAGTACAGGCGTTTTGTTTTTTTAATGTCATGTGAAGTTGAAGTGTCAAAATACAATAATTTAAAAAAATGGTTTTCTCTAATCTTCACACTCGTTTTTAGTAAACTTGTCATGTGTTATGTTTTACTTCTAATGTCCTTTGATTTTAAGAATAAGAAGAATTGAAACAATTGGAAGTGATGTATTTAATTTACTTTCTTTAGTAACTGTTTCTAATAAGGGCAGCCATGTAACTCTAAACATGGCCTTTGATTTTATAGGTGTTCATTATTACATGTCTTTAGATAACTGTAAGTTCTATACTGTGAATGGGAATTGGAAAAGCCTTTGCATTTTGCAGCAGAATTGTAAACCATTTCTGGAGATTGCAAAATAATACATACTTTTTTTTTTTAATTTACTAGAATTTCTTATACAACTAAATTTTTTATTTATTTTTACTAATACTTGTTCATGGTGAACAGACTCCATCTGGTAATTACTTCTATTCTCGGATTACCGTTGTACATATACTGAAAAAAGTTATTCTCTGTTTTAAAAGTTGCCTCTTGATGAAAATTGCATTTTATGGTACTGGTGGATGGTTTCTACCATATCAGGTCTTGATAAATTCTTTTGGCATAATCCTTGTAATATATTACAAGTCTTCTGCCAACTGTGTATTTAGAAGAAGAATAATAATTGTCTCTAATCCTTGTTTTTGTTTCTTAAAAGCTTTGAAAAGTAAGTTTCCTTCACTTATATCTTATCCCTTTTTACTGTTCAGTATAAAGAAGGACATAAATGGTAAGTGCAATGACTGCAGTGACAACCAGAATTGAAACCTCTCATATAAGGCTGCAGTATTAGGCTTTCCTCTTTAAAGTTTCTTTCTCTGTCTTTTCCCTAACTTGTTAAACTTTGATTTTTCAATATAACTACTTTTGAAAAAGTCTTGTAATCGAGTTTAACCAGTTACTCAGTTTAATTACAGATGATGATAAAAATATTTTCGGTGTGGGAATTTCTCTTCCTGAAGCATTCTTATCCATGATGATGATGTACATTAAAAATTTGATGGCATTGTTTGTTAATCTAACGGGCAGCCTAGTAATGCCGAGACAATTTATTAATCTAGTTGTGTGATTTCTAGTAGGTAAGTTATTGATAAACACTTTTGGTTAGGGTATTTCCCTTACTGCGTAAAATTTGGTTAGCAAATCTGCTGTTACAGCTCCATACATGCATTCTAATTTCATAATAGCTTAATCAGGAAACTTGTTTTCCTGTAATATTTTTCTGATTTTTATTTTGCTTACATATTCCTTGCTGATGGTGGTTGGAAGCAATATTTTATCTTTCAGCAGTACAAATAATTTTTAAAAAATATATTACTTCTAAGTGCTAGTGATACATTAATTATTCAAACTGGGCAATGGTTACTATGCAATTGTGAATGGCTTACAAAGATCTACATTGTTAAAACAGAGCCTTTTTACCAAATAATTCTAGTTTCTGGAAATACTTTTATTCATTATTTTATGTCACTAACTTAAAAGAGTCAAAAGAGGATGATTTGCATTTAGTGTATTAAAATAGTTTTCATGTGTATACAAAAGACACCGAAATACGTGGAGTTGTAGTCTTAGTTTTATGGTGCACATATTTAATTCTGTAGTAGCACTGCAAAATAGGGTCAGATGGGTATTGTACTTAAGAGCTGTGTTACTGACCTACATCTTACAACTCTTCTTACTGGTGGTTTAAAGAGGGAGTTTAGTTTTTTGGATGTCCTTGTCCTCTTCCCTCCAAGGAAAACTCCCCCTTTTTAAAGTGTAATTTGCCTATGTAAGGAACTGTTTCTTGTGAGTTTCAACTTCTGAGTGCTTACTGTTCTTTCCTGTAAGACTTTGTATATAGAATACTTAACTTTTTTGTCTCCTAATCTTTTCAAGAATTATTTCTAGATGTTGTTTTGCTTTCCTTTAATTTTTCTTGCACAGAAGCACTGCTGCTTAAGTATGTAGTGTAAGTATCAGCATAAAGTGGCGTCTGCTAAAGCAGCGGAGATCGCCTCAACAGCAAAGGTTGCAGTGGACTTGGATCAAAAGCTGTTAGACAGATGAAAGCAAAGGAGTTAAAAAAACACATCCCAAAACAACAAAGTAGTTCACAGATTCAGGAATGCCAGAAACTTGATTGAAAAAAACCCACCCCATCTTTAGTCTTTTCAAGAGTTTTGTCCTTCTTTGGAGTGGTTTATAAACATAACTTCCCCTGTCTTTCTTATTTTGAGCCTACTGAGGTATATCTTATCCCTCACTTCTACATTCAGTTGCAAGTTAAGTAGTAGACATTTGTGAAACAAGGCTATCGGATTTCCTTGGACTTCTGTAAATCAGGAATAGGTTTTTGCACTTCTTGTCTCTTAAGTGAATAGAACTGCATATTTTTTTCCCGTCTTCTGATTCTGTTATGCTCAAAAGCCCCAGTTAGCTGAGAAGTTTGAATTTTCACTGAACGCAGAATTGTTTCCTACTTTATTGAAAATTAAACTAAGCTAAGGCAGATTTCCAATAATAAATAAATTAATAAAAATTTCCAAGGATCTTTTAAAATTTGATCTGTTTTTCTACTAACAATAAATTTTGCTTATTTTATCTTGACAGCCTAGTGCACTTAATGAAGCTGATGGTGGTGAAGTTTTGTGAGGTTGTATGAATAAAGTCTCTGTTTCTTAACAAAATGCTATAAAGCTAAGCTGCTTTATAAAAGTGTTTTTGTAGAGCTTGGTTGGGAGAGATGAATTACCTCCTTATTGCAATCCAGCGTACATACTAGTGGAAGAAGTAGTTCATGTTTGACACCTTAAAAGCCTTTAAAGGTAAAACTAGCTTGAAGAAAGGCAGATAATTCAATGTAGAACTAAAAAAAACCCAACCTGATAAAACATTCCTGCTTTCAAGGCAGTGGTTTTACTTCAGTGATCAAGTTTCTTCCTCTGCATAAAGCAACTTAGGCTAGGCCTTTGAGCAGATGTTTATAAATAGTTTGTGGTTTTTGTGAGTGGTCTTGGTTTTGGCCGTAACACTAAACTTTTTTTATTTTTGCAGAAATGCAGTGATATGTATCAGTAGACAGATACTTAAATCTTGCATTTCTTATGTACTTCAATGTTTTAGATACTAAATTTGGTGCCTTAACAGGCCTTAGAATATTCATGTTGTATTATTTTCAGAAACTAAATAAATTATTTTCAGCCTTTAATTGCATTCATTGCCAGATATAAAAACTACTTTAATTGCCGTATCTGCTTTTAGTATGAAAAGACATTGCATAAAAATCAGTGCAAAACTTCAGCCATTTTTTTGTAGCGTATTATGTGTTTGTATACATAATGCAAAGCTATTTGTGGAATAAGAGATTTGGTTGTACGTATTTATTTCATGACCATTTTCAGATGGTTCATAATTGACTTTCTAGATTATGATTTAATATGTATGAAGGACTCTACCTAAGGTAATTTTTCAGTAATGGAGCAAGTAATCATAACAATGTTATGTTTAATTTATAACTTTATATTTCAGTTTGTGTGAACTGTGAATATTTACTGTAATGTGATAAGTTTTCCTTGTATTAAGTTGTTATAGGTATTTAGGAGACTAAAATCTTTTACTCTGTTGCCATCCTCTTCTAGTCTTTGCACAAAATGCTCTAGAACATACTAATATTTACTTCATGTGAACTTGCAAACAGAAGAAGTTTCATAAGTAATTTTTGTCCCTTAATGTGCTGTCAAATATGCATAAATCTCTGGTATGAGTTTTGCTTGTAAGCATTCACAGGTTTGGTCTCTTCTACAGTAATTGATAAGGAATTGGTTTTGTCTGTGATCTTCAGATTATCTGTTTTTGTTTATAACTGAATTTTCTTTCAGTAAGACTGATGGATCAAGAAACTAAAAGAACACATCTCAGATGCTTGCTATGCAATGGCAAAATGACATCAGTCTTAGTGTTTCATGAGACCTCAGATTTAGCAGATGCCATTTTTGTTCGATTATTAATGGAAAGACTTCAGATGCATCTGATGTGCTTGTTTATAGAATACTCCATTTGCATACTTAGCTTCGTGGATTTTAGAGATAAAAATTAAAAAATCTATTAAAGAACAGTTTTAATAAGTCTATATTCCATATTTTTGATACAATTTCTGAAAATTGTTGCTGCTCACAAACTATAAATCTTCTTTATAAGTTCTTCAAATAATGAACTCTTCAGTTTTTCATGACAAGTGAAAATGAGGCTTTTATAAATAATTTAGAAAAAATTGTTAATGTGTTTGATATATTCCCTACATATTTTGAAGAAGCTAAAATTAATGTTTGCCTTAATAATTTTCATTTTTTCTTCCTCAGCTACTGGAGTTAAGTTTGATTTGGAGTTTGTACACGTATTTACCTAAACTAAGAAGAAACTCACTTCCAGTTTCAGTTGTCTACTTGGTACCTATTTTGGACTCATCCATCTGTTTAAGTCTTGAGATCTTACTTGGTGTCATTGAGATGTGCATCCAAAATAAGTTCCTCTGCTTAGAAAAGTTTGCTTTTGTTCAGAGGGTCTGTGTTTAAACAACGAGTAACACACAAAAAGCAGTAAGTGAAATTTCTGTAGAAAGAGTATTTTTTCATGTGAGGAAACCTGCTAATGGGTCTGTTGCTTAGTGTGAGGAAAACCTATGTATAGATCTGGTTTCTCAAGAGGCAGTGCCTTCTGAGTAGTTTTTTTCACTTAGCGTGAGCAGTAAGCCTCTGACCTTTTGCTTCAGTAGCTCTCAGGGAGTGAAAAATTTTAATCGTGGTAATCCAGTAAACTGAGACACAGCCATTAACCTGTCTTAGTGAGGTTGCCTGTCTCTTGATACCAGCCTGAATGCTATTTTGAAATTAAAACCTTCAGGGATTTTCTCATGAACATTTCACAAGCCTCCTTTCTGTAGCGTAGACATCAAGTAGGTTTATCTCATTACCAGAGCTCATGCTTGTTTTGGGTTATTAGATTCCATGTTTCTCATGGAAGATTTAAGTCTGATATTTCTGTCTTCCATCAAGTCTGTCTTTAGGTTCCACTTTTAATTTTCCAGAGATTAGGTCTTATTAAAAATGCTAATTTTTCTAACAATAGATACTGTTTTTTTGGGGAAAAAAGAGAAGAGTTTCCATAGAGCTTTTTTCTAACTGTTCAGATGGAGAGTTTAATATTTTGGTTAACAGAAAATAACCTTTAGAGAGTCAATTAAATACAATTAAAGTTTACCATTTAAAGATGTTTTTCCCAAACATTCTCATAGAATCATGGAATAGTTTGGGTTGGCAGGGACCTTTAAAGGCCATCTAGTCCAACCCTCCTGCAATGATCAGAAACGTCTTCACATCTTCAACTAGATCAGGTTGCCCAGAGCTCCATGCGACCTGACCTGCAAAGTTTCCAGGGTGGAGCATTTACTCCCTCCCTGGGCAACCCCTTCCAGTGTTTCACCACCCTCATTGCAAAAAATATCTTCCTTATATCTAGTCTGATTCTACTCTCATTTAGTTTAAAGCCATTTTGCCTTGTCCTATTGCTACAGGCCCTATTAAATAGCCTCTCCCTATTGTGATTACTTAGAGCGGCTAATGGCTCACTAATTTGGGTTTAGCATTGTGTAGGATGAAAGAGTATTTGTATTAGTTTTGTACATGACATGTTGCTGAATGCAGTTTTGTTGATACACGTGTGGCAGGTTAGCTGGTAAGTGTCTCTTCTCAATGTATTATAAATACAAAAGATCTGAAAAAGGTAATGTCAAAATTAGGTTCTTCAAGCTTTGCTTCTCATCTGTATAGACTGCTGGTTTTTATAATCCTTGATTTACTTTTGGAGTCTTTGTGTTTGTCCCTCCCTGCCCGTTCTGAATTATTAGACATTTGTTTATCTGCAGGGGAACTTGTATGTTTTTCAGTTAAGAACCAGCTATTCTTGTTTGTCCCTACTCATTGTGAAGCCCATCGTGTCTCTAACTTGATTCTGACCTTTGGGTCTCTAGTACATAAATAAAACGGTAGATTTTGTTAGATATATATCTTTTGCTGAAAGCAGACACTGTAGCCTAAGAGTTACTGTGTGTTGACTTGAGTCAGGGGATTTAACTAGAAAGCAATTTGTCTTAATCCATTTGGATTTGTTTGGATGGCCAGTTTCCTAAACTTTTGATTGAAATACTAGAATTTTCTGGTACAATGTATATTGTTTTCCTCAGTCAGAACTCTGTTTATTCAAATGATAAGTGTCTTTCTTCATTCAAATCTACCTCATCTTGCTCCTGTTTTAAGTAAGTGGCCTCCAGGTTGTATAAAACTACTATCTGGGAAATTATGGAGCCTGGTTTCATGCCAGGAAGTTTCACTGATTGTTCATGTTTTCTATGTTGAAGTGCTGTAGGTGTGGGCAGGCCAGAACTTTGTTGGGGAAATCTTAAATATTGAATCATTCTGATTGTAAGCAACATTCACAACATGTATAAAAGACTGCCTATATTTGTTAGAAATTTCTCCTCAGGACCTCTCTGTAGCAATGAAAAACTGCGGCTTTCCACTTCCTTTTGGGAAATACTTGCATATTCTAGTCACTTGGTAACTCCTGATCAGTTATAAGGTAGCAACTACAATTGGACTCTTTTTTTTGGTTACAGTTTAGTCAGCTTGTATAATATCTATTTGGTGAGGAGAAATTGTTAATACAAAACACTGGCAAAGAGTCATATTTAGCCCTCCAATTCCACATCCACCAGCGTGAATTGTGGACTGCACCTTAAATTTATCATTTGCAACTTGTTCTGTGAAAGTAAGGTATCCTCCATGCTCCCATGGATGTCTGTTTTGATGCTTACCTCCAGTCTCATGACATTTCTTTAGCTAAACTAAAAGCAGAATAATTCTAAGCTGCAGCTTAAAATTCTTTAATATGCTTCTGAAGATGTGACTATATTGTGAATGTAATGTAATTATATTACATGTATCATTTGTGAACTTGGTGATATGGTGCGATATTGCTTTCAGAAAGTAGTTTTGCAGGTAATTAAACAGTTAAGTGCTTTAAATTAATGCAGATATTTTTTTCACATGGAATCATGTTCAGCTGTTGAATTGTATTCAATTTGTTTTTAATTTCATTACTGACAAAAAATGAAGCTAACAGAAGTGGGAGAAGTGTTTTTATATATTGGTTCCATGGAGCTAAAAGTGGCTCCTAACTCTGGCTGCACCAAATTAATTGGCAGAATGTTGTAATGAGGAGGTTGCTATTAAGAGAGTTAATGTATAGATATCTTTTTTTTTTTTTCTTAAAGGACTTCCAGATCTGTTAAAGTGGTTACCTTCTCTAAGCACCTTTATCTTGTGAAAAATTATTTCTTAACTTTAAAATATTTGAGAAGCAGAATTTTACTTTCCTTGTTAGTTGTTAGATCAAGGGTAGATTTTGACAAAATACCTCTGTTCCTGTTTGCTCTCAGATAGTCAAGAGCATTGGGGGGGGAATCTCTGCAGTTGTACTCCCAGAGTGTGCTTCCATCTGTATAGCCATAGACAGTGAAGGGACGTGGTAGGATTTTCCTTTACCTGAAAAGATGACATAAAGGTGATTGAATAGAGGCATGGAATTAAAATATTTGGATATTAGCTACTGTTTACCTGCATTTCATTTGCGGTCAGATTTGCCTTCTATATACATTAATTTTTTGGCTGGTGAGTAACAATTTCCACAGGTCATGAGAAAATGAGGAACCTTTTTAGTCAATTCTATTCTGTAGATGTTGTATATACGGTATTTTACTGAATTATAACAAATGGAAGTGGGAGAGGTGAGAAAAAAAAGTTGTAAATAATGATGTATTAATGCGGTGTCTTAAATGCAGTATTAAAATTCAGAGAAGCAGCAAGTAAATAAAAGACAAAATAATGAAGCAGAAAAGACATAAATCTCAGTATGGAACAAAGTTCTGTAATCAACAGAATAGATTCTGTGGTAAACCTTGGCTTATTTTAGACTATATTGTTTTTTGTTAACAAGTTAGATTGTCATTTGAATTTCTGGCCTAAAATATAGCATTATGAAAGTATGGATTCTATGTAAAACAAAGCTGCAGTAGCTTGTGTGATAAAAGGTCTTTAAAAAGCACGTAACCTTTTTAATGAAAACATTTATTCATGCTTTTATTCAAGTTACTGACTTTTGGATATTTTCTGTAACAGATTGCAATTCTCAAGTTTAGTGTCTGAGGTCACTAGATAAAGACATTCAGAAAAATCTGGCTGTAGATAACTTGTGTAGTATTGGTGGCCAGTTTTTAATATTGAAGATGGGTGAATATCTCTGCATCCAATCAGTGACTAGTAAAGTGTCTATTCATGAAGGTTTATATGAATACCTTTTCTGTCTCAAACAGTAAGTATTCTTTTCTGACATGAAAACCAGTAATGTTTATCACTTCTTTTTTTTCCACATAATTTTGAATTTCATTTGTCTTTTCTAGTTCATTTGCCTTATTCCTATAGTTGAAAGCAGTGGTTATTTTCTGCTTCTCATGACATAGAAGTGAGAAAATGTCTCCATTGTATAACAGTTGCAAGTATTTTGGAGTGCCTTCCTAATCTAGTTTACTTTCTACTCCAAACAAATTTTGAAAAAACTCAGATTTTGACAGTGTTTTAACAAATTCCTGAGAATGACTCTTTACTGCAGACAGGTTTCACTCTAAGGTTTTATCCATTTCTGGTTGATTTTTTTCTTGCAAGAACTTCAACCTGCTCTTATCTTGCCTTCTTGCATCAGTATTTTTCTACAAGGTCTTTCAGTTTTCCCTTTGCTAATTTTTGAAGTAGTAGCTCAGACGTATTTCCAGGCTGTAGCAATCCCAGTGTGCCATATGGAGGTTGATGAATGGCAGGAGTTTTTTGGGAGTCTTTTGTGTTGTGAAAAATGAAGTTACTTTCCTCTTTCAATGGTGGTGTTTTGGCCCACATTTTACTAAAAAAAAAAAACCCACCAAAATACATTTTTTGATCCAGTTTTTCTTTTTGATTGTGTAAGTATATACTCATCTTCTACAGGATGTCACAAGTTTGCTTTCTTAGAGGTGGACTTAATTAGGACATTTTGGATTTAAAAAAAAAGTGGAGAAAAGGACAGTTGAAATGTAAGTAAAATCTGGTAGATAACGGTTCTTCTGCATTACTAAAGAAAGAAGAATGTGTAGACTGCTGCCTCTTATAAACAGCAGTCGTTTTTTAAAAGTATGAAATAAAACTGTTCTTGGGCAAGGTGCAAGAAGCAAACGTATTAATATACTCTGCTGTCCTTTGACTTAGATTTTGAGGAAAAAATTAAAATCTTTTAAGTCATGTTGAAATCTTTTTGAGAACAGTTTCTTCTAAATCTGATGATGCAAGTTTATAGTGTGGGTATTCTCTCTTGTACACACAAAACTGCAGTCCTTTTCTATCTTTTCCAGTGTTCATGTGTGTTAGGTGGTGCACTGAGATGCTTTTCAATACTTAGTGAAGTTGTATAATGGAGTCCTATTTTACCCAATTCTTTATTAATTCTGTGTAAAATATACTAGTATATTTAACAACATGTATTAAGACTAATGTTTTTAGTGTGCTGTGGGTGGTAGCTATCTTGCACATTAATACAAATTTAATATTATTTATTGTAATACATCTGTAATTTTAAAACATTGCTTGAGGTAATTTTTTTTTGTATTTTTAAAGAATAACTTCAGCTTAGAGTAGTAAACATTTTTCACTTGTTTAATGCTACGTTGGGTTTTTTTTTCTGTGAAGTTTAGATACTGAGGACTACCCTCGGTATTGAGCGCTCTCCTTAAGATGTAAAAGGGAAACAAGGGAAGGTCTCAAAAAAGTTGAAGATCTTTCTTGTTTGTTCCCAAAAGAAAAAGCAGAGAACAAAGATGTAGTGCATGGAGGTTTTTCCCAAATATATCCTATACTTTTGCTGTTAGTTTTAAAAGAATTGCCCCTATTTTAATATTGATACTTCCTTTACAATCTTATTGAAATGATGGAAATATTTTAAAAATGCACTGGACTAATAATAGATTTTTTTTCCATAAGGGACATCAGAATTTTTTTTGTCAACAGCTGTAATTATCATTGTTACTACCATTAGGAATCTCTTTCCAATTTGTAGGGTTTACTGGAATTTATGTATCTGCATATATATTTCATACAGTACTTAACTCTGTTTTGACTGTTGTGATAGGTTTTATAATGTTTAGGTTATTTGAATGATGCAACCTAGTGAGTCATCTCCATCAATGCTATTCTTGACTTGAGTCACCAAGGAGGAAGAAATCGGCTTTACCTATCTGCTCTCGCCCTGTTAGAATAGTTTTCTCAAAGACTGAGTCCTGTTGACAGCTATTAAACCTAATGAAAATTCTTCTCATTAGACTTCCCATTTAAAAACAGGTCTGTGTAGTTTCATGTACACAACATGTTTTATAGCTATGTTTCCTTTAGTTGTTACCTAGTTTAATTTATTTGCTTGTGTAATTTTGTGTGAGGTAGAAGAGCTTTGTGAGAGGTAAGTATGCTTTGTGTGATATAAAAGTGGTATCTCCTGGATGGGAGCTATTGTTCAGTTTGTAGAATTCTTGAGTAGCTGAGGGTGGAAGAGATCTCTAGAATCATCTAGTTAGGACTTCCAGCTCAGAGGAGGAGTTAGCTCTAGATTTACTTTGCAGTGCTTAGGAACACCCAGAAATCTTGTATTCTGAAAGAAGATCAATATTTTTCATTCAAAATTATATACTGTGTGTGATGGAATGAACAAACTATTTTGGAATATTGTTAACTTTTGGATCTTACATGTAGATCTTAATTGATAGATAAACCAAAGAGGCAAAGGTGACAAGAGGGGTGGCTGGAAGAGAAGGGTTTTATTACTTTAACTGCTTGCTGGCAGCTTATCTTTCAGTGAGCTAGTCATTGGAGTGAAATAGAATATTCTGAGGAAAAGACAAAAAATGCACAATCAAAAGTAGCCCCCATATTCTAGTTTTGAGCGTTAAACTAGCAATTTTAACCACTTGTATGATTTATGTCTGTAAAATATAGGCATCTTTCAGTAAATTAAAATTTTCTGTAAGATTTAAGGGTCTTATGCTTCCTGGAGAAGCCTTTGGAACTATTTTTTTCTTTTCTAGAAAGAACTTAATGAAATAAACCACTCTGGAAGTGAGTAATGAATTCTACTAAGAGGTACAGAAATATCATAGCTATTTTGACAAATAGAAAGTCTGCTAAAGAATAGAATTCAGTCTCCATGTTAATGAATACAGGTGCAAATCAGCAGCACTGACAATTACGTTTTGCTCTACACACAGAATCTAGATAAAGTGTTAAAAAAGTCACTGAATTTAATGTGCAAGTTTAAGTTTATGGGGTAAGTGGTGTCCTTTTTTTGATAAGGCGTTTTTTTGACGCTGTGTCTTAGAGTTATTTTGATCGCCATTCTTTAGCTGAAAGGTGAGTGAATAGTCCTGTGTTAATTGTGACATGCATCTCCTGGCCACAGACACTTGAAGAAAACTGTTACGATCTGTCGTCTTATATTTCTGTTGCTGTCTTGTTTTTTGCAGTTCTAAAATATTCCATGCTGTATTTATTCTGTACCATAATTTTTTGTCAGTTTTGTTACCATGAATATTGCATCATTTTTGGAGACAAGATTTTCAGTTTTCTTTGGGGTGCTGCAATTGCAAGGCCTGTTTCCTTGGAAAAACAGTGGTATTGGTTTGTCAGTTAAAACCCCCCAGTTTTATAACTACTTGTATTTTTATTTTCAGCATGAGAAGGGAATTGCATCTGATACATTCTCCTGTATCAATTCTTAGGTGTCTTTTCAAAACAGTTAGTTTAATGGCTTTACACAGTGAATTTAAAAATATACTAATATATTTAAAAAAACAGAAGAATCATCTAGGCAGTTGTCTGTATACTAGACTACTGATATCAATGATGATTGAGGTGTAAGAATGTTATACATGATATACCTCAAATGCTCAAGAAATCTTGTTTCTAATACTTAAAAAACAGGAGAATCCATACTATATTAAATGTACAATATCGATGTAATTTGAAAACTGGGTGTATTCAGTATTTTTGTGTAAGTCTACTTTTTACAGTTGACATTAAAATGAGTTGGAATTGTGAGGAAATCTCATCTTTAATGCTGGTACCTAAAGTAATTAGGAAGTATAATGCCATCATAGCAGCTTTTCTAAAAGCAGATTACTCAGGTGAATCAGACCATTTTTTGAGGGTTTTTTGCAGTAGTGAGTTCTGCATTATTTTACAAGAATCCTGCAACAGAAGTAATTTGGAAAGCTTTCTTTTGAGTTGTGTAAACAATTATCCTTTTACAATAGGATATTATTCTTTGTGTGCCTCTCTTTGTTTTTTGATTTTGTGGGGTTTTTTTGTTCTTCTCAAAGGTTAAATTATGCTTTACTATGGATTCTGTGTCTTACAGCTTTCTTTTCCCCCTATAATTGCATATCATCCATTTTTCTTGTTCTCTTTCAGTTTAAGTTGTTTTCCCAGGTACCGGGTGACTTCAGAGGTTCTTAATCACCTCCTTACATATTTCTCTAGTAAAAGTTTAGCCCTTCTCTCTTGCTGCTCAGTTTGAACTTCCTGTTAGAGGTAGTTCTTGGTGACTTCAGGGAAGGGGCTGAAGCAGGCTGCTACTCAACAGAAGAATGGGCAGTCGCATAGTGGGGAAAAGAAGCTCTGAGAAGATAACGCTATCATTGTTATGTTCTGCAAAGGGTTTGAGTATCCAAGAAAGAAGCTCTCAGGTGGGCTGGAATATCAACCAGCCCTTTTTCAGCTAATCTCTCATATCTGACTGTTGCTATTCCACTGTCTGTTGTATTTTGGGCAAAACCCATGGAAGAGTTGACCTAATTTACCTACAATAACTTGTTTATGCTTACATAGTAAATAGCTGTCTAGGACATGATTTGTGTGGGATAGTACTCAATTTTTGTTACCATCTGGACTGCTGCAAATACAGGTTTTGGCAAATTATCTAAGTACATGTTTTATATTTAATATGCCAAGCATTTAGTTCCATTAACGATATATGCTGTTAGTTAACATTTGAAATTGAGTATTTTCTCTGACAGGGGGCTTGTCTTAAATCTACTAATTCTGTGTTAACAGTATAGAAGAATTTTCTTGTGCCAAAAATTCAAAAGAACACGATAAGTTGTGAACATGCAACAGTAGGAATAATAACAATTCTTGCAAGCACACTGATTGACAGGCAGCAGCAATCATGAAGCACATTTATGGATCTTGAGTCTACAGCTGAAATGTTTTTTATATGGTGGTACTTTAACACCAAGGTTAGGGCTACAAGATGGCAAATAATTGCTTCATGGTTTTTTTGTTAGAAAGGTTAGACATGACTAAAGTAAAAATTACAAGTTCTGCCCCTCTTGTACTTATTGTTATAACTGAAGACTGGTAGCATTTCAAGCTGAGACAAAAATGGTTTATTGCTAGGAGGAAGCATAGTGTGCTTTCTAAAAAATGCGTATGTTATAGCTTGACAATGCTTCTGTCCTTTGCAAAGAAAACGAGTTAAGTACTAGTAACAAGTACAGTTTTTATAGCTCTGTACTTAACATCCTTATCTAGCTGGTATTGTACTTAGCCCTGCCTTATATGGCACATTTCACGTTAAAAAAAGAAACAACCAAACACCAACTTGCAGTTGAACCCAAGATGTGTCAAGAAAGTTGTGTGCAGTAATTCAAAATCTCGTACTTTCCCTTGTAGCTAGGAGAGTATCTCACATCTCCTTGTGTCATGTCCTGTTTTCACACATGCACAGTCTGATTAACGTAGGCTGGTACGTGTGGTGGTGTTCTGCCATGTTGGGCCTAGGGATTGACGTTAGGGATAATATACCACTTCTCCTGCTGCTGCTTCATGTCAGGGCTGAGGTGCGAAAGCAGACTAGTATCAACAAGGTTGTACGCTGGTTTTGTGGCTAACTCATTGGTATCAATTTGGGGGGATGATTGATCCTAACAGCGCTGCTGCTTTTACTTAAAATTTTACTCGACATTACTGTCTGACAAAGTAGTTGCGTGTTCTGTTATAAAGTTTTAACGTGGCTTCTAGGGTCTGAAGAAGAGGTCCTTCTTAGTGTTCATCAATGGCTGTTCGTAGCTGGACCTTAAAACCTGCCTGTGTCCTTTAGCTATGAGGCCATACCTTTCCTCTCTGCACTAAGCCATACTCTTTTGAAAATAGTGCATAATCTTCTTATGTTTAACTACGTTTTCTAGGATAATATGAGCTACTAGAAACAAAGGTACTGACCTGAGAGCCTTTTGTCATGACAAATGACAGTTTCCCATAGCAGATATTTTTACAAAACTATTGACTTTGTTCTGTCAAATATTAGTGTCTGCTGCTTTAAGCGTGCGAAGATAGAAGACTTGTGTTTGGCATCCCGAACATGATTGAACAAAAAGGAGTTTTGTGAAACCATAAAAATACTGTGAATGTATTTTGATTTGATTAATATTTCCGTTTAAAGGTTGCTTTTAGCAAGACTGATTCAGTTGCCTAGTATATGGAATTGTTTTCAAAGTGCATCTGAACGTATACTCTTAAATCATAAGTGGAATGATTTTCAGAATCAGGTAAATTTTTTTGCATATGCTTATTCCCAGCGCACGTGTGTTCACTCAAGAGTGGAATATACATTAACATTCTTGCAGAAAATCAATAAGAAAAATAAATTTGGTATAGGTTTCATTAGTTTTCATTTTGAACTGGGAATTTGTTTCTATTTCATCCTTTTAATGTAAACAGTAATACTAAAATCCCTCGTAATTATCTGTGATAGATGTGCTTTTGTCTTCCCCTAAGTGATGATTTTTGCCACTCTGGGTACTATCTTTTGAGAATGGTTTCACAGCAGGCCGTGGTTCATGATCAGTGATGTTGGAACTCTTGCTGTTGGATGACTAAGCATCATTTGAATCTGGACCAATTTGGCATGTTATTTGTCTATTGAATATAAATGCATGTTATATAGTTTATGTTGATACTGCATATTTATCCTGGTTTCAAAAGGATGGTCAGTATCCGAACTAACATATCAATAGCATGATTTATCAAAAAATGTGCTACCACCAAGTCAAGTCAAAACTATTTGAGCAAAGATGATATACCACAATATAACATCAGAGCTTGGTTTCCAATCAACATAAGCATTTTTGAGTCGTGAAAGCAGATGGACTGTATTAGTGAACCACGGCCTTCAGGCAGCACTGCAATAAGACCTCTTTATTTGCAGTTAAAATGTCAGTATGCTTCTTAATGAAAAACACTGTGTAAAGATGGATTCATTTGCAGTTGATAACATAATTATTTGGGAGATTTAGACTGCTGCATCTTGATAAATGAAACTTGTTCTGTATTCTTAACCTTTAGCATTATGCAAAAATCTACAGCATGCTATATTGAACTTATTATTCCATTTGATTTTATAAAAATGGGAGTATATTTAACTTTATTCCTTGTACTTTTTTCTAATCAATGGAAACTTTTGAACGTTGAAAATTTTTATTAATGGGAATGTTTTAAGTTCTAAGAATGATAGGTTGATCATGAAAACTATGTTTACTTTCAGAGAGAACAGGAATTGAGAATGGGTGATATGGGTCCTCGTGGAGCAATAAACATGGGAGGTAGGGATCCGAAGGAAAAAGGCTTTTGTAACATAATCTCTTTTTCTTTGGGACTGTACATGATACTCAAGTACTATTAATTAGTGACAACTACTGGTAAAATGGAGTAAACAGTATTAGGACATAAAAAACCTCACATATTTTGCTTCTAAGCAGCTGGTTTTTTTCCCAAGGTGTATCTTGATTTTATTGTTTTGATTGCCTGTGGGAGAAAAATACAATGTGCAAGTTAGGAGAAACAAAAAGGCTGGGAAAGGTGATGATCTAGAAATTACTTGATACAAAAGAGGAATTTTCTGTTCAAAAAGTATTTGGCATTCTTTTGGAGGGACCATCTGTTCAGAGAAGTTGGGACTGTAATTGCATGCAGTGAAATGATGTAGAACTTAAAATTGGTGATTGCTGTTGATGTACCTGAGAAAAGATTAATGAATGATGTGGCTGGTGTTCTACTTATTGGAAGTCTGTATTTGCAAATATTCTTAGTTCACTTTTGTGACCTGAAATACTGCCACTTCTAAATCTGCTACCATGAAGTCTAGAAAAGTACATTCTTAATAATACAGCTTACTCTGTATATGCGGACTGAAACAGTTTGGAATCTTACTTATCAAGAATATCTGCTTTTAAACAAGACTAAAACTTAAAATATTTCTTAAAAAAACCCCAAATCTTCCTAAACTTTTACAGTTGTTCAGTATATATTTCTTGGAACCTTCCTGATGTTCATTTAACATAAATTAAGGTGATAAATTTAAGAAAAGTGAATATTTTTTTTGTTTATTTTAAATTTGAAAGTACATAAAAAACTTGGTTAACATTTTTGCTTGACCTTTTGAGTAATGATAATTTATAGATTAATGAAGATTTTAAAATACATTATTCACTGTTTCCTTGCACTTACTACTTGAGAAATGTTTATAGCTGCAAAATAGAAATGAGCCTTTTCTTTCCATTAAGATGAAGAGCTTTAAAAATAATTCTAAAGGAAGACATTGTGAGGTTATCTACAAATAACAAGCTGAAGTATAAATTGTGACTAAGTTTTTTTTATAGTTGTACTTCTTGCATATTATTGCAGTCTACTTTAAAAATTTCATTTAATTAGGAGACTTCGTAGATATTGATACTCTGCCAGTTTTCTAGATCTACAAGATACACTTTTTATGCACAGATTTTAAACGTGTATTTATAGCATTCGCTTCACAGCCTTTTTCATTTCAGGTTTTAATACTTAACACTCCATTATAGGCTTACTTTGTAAGCTTTGTGCTATGACTTGATTTTAAACTTGATGCGAATGCTTTTAGAAATAAATGTATAGTTCCAAAAGGAGTTAGAATAACGGTGAACTATTCTTTTAGAAAGGGAAAAATATCCATAGCAAGATAGGTAAAGGTAATGTTTGTTCCCACAGTATTTGGATTTTATCTCACTGGAGAGATTTTTTTTTTTTTCCCCCAGCCTGTTAACAGCCCCACTACTACAACCAAAAAAACCTGACCCCAGAAACCTGCAGTAGACCTTTAAATAGTAGACCTTTAATTGTTGATTTTAGCATACTCTCTCAACATTTCTCTTGGAATTGTAACTTTATTTTTAACTAGCCTTTACCTGTGCCATTTGCAACTTTTCATCATGTGGGACAGTGGGGAGCTGGAGTATCTTCAGTAACGGAAACATCTGCACGACAGGATTATTAGAAAGCAAGGTACCTCTGTGATGGGTTTAGTTAGTTTAGTTAGTGTTGGGCCGACTTGTGCAGGACCACACATTTTTACATTGTTTTCTGCAGCAAACAAGTTCTGATAGAATCTCATCATAGCACTTAACCGGATGTGTAATTGCATAGCATCATAGATATATTCCTCATCATAGCACTTAACCGGATGTGTAATTGTAAGGGCAGCTGATGAACTTTTAAATAAGGATTTCAATAGAAAAAGGCTCTTTTTTTTTGGGAACTCTCAGTGTTAATGAGGTTTATTGACTATGCCTTGTTGCCAGCTGTGCCAGACCTTAGCATGTGCAGTTCAGACACTTAGAGTGTACTTTTTCAGCCCTCAAGACAGGAGAAAAAAGGATATTTTTTTAGTGCTTTTGTATTGTGGCGTGAACACTGACTGCTTTTCATCTGTTTCTGAACCTGATCTGGTGAATGAACAGTTTATGTCAGTGTCCCACCAAAAAGAATGGGTAATCAAGTGCTTAGCTCTTAGGGTCCGCTTTGGAGCTAGGAGGACCTCTGAGGTAGAGCTGAAATGCCACTGTGACCTCTCGCTGAAACTCTGCAGGGCCCCACTCTCTCCTTGCGTTACACTCCCTGGTTGTCCCGTCAGAGCTGACTCGGCCTGAAATTTGCTTAATAATGCAGAGGTTTGATTGTGCATGTTGCTATACCCCACCCTGGAAGCAGTATCAGTGCATTTGTATGACACGGAGGATAAGAACTTCAGTTGAAGGATAAGCAAACACTACCTGTGTGAGGCCAGCTGATTAAGTTTAATTAGGCTGGTAAGCAAGCCGATAACAGGTAATTAAGCATTGACTGCACTAGGTGCTGCCATCATGATAGTCCTGCAGAGTACTATGAAAATAAAGGTTTATCCTTACATTGGCAGTTTAGACTTCTTTTCTTCCTATATTTGGTCACTGAGTGGATGACAGTAAAAAACAGTTTTAGGGCATATTCAACTGTAATTCTCCTGAAATGCAGCACAATCTTCTACCTGCTACACGAACTGGTCATGGTTGTGGCTTGGTAAGAAGCATCCAACTTGTGCATACCTTTGTTTTGGTTTAGTGTCACAGGGAGAGGTTTTGGAGTTTCTCATTACTAAGCTCAAATGAGTTCTGCTTTTCAAAATTATAGGATTTTTCTCTATTGCTTCTAATAAACTTGTTCAGCACTTTACATGTGCTACTGTGTTGCATGGATTGTTTTTGCTAAGCAGCTTGCTGTTGGCATAATGTATATGATCACGCCCAGGTCTGCAATTTCTTGTAGCAATATGCTGCATGCAGTGGTTTCGCTGGCTGCTGCGATATGTGTACTCAAGGCAGGTAATAAAGATGCAATTTTGCATACCTGCAAATAGTCATAGTACTGTATCTGCTAAGTTGGCTGCTTACGATGATGTGTATTTATATATTCATTAGTAAAGAAGTTACAGTTGTGATGAGAGGTAAGGTTGATTTTTTTTTTTTTTTAAAATAAAAATAACCAGTTTATTAGTCTAGGAACATGTCAGTTGTCCTGATACCCTTATATGTTGTCATGACTTAAAATGTAGGTTAGAGTCTCAAGGCTTGTCTTCTTCCATTATCAAATTTTGGATGCACGCTTTTGGCTGAAAAGGGTGGATTATTGGTGGTGGTGGTGGGAAATGCATCACTACCAGTCTTAACGTTGATGATATTTCATAATAGCAGTTGTAAATGATATATATATATATATATAAAATCAGACTTTTTTCTTTCTTATAACAACGTGAGAAAAAGTTATGAAGGCAATTTTACCTACCTGTTGAGTTATGTTAGTGGGTCCTGGCAGAGTGGTGTTTCCTAGCACAATATTACAGGTAAATGATCTTCTGAAAATATGTTTTTAAGTTGTCTTCTGCCTCTTACTGTGAATCAGAATTTTGGAGGAGAGTATTCTGTCACTTTCAATTCTAAAAAAACTTCTCTTAGTTTTCATGTACATTTACTATAATAAATTAAATTTCAAGATTCATTATTTGCAAGATTTATTTATGCTGTATTACAAATAATTTATTGTGAAGTTGAGTGCCATCTTTGGCATTGCTTTTAGATGCTGTAACTCTATATACAGATAACATAATACTGGTAGAGTAGTTCTTGCAAATGTTTATTTATATGTTATGATCCCTAAAATGCCAAGTTACCTTATAGCTGACAATTACTGCACAATCACTTGAGATTTGTTGTGAATTTGTGGTGTGTATACTGCATATATGGGCTATATGAACACTTCAATTCCTGCACATAAGCCATACAGCTATATTTAGCTGTAAAGTTCAGGATTTTCAAATACATGTGTCAAATTACATAATGCAACATAATAGGGATTAATGAAAATCTGTTTAAAAGCAGATGATTGAGATAAATGTACAGTCTCAAAGAATACATTTTTTTTATTTCAAGTATTGGAAGTTTTGTACATTTGGCTTTTTAAATATTGTAAATTGTTTGTTTATTCTTGTAAAATTCAGATAGGACAGCTCTAAGTATAGATTGTTTTGCATAGATGCGTTTAGCCCAGCACCTGCTGGTAACCAAGGCCCTCCTCCAATGATGGGTATGAATATGAACAACAGAGGAACTTTACCTGGCCCTGCAATGGGTCCTGGTCCTTCCATGGGACCAGAAGGAGCTGCAAATATGGGAACACCAATGATGCCAGATAATGGAACAGTGGTAACGTATCACAAATTTAATTACTTTGAATAGCTGTCATGTCTCATGGCCCATTTCTGTTACCAAAGATATTTTCACACTCAGGAAGACAACGTTATGTGTGTTCAATCTGTAAAAAGTAATTGGTAAAAATTGTTTGTGCAAATAATTTACAAGACAGAAGGGAAATCTTTATTTGACTTACTGTGAAAATCCTGCTTCCCTTTGGAACGGGGTGAGTTCTTTGATAAGTCAGCAGACTTTACATTGATGTTAGAATATACAGCACTTGTAGCAATACTTTGTGTGTATGACCTGTCATGACAAACTCACTGAGAAAAGAAAATCACTTCTGTGAAATGAAGGAACATCATACCAGAGTCATCTGTAAATTTAAGCATTGACTGGTTTTTCTTTTGTGAAATTAAATTATATATATTAGCTTGTTGAGGCTTTTGATGAACAGTTTACTGTTAAAACTATGTAGTGTGAAGATATCTTTGTGTAAACTATTTAATTTTTTTAAAGCAACTTTAGTGTTTTTTGTTATTTCCTTTCTAATGCTGTCGAAAGCATGAGATTATGACAGTAATTATGCCACTTAGAAAATAAGTATGCCAACAGCTGTTAGGGATAACTATTATATCAATACAGGAAAAATAATATTGCCTAGTTGCCAAGGGTGGTAGGGAATATCTTGTATACAACTGGAATTTTTTGTCAAGAGTAGATATGCCATTGGAGTGCAGTTGGAGTGCTGGCCATTTTTGCTCTGTTCTCATAGCCAGTCACTTTCCCTAACTGT
Source organism: Rhinoptilus africanus (assembly GCA_013400135.1). Lineage (NCBI taxonomy): Eukaryota > Metazoa > Chordata > Aves > Charadriiformes > Glareolidae > Rhinoptilus > Rhinoptilus africanus. The sequence continues at coordinate 53,702 of VXBO01012845.1, forward strand.
AATGTCTTATGTAGAGAAACAACTGTATAATTTTTAACGTGATTTTTACGTAGTTTTCAATATTGTTCTGTAAATGGGTATTTGGGATGTTCTACTGGGGGTGTGATGTAAATGAGTATATAGTATAACCAGTGATTCCATTATACTTTTACTGGAACACAGAAGCATTTTGTAGCAGTATTTTTTATTATATATATGCCTTCTCAACACTATCCATCTGTGACTGAGCAATCTGTATAATGAATCATGGACAAAATCTTCTGTTACTTAGAGGAAAATGAGATTTTGATTGAGCACAAAATACATAATGAGTCTGGTCTTAATCAATTAAAGGAGAGGATTTCACTTCACTTCATAGGAGCAAGCTCATTTTATCAGTCATATCACAAAACGGGGGGATGCTTTTCACAAAATACTGTTTTCAGAGATGCTTTTGCTGGAGACCACTGTGTTACTGGTCACCTCTGGAACATTCTCTTGTGATTATATAGACAGTGAAAAAGAGGTGTAAGGAAAAGAACATGGTATTGTAAATCATGGTATCTATCTCAAACTGTTGTTTTTCTACAAAAAGTCATTCCAGGTATGGAAATGTAGGGAGTATACTGACACTTCAAAGTCCGTGTTTTTTAAAAAAAAAAGTTTTTTACTTCTATTTCCTTCTGCACACTACTGAAGGACAAATTAGATGGGTTTTTTTGCTTTTTCTTTTTTCATTTTGGACTTTCAAAGTTTGTAACTTGGAGGGCAAGTCCCTACAGAAAGGCATAGCCTTACTGTATTTTCCTGTTGTTGGAAAGACACTTTAAAGATCCTTTGAGGACTGTCTACTAAATCACTTTAGGAGTTAATTTCAATTTCCCCTGAAGGAAATGGAGAATATGCTTTATAGACCAGAAATACAGGTTTTATTTTTTAAATAGGATGTTTCTCGGAAGTCTTTTAGGGGAAAGTTGGAGCAATCCTCTTTTTGTTCCACTGCAGTCTTTTAAAACATATTATCTTTGAACATTTTAAAAACAGCTTTTTTTACCCTATACTTTATTGTAGATAGCTAATTACTGCAGTTTTTGCATTAGAGAGAGGGGTCCTTGTTGGAAAGAGGACTTGACTTTTTGTCCAAAAGTCAAATGGTAAAAATTATCAGGAGAACATGATAAGCTGTTTGTTGAAATTCATATTGATTGCTAACAATCTGGCATGAGTTATTATAGGATATCTGGCATGAGATATTATAGGATATTATAAGATATTTTTTAAAATAATTTTTAACTGGTGCTGTAGATTTTTTGGTACTTTGGGGCAGTCATGGATCTTTTATGCCATTTGAAGTAACTTTTTTCTTATTCAATGTCAAATTTTAAACAATGCACATATACACAAACATGATCTAAGATATATATTTTTTATCTATACAGATACGATGCTATTTTAAAATAATACATATCATGGATTAATAGGCTTTAGAACTGTTGAGCTACTGCTATTACTGGAGTTAGACTTTCAGAAGAATTCTTCTCTGATTTGTGCATATAAATAAAGCGCTAGTCTCGAATGTTTTTGTCAAACTCTGAATACCTGGGCTGTTAATGTAGATCTTTGTACAAAAGGAATTTCTTCTGAAAGCGTAACTGTCCTCAGCAGGCGAATGATGAGTTATTTCAAGATATATCTGTGCTTTTAATGATTTATGTTATATTGAGTTAATGTTTTAAATTTCATAATGTGAGGTTCTATTTTTAAACGCTTGCATAAATACTGAACTATAAGTTGTCAGATGCATGTTTTCTGGTTTCGGTCTTAATTGCTATAGCTAATAAATCTGTGTAAGCACGTATACCTTTGTTAATACTAGGCACAGAACTAAGGAAAACAAATGTGGAACATTAACTGGATTTTCATATTATGTTGTTAATTCAGATTAAGCTTTAGATATATATCAAGTTGTTTTTAAACTAAGAATAGTCCAGTTATGCATTTTTTCATTAGCTGTGTTAGTTTATTTGGAATGGGTTTTGAAAGTCTTAACTCAAGATTCCTAGTGCCACACAAAAGGCTGACTCCAGGTAGCACGGACAGAAACATGCACAGATACGTGGGTATGCGAGTCTTCAGGTTATATTGCTATTAAAACAAGAAACTCGCAGTCTTTAGAAATACAAAGCTGGGGGTTTTTTTCTTAGTTTGACAACGTTTCTGTGTCTTAATTTGTTTAAGAAACAAGATTTATTTAAGGGAGAAGCATTGTAGTTGGTATGTGAGGCAGAATAGGGCTCAGGTATAAAATTACTGTTTGTTGTCTCTTCTGTTACGTAGAAAATATGTATTGCTTTAGTCAGGCTTGAAAGGATGAAGTTACATTCTGCACCAGAGTTGGTCTTAATACTAAAGTTTTTAATTTTTAATTTACTTTACAAAGTTGGAGCATAACGTTAGCACTCTTTAATTTCCAGCTCTTTTTCCTTAATAACTAATTTAATTGCTCCTTTCTTCCCTCTATGTGTGATCCTGATTCTGCTGGACTATCTGCTGAACTTCATGACAACATCACTTGTGGTTTTTGTTGTAACTCACATTTGGCATGTTCCAAATGGACTTGCATTAGCATAATGAGAGATTCCCTCAAGGAGGTCCATCACAGATGGGTTCACCTCTGGTTAGTAGAACGGGCTCTGAAACTCCTCAGCCGCCAATGAGTGGTGTAGGTGCCGTGAGTGGTGGACCTGGTGGCTTTGGTAGAGGAAACCCAGGGGGCAACTTTGAAGGACCTAACAAGCGTCGCAGATACTAAAACTTATTTCATTCCTTACTGTTTAGAAATTCCAGTAAAATATACAGTGATATGCCTTTATAATTTTAGCTGTTACCTGGAAACGGTTTTATTGTTATTGTAGTCTTTAAAACAGTTTCTTTTGTAAAACTTTTTTTGTATTCAGTCATAGGCTTTGTAGTGTAGAGAAGAAATGATGCGGATCATTATGTAAGGCAATGTGTTTGTGACTAGCAAAATACAATGTGTGACTATGCTGTAAAACGTGCAGTTATCTGATTACAATAAAATATAAAAATCACTTGAAAGGATTTCGGGAATGTTATTACTAATACTGGGTGAGAATAACTTTATGCTTAATTACAAGTGGAATAATTTTCATTCTTATGTAGTTTCTACTGTATGTCAAGAAAGCTCCATTCTTAATAGTGATTCTTTTTACTGCATGTTGCAGTATGCAGTATACTATGAACTATTTATAACACAACTGCTTTTGTTTTGACTTTTGAAGAGCATCAAATTTTATACAAAGTGTTCTCAAGGGTACTGTGTCCTTGCATCTCAGTCTCCTTTTGCAAACTTAGTCACAATAGGCTCATCAACAGAGTATATCCATTACTCAGATTACTGGAAAATGGAGGGGAAAACCCCCCCACCCATTGGAAAGGAATCTGTATGTATGCTTTATTCATGATAGTATGAATGAATTTACCTAAACCATACTTCCACAGAAAAAGAATTGTTGTGTCATCTGTGTGTTCAACTGACTATTAAAGTATCTTGCCGTTGCAAGGAAGGAGACATTTGTGCGAGCTGGTTTAAAGCCTTCCACTGTGTAACGCGTCATTATAAGTATACATTTCCCCTGATGGTTGGTTTGAATAGAATCAAGTCTGTTACCAATTATTAACTGTTTAATTAGGAGGCAAGTACATTTTTTCAGTTAAAATAATTGTTCGTTTATAGTAGAGTAATATGCATTTAGAAGGATTGCACATGAATATTCTTGATAAATGTTTTACAAAATGATGAATTTGAAAAATACCCGTTTCCAACACAACTCAGGCTAGATTTGCCGATTGAGTCTTAAGATAAAACTGATGATAAAGGTAATAAAAGCTACTTATGATTCAGATTTTGTCAGTCATGGAAGACGATGGAAAAGACCTATTGGTTCTATTCCTGTCATGGCAAGAAAGTAGGAGTACTTTTGGTTAGTATTGCTTTTTTCCTGTGCAAAATAGTTGTAAAACATTAGTGGTCTGTTTTCATTAGTTCACTCACATTTTCAGAAATAGAAATTTCTGAAATTTATCTCCATGAATAGTGATACTAAATTTACTAAAAATGGATTTGAGATAACCTGGTGCCCTAATTATATAGAAATTGTATGTACGTAACTCAAAGCATGGGATGCAAACAGCAGAGAGAGCATGTTTGTGTTACTTAGTAACATAGCAGTGCTGGTGAATTGAATTGTGAGCAAATTGGTAACAGGAAAATTGTGGCATTGCTGGCATTTTGAAAGTACACACTTACTTAGCATTCCGGTGTTATATGTCTTAAAATAGAGGTTATCATACAATTCAGGAGTTATCACATGTGACATCTGTAACTACTAAGCATTTTCCTGTAGACTGTCTTTAATGTTGCCTCCTTTTGTTGCTTGACTTGAGGTAGATGCCACACTTTGTAATGCAAGGGTGAGTTAGGTTTGAAGTCTGAAATATTCTTTCTCCTACTTCATATATGTATCATGTTACAGCAGTATATCGTCCAAAAAACCCCCTGCAACTGGTCTTACTTAGCCCACTATTCTTAAAACTCAACATTTGGGAAAATTGCTGTTTTTTCAGCAGGTATAAACTAGTGTTTGCATATAGCAACTACTTAAGCTCTTTGCTTTGGTGAACTGTGTTCAGTTGAAAATGCAGTTTACATCAGTGTCCAGTAAGGTGTCTAGATTACATCTGTCTCATATTTTTCTGCCCTTGTACATGGCAGTTCTTTATGGGGATTGAGAAAGTACTGGTGAGAGTTGGTAATTCCGAACTGTAAAGCTGAAAGGGGAACGCGTTTTAAATGTAACTTGAACTAGATTCAAGAGGTCTGTTCAGTTTTTCAAAGGAAAGGACTGTGTCATTCAGACCTTTTCGCTAACTACTGTGTATTTGTTAGATATATACACCCTCATCCTTGTAGTATCTGAGTATGTTTCAGAAGTGTATTAAAGACACCACATCTGCAAAAAGTACTTCGTTCTTGGTTCTTCTCGTGCTATTTTGAGTGCATCTTTGTTGCGCTGCATTTTTGCTCCAAGCAGATGTATGTATGTATATGAAAGTTGTTTTAGATTTTAATTAATATTAGTGATTTTCATTCTATAGTTGTGAGCTACCTTTCCTGTAAAACTTGACTTGGATGGTTCTGCTGCATGGTAGCAGTGGCTTTGTCTGCTGTCCTTACTGCAGAAAATCACCCCATCTCTTTTTAAATATCCATGAACCATGGGCCTTGAAGTCCTAAAAAACAAATACTGAAACATTGAATTTGGGCACACTTTAAAGATTTCCTGAAGAATTCTTGTTGTAGCTAATGACAGGCTGCCAAATTCTGCTCTTAATAAAAGCTTTCTTAGGGCTGCCTGGCAATATTGATTGTATACAGCTCAACTGTAAAGACAGTGATTTTCATTTTGCCATATGTCAAACTGTAACTAGAAGATAAACACATAATTTTGTTAGAAAAGGAGTGGTCCTAATTTGATTAATAAAAATCGTATGTAGATACAGCCAAAGAGTGGTCTTGCTTGAAAGTGCTGCCCATATGCTGGAAGCGATTAATTTTTGTTGTTTGTCTTCTGGCCAATTAGTCTTATCATTTTTTCTGTGTATACTTAAGTTTTTGACTAGAAAGCATAGTGAAGTCCTCACTCTTTCTGCTGTGTACTGTGGTAAAACAAGTAATGGATGGAACAGATAGGAAGTTGACAACTACAGTGCACTTACTTTCTGTTTTTATGTTATTCCTGAAATTTCAGACTAAACTGCTTAATTTTCATGTGAGATACGATTTTAATCCTTAAAGGTAGCAAAACTTTACTGTTGAAGCGGAAAAAAAACCCACCTCAAAAACCAAACAAACAAAAATAACTCACGACCAGAATCCCGCTTGTCCTAACTGCTTTTGTATTTATCACCTCAGTCATTTGAAGGGGAGCTATTTGGCACTTGAAAAAAGTTAAATTCATTTTGGTTCCGATTCAATTTCTTTGTAGCTCTGTCTGGTGTGCTCATTACATAAAGCACATTGATACCTTGGGAAACCTGGTGGCGAATGAAATATACTTAACTATTTCCCAAGAAAAATACAAATTACTGTGGATTACCTAGAAAGAAAATTCCTGACCTTAACTACTTGTATTTGTTGTCCATGTCTATTTTATCCATTTGGACATAAAGATACAATAAACTGGAGATTCTTATTAGAACAAAAGGTTATAATAGATGGCAAGAAGACAACATGAACTAAATGTTATGTTAATTTAATTTTAACTGTAATCCAATAGGATTTTATAGTGTGCATTCCTTGAGGAGCATGCTGGTCTGAAGTATACTGTTATATTTTAAAATACTGTACGGAACTAATTTTTCCCTTTTGATTGCCACTTTTGATTTCAGATTTTTTAACTTGAAAAATTGAATAATCTGTAATTACAAATTCTTTTGAAAGGTACTAAATACAAATGCACTGACTTTTATGAAGTACTGATTGTTAAAACGGTCATAATCTGCCTTGAAATAATTTGTATAAAAAAAGATGAAATAACCAATCTAAAGGAAGATTCTCAAGTGAAAACCAAACCCCCCTAGGCCTTTTGAAGGGAGAATATGCTTTGAGGGCAAATGAATAGTATGCTCTGATGGCATGAAGCTCATTTTACTTGAGCATGGTATAGAAACTAATTTCTTTGCATAATTCTTAATATTTAATTTTTTTCTAACAAATTGGATCATATTTCTTCCCTTCTTGGTGAAGACAAGTCAAAATGAACGGCAGTTGAACTATTGAAATGGTAGGGAAGGCTGGATAGCAACTGATGGGGTCAGTTAACTTTGGACCGCAAATACGAATGGATTCTCAGTCCCATTCCTGAGATTTAAAGTGGTGTATATCCATAGGTGGTTTTATGGAGTCTGCATCCAGCGTCTCTTGTTAGCTTGTGTTTGGGGCCAAGAGTGGGGGAGTTGGGAGTATGTATTTCAAATGCAATTTAATTGTCTTCTCAGGAGCCCTGAATTTGTTACTTTGGGCACTGTGCTGTCGTTAAGATGCAGACCCATCTTGGATTTGGTGCTTTCCTTAGTCTCTCAGCTCACTTCTAGCCTGAGGGAATACCAGTCCAAACTTACCCAATTCTTGAATAGTGAGGTGGGAGTGAGTGTGTCCGATGGAAAATACAGAGGTTGGACATTACTCCTTTAGAATATTGCCTAACCAGTGCTAGTGTAGTGGCAAATGTTGGACTGTGTTAACCCAAAAGCGTTTGGCTTCTTAAAAACCCATTCAGTGACATGTGAGAACTCACTAACAGTAGAAGGGTTGACTTAAAACTCAGGTATAATTTTTCCCATTGGATTGGCTTTTTGTTGCCTTTTGGGGTATAGTGTAAAATATACTTAGTCTTAGTAGGTGGTTTCACCATTTTGATGTTTTCCTGGTGAGAAGAAACCTTATTTGTTAATAGTTTTGGGGATTTCCCCCTAAATACTTAAAAATCATAGCTGTAGGCATTTACAGGTTTGTTTTCACAGTAGTCCATTACTCACGTATAACAAAATTATCTATGTCCAAAATGTAAGTTGTAGAACAGGGTAAATGGAACATTCATTTTTCATGAAAACAATACTTTTGATGATTTTAAATGCATGGAAGTAAGCCCGCAATGTGGTCATTTTCAATGGGATAGATTTAATAGGTCTTTTCCATCTTGAACTTCCTTAAGCTACTATGAAAATTAATGTAATTGAAAATTGGAGGTATTCATATTAATGACCTCAGACTGACTTCTAAAAGGCGTAAGAGATGAGTTTCTTCAGAAAAGCAGTTTAGAACAGCAACCATTTTTTTGTAATTGAAGGAACTGTTCAGAAAAGTTTAAGTTCAGAGATAAGCATAGCATACTTATTTGTGGGTAAAACTGTTTAAAAAACCTGCTTTCATATAATGATTATTTTATACCCAAATCACATTAAAACTAAAAAAATAATTCGTTGTGGGTAAAAGCTTATTGATTTGCATGTAGTCCCTCAAAAATGCTTATAAGAGGTATGAGATTTAAAAGGAAATTAACTGTATTCCTGGATACATATGTTGATAAGTTTTTTCCATTTGTTTTGGTAAATGGTTTGTCTAGAGCTTCTATTGTTCTTAGTTTTGCTAGTGTGCGTTTATATCTTATTTTCTGTAGAGTAAAGCATAGCTGTATAATTTGATTGAATTTTCATGTGAACTGTACGTGGGACATTAAGTGCTTGACTGGAAAGAAGCACAGTCAGAATAAAGATACTGTTCTTGCCTTCAGTTTCTCAGTTAAAAAACCCCAAAACTTGCATAGAGCCTCGAACAGGAGTAAGCTTGAAAGATCCTGCATGTGAATCAAAAAAAGGTGGGGGAGGGGGAATAAAGTAACACAATAAAAATGGGAGAAATGTGGTTTGATTTTATATCTGTAGCAGATTCGCAAAAAAAACTTTTATGCTTGTTATATGTGAAAAGCACAAAATAACTAATTTTTAATGGAAAAGATGGGAATTCCAGTTACATTAGTATCTTGGATTTTTTAAACTTTGAGTTTAGTGTTGTGAAGATGGCCAAAGAATATCAGAAAAACAAATGAATTAATGTCCTATAAAATTTTAATATTCGTGGATGTAGGGTGGGCTCACTGCAGTTGAATGTTTCTTCCATGCTGTTATGGAATTGTTCTGTGGGACTTGGGTTTTGTGGCTGAATACAGCAACTGTATACAGCGTACACACCTCATGTTGTCGTAAGTATGAAACAGCTGATTTTAAGATTGCTAGCCTCTCATCAAACCAGTGAGAATGCAGTCTTAAACCTGTGTCATAGCCAGAGAAGCACCAAACAGAAGGTTGTGTAAAGGAAAATAAAATTGTGGGTATTTTATTAGTAATTACAGGATAGGATTGACGTATTTTCATTAGTTTTTTTGCCTTAATTTCACTGTAATAAATTTTTTATTTATGTGAAGGTAATTTTATTCTCCGTGAATATTTGAAAGAAAAAGACCCCAACAAAACAAAACACCTCTTCCCAAAAAAACCAGTGCCTAATGTCCCTCTCCCAGGCAAACCAGGTTTTCCTTCTTCAAATAACCACGTATACCTAAGCAAGTTGGAAGAGGAAATGTAGCAAATCTAAAAAGATGTAAAACCAACAAGGATTTACTGTAATTCTTTTTGCAGCTGTTTGCTCATAGTGTTTTGAGCATATTAATATGTTTCTTTTTTTAATAAGCTCCATTACTGTTCATTATTTGCTGTAAAAGGATTTATTCTGCAATGTTGATACTAAGGTTTAAATATTCTTATCTAGTGTAAAATTGCAGGAAAAAACCCTGCATAAAGTAGCTATCGCAGCACTGTAGAGTGCAGTCTTTGAACTGCCAGCTGAAAGTGGTCTTTCAAGCTGCTTACAAGCGTTTTAAATACTTATATGCTAATGGAGAATTTGAATCCTTTGCGCGCATATTTAAAATGGTAATTCAGTCCATGCGTTGCTGCAGATAGCCTTTTGCCCTCCTTGCTGCTTGGTCTTGCTTCCTGCCTGCTTTGTGCCACCCTCGCATCTCTGTGCCCATGCGGTGGGCAGGGTAAAGGAAACCCGGTGAAAATTACTGATTCTGCTCATTTCAGTGTGAAGGAAGGAACAGCAAGGAGTGAGCAGTAGAGCAAGACTCTTCAGAACTGTGTGGATGTAGCTTAAGTTTGTGCTGTATCGACATCTCTACGTCATATAGAGAATGTAGTTTGGATGATTTTTCAGTGCTTCTAAGAAATACATAGCTTAGAACAAATAGGTGAAAAAAATAATGAGAGCTTTAGATCTCTGAATCACATGGTTATGTTTAGGGATAGTTGGCCCAAGAGGGCAAGTATTTGAAGTAATGAAGGAAAAAACTGTACACTAAAATGTTGAGCCAAATGGTATGTGAGCTTGATCTGTCTGTTCACTTTCTGCAGTTTCCAAGAAGGTTACATGCCAGCCAGTAAAATACGGAAAATAGTGTTCTTCATGATTTCTCCAGGAAAGATGATATACAGAGTTACTTTAGAGAAGCAAGACTATTCACATGTACTTTTTCTTTGAAGAAAATATGTGAACGCCAATTACCAAGATGGAAAATACTGTCTTTTGAAGTATTAACATTCTTCATTCTTTCGTACAATAGCCCAAATTGTTCCATATATTGTGTTCCAATATTAAGGGAGAGAGCATGTGAAAGGTAAGCTGCAGCTCCAGTTCTTTCAAATCAAAAGCCTTTTCCAGAAGGCACAGAAAGAAAACTTTAATAATGAAACAGTAGTTCATCTTCAGTTTTATTCCAATGTGGAACATCGTGTTTCTGGAACTTCCAGCATTATGTCAATATCAGCTCCACATCTGACATGTTCAGAGCCAGAGCTGTGCCAAGTAGTACAAATAAAGGTTCTGCCTTAGCATGTGAAGAATGCAATTATTACATTTCAAAAACTGAATGTTCAGAGTTGTGAAAGAAACTGTATGAAATAATTGTCATATATTGGATTACCGGTTTAAAAGTGAAAATTATGTGAACTTGGCAGTTGGGATGGCTATGCTTTAAGAACCATTTTGGTGTATGTGCCAGTGTATCATTGCCATGTTATGCTTTGTGTATCTTTTCTAATATGACTTAATGCATGTTCAGCATCGTTCTTGCATCACAGTTGTGTGCAGTTTCATATTTTATTCGCACTGCTGAATGCAAATGTCTGTAGCCGGGGGGTACTAGAGCATTTGTTTGTAACTCCTTTAGTAGGAGTTTTCATTGCTAAGCGTGCTTTCTGTTTTGTGTTTGCATGTTTTCTGCAAAATATGCTTTTTCTATTGCATATGGGGAAAGAGGAGCAAGTCATGAAAATGTGTTTATTAGGAAAGTAAACGGATGTCCTGGATGCCTTTTACTGCTTCTAAAATGACTGGCTCAGGGGAATAAAATTGCTTGTATACTTTCATGCATGATTACATCTAGATTTCTTTCTTGCTCATGGACCATTTCAGTAATAGTGTTAACTAAAACTCAGATTTTTTTTTTTTAAATCTTTTCCATAGATAGTCTGGTTTAATCACAAGCATGTGTACAAGATACTAAATTAATCACAAATTACTTGATGTTTGCTCTGAATAGTACCGTAACTCCTCAAGATGTATAAACAAAAAAAAAAAATTACTTTGAGTTTCATCATTTTAAAGTGAAACTTTAAAAATTGTATTGAGGGAGAGTAAACCAGTCCACTGGGGGCTGGGAGGAAGTACAAATCTGTGGAGAAATCATGTTCTTGTTTTGGGTTGCATTATGTTACTGGGCATGCATATTTTAATTTTTTAATTGGCACCATTGTGCGAAACTCTTTGTGATAAAGACTTAACAAGAGATATAATTTGTCTTATTAATTGTAAGTATTAATTGTAATTTATAAGTATTATAAGTTATTAATTTATTGTTAGCATCTGAAAAACAGAATTAGATTAGGCACATACACTTTACTGGAGATGATGGCATGTAGTATGAATATGAGAAAGAGGGTAATTCAAGTGATGGTAGTTAGCAAAGACTGATAATATGTTGTGCCTTTAAGCCTAGTTGGATAAAAACTGATATTAAGGATTATTCTTGCTACCTTTGAAATTAATTCTTTCATATATCTTTTTCTTCTTCCAGTTAGCTATAAACCTGAATTTCCCAGGTATCTGATATTTTTGGGAAATAAATACTGATTTTAAAACTTTGCCCAGAACCTTGATACTGTGTTTGCATTTCTGCTGTATTGCTTTAGTAGTCACAGAAGCACTCACAGGTTTGAAAACGTTTGTCTGGATTTTTGGGGGAGGGTAAGGGCTTGGTTATTGTATGTTGCTTAATTCTTGAGGTCTCGGGTGGGAAAACTGGTAATGTAGAATCTTATTCATAGTATTGTGTAAAAATAATAATAAAAAAAATTGTTTAAGAATCTGGTATCTTCAAAACTTTCCAGTGTCAAAGAAGCTGAATAGTGTATCTTTACAGAAGGTGGAAAAACTTAATTTTACTAGAGGTCTTAATATTTATAAAGTTTTTGAACTCTAAATCTTTCACTGGTCTGACAATTGAGGACATTGTGACTCAACTCTAACCTTCCGTTATAATTATGGTGAAAGTTCTGCAAGCTTCTGCAAAACTTCAGAAGGGATGTGAGGATGTAATGTGACATACTGACTATAGGATTGGGCCAAATAATTCACCGTTCAAGATTGTCACTGGCCTGCTCTGGGTATCCTTATCCATTCCACTTAGGACTTTGTTTCCTGTTCTGTGTTCCAGGGTGGGGGTTTTTTTTATTGTGAAAGACTTTAACTTTTCCTGATGATGTGGAAGACATGAGCTGTATAAAACTTTATTTGAGGGTTCTAATATGGAAATGGATGAAAGAAAAGAATCAGATGCACAGTAAAAACAGTTCTTTGTATGATTTATCAAGTCATTACGTACCTCTCTGTAAGTGTTTTGTTAGTATATAAATATCATGCATGTATTCTTAACCTGTTGTGTTAAAAAGGATTTATGGCTCTTCCTGAGGGTGGGAAAAAAATAATTAAATGACAGAATACATGAGAACTTAAAAAAAAAAAAAAAAGATAGGTACCGTTCTTGACTCTTAGGTGTGTGGAAATGCTAATGTGGAAAAGCAGAAGTAGGTAAGTGTTCTTCATGGATTTACAGGTGGGGGAGATAGTAATGTGGAAAAGTGTGAAGATGTGATTTGACCTGATCTTTCAGTTTTTATTCTGAAAATTTGGAAGCTACCAGACAATTAATACCCCCAAATATGACTCTTGATAAACTTAATCTAAAATACTTAACTGTTGTTTCAGAGTTCTGCTATAAATGAAACTAGTTCAGCGTAAGCACGCAAATAAAATACATGCTTTAATGGACAAAATAAGTCTGAAAACCTTTGTTTCACTAAGATACGGAGAAGAGTAGTGTTATTGGGGAGTTGGATATATTTTAGTTTTGGTTTTTGTCTTCATAACCTTAAAGGAACAGAGGTTGAACTTTACTAACGACATGCAGGGAAAGGCTAAATGTGCAAGACAAAATTGGGCTGGGAAAAGGATTGAAGTTCAAGTATATATAACTTAATCTACCAGTGCTTCCAATAGAGGACTTCTGTCACAAGTTCAGAGACCTCCTGCTTAAAAACAAATGCTACCCAAATCTGATCCTGCTCTCCTTGCAGGAAAATGTCATCTTTGCCTTTATGGTGACAAAACAAGAACAGGAGTATCGGAACTTAAGTTTATGAAGAAAATAATTGTCTTGCCACAGTGATAAATCTGAGTAGTTGAGCAGTCAGCACCTGAGGTAGCTTGTGTGCTGCTGGGGTACGTGACTGTCAGAGCCTTTCCTGGGCTTTGGGTATAGAGTGCCTCCAGTTGTTACAGCAGTTGCTTCACCTGCCTCAGCTAACTAAGTTCCTTTATGCTTACAAGGATGCTTTTATAAGTCCTCATCTCTTCTGCTTGGCAAACTTCAGTCGCACAGTGGCAGCTACTGCAGTTGGGTGTTGAGGGGCGGTATGGTCATGGAGCGCCTAAATCAGCGTTTGCTCTTACTAGTTTACACCTTTTCAGTCGTGGCAGTGCGCTTCCAAATGTTACCTTTCGTGAATTATAAACATGGCATTCTCAGTGAGGTATTGATCTGAGCAAGCTTGAGTAGACACTTAAGAAATTTTAAAAAAATACAAATCAGTTACACTTGTACTGTCAACGACACAAATTCCTTTATAATTCAAGGTGTGTTACGGAAAACAAATGTGTTGGATGATTATTGCAGTCCGATTTCCTGATTATTTTTTTTAATAAAGACATGAAGACTTGGTTCTGCCTCCAGCTGATGAGGTTCATCTTTAAACTGTTGGGTGTCTGCCTTTATTTCAGTTTACAGAGTGTGGTGTAAACTAGAGTAGCTCAAAAGTTATAAGTAAAAATACCCTGTCAGAGCAAGTCAGCAATTGGGTGCTGATAGGGTGCGAGATTTTGCAAAGCTTGGAATCAAAGTAAGATGACGGAAATAGGTTGTTGAATAAGATGGAAATAAAGTTATGAGAAGGCAAGAACAAGGTTGAGCAGAATAGGACAGCAAACTGAACTCTTGGAAGACAATCTGTAAAAATTAGTGGAAGAACCTGATAACAGGTAAATGTTCTGTTAACTTTTCAAAGAAATTGGTGCGTCAGTATGCAGAACTTCGGTTTGAAATGCCGACTTCATTGGAGAAGCTGCTGCTTGCTTATGTGAAGTTTCTTTTTCAAGACATAGCAAGTAATATTTGTAGTGTCTTAAAATGGATGGGTTTACCTTGTGCACATCAAAAGTCAAACAGGTAACTGAAGTAACAACTTTTATATTTTAGCATGTTTTCATAACCATTTTCTCATTGATGTGTTGATACTTACAAATTTGTCACCTGACATCATTTTGATAACTTATTTTTAAATGCATATTTTTAATGTGAGTAGTATGAGCTTGCACCTTGAAATCTGAATGAACTATGGTGAAAAATAGTGCCAGTGGTCAAAATACTTGATTAAAAATACTTTAGTCCTTAACATGATGCCAGCTGACTGCCATTGTATGTAAGATGATAACTAAAGGAAGTTCTCTGTTTCTTACCATGTTGTCTTGGCTTAGTCCAGTGCAAACATAGTTTCTAAATTAAGGCCTTTGTACTTTGTTGCTCTCAAGTGAAGAAAGTTGTAGCCAACTGGAGTGGAGTGTCTTTTAAGGCGGTGGTGGAAATGTTGATTTGAATAGTATTCCTAACACACACTGAGATGCTTGAGAGTTAACCTGTTACTCAAATGTGAAGTTATTCCTAGTATCATGCTTTTCAGTCCTCTACGTGTTAGCAGGTGCTTCCTTAGCTCTGTATGTGAGAGCTGAGGCTTGATTTTTTTAAAACTGTTTGACAGTGACTTGGAGAGCTGTTTCACTTTGTATATGAACAATAACTATCTTACAGGTACTAGCCACTTCTACTAAAATAAGGAAAGTAAAATGGTTCTAGAAGGTTGAGCTCCATCTTACTTAGAGCAGCATCAGCAGTACGTCCAACTGTGCAAGGGCAAAAAGCCAAGCTTGAGTCCCAGCTTGTCTGACGATGAAACTTGTGCAACAGTAGCTAGTAGAGACACCGTGCTCTTCAGTTTTAGGCAGTTGAGTTCACTGCATATTCTGCCTTTAAAATATTAAGAGGTTCCTTGGTGATGTTACGCACAACTTTTTAGCCCAGGTCTGAGTAGTAATCTGCTTAGACTGGGTAAGTGCAGGCTTGGTTTGTTGCAAGGTCTAGTTATGTCATATTGAAAGAGATGTGTAAATATCTTCATCTCTACAAAACACAAGTTTTCATGAGAAACTGTACCTTTATTGAACCACCTTTGTGAGGTTTTTTTTGTAAACAGGTAAGTCTTTATGTCAGTGGACCGATATGCGAGAGAGCATTTGCAGGATACCCTGCAGATTATTAACGCTGTCCTGTTGTCTTTGTCTTGAAATGCAGATTTCATTTCCTGTGTATGTCCAATCTAATGTAAGATTTCCTTTTTTCTACCAAACATGTCTTTACTGTGGTGGAAGCTCATGTTCTGTATTTGTCATGGAATAATCAGAGATAAAAATTGTCACCCAGCAGAGTTAGTACAGGAAGTTACTTAAATGCACAATGAATTACTAAATCTTTTGAGAAGACCAGAGGCAGTGGACGCAAACTGAAATACAGGAGAACATCAAGAAAGATATTTTTAATGTGAGGGTGACTGAGCACCGGCACAGGTTGTCCAGGGTGGTTGTGGATGTCTCCATCCTTGGAGGTATCAAACCCCATCTGGCCATCATCCTGGGCATCGGCTCTAGGGAGTCCTACTTGAGCAAGGGGGTCACACCAGATGATCTCTAGGGTTCCCGTTCAACATTCCCTTCTGTGATTCTGCCATCTAAATAAAGCTTTGACTCTGTTGAATTTCATGTGAATTAACATTAAAACCTTGTGACACGCTTAGGTGTTTGAATGTTTCCTTACTGGGTTTCATTTCAATATAGATTTATGTATTGCTTGGTATTGTTAAATTCTACATTTTCAAATTAAGCACTTCAAAGATGAAAGCTCTTTGAGCAAACCTTGAGTTGTTGGTTTTTATAAGGACCGTGCAGCCACAGCTTGCCCTGCCCTTTCCCCCAGCACAGTCTTACGGCTTCAGAGATTTTAGCCCCACAAAGATAATCAGTTCTGCTGTCGTTATTTTGGAAGAGGAGGTTAGGACACGGGCCTAACTTGGCACCTGCTGCAAAAACGACAGGTAAGGAATCCTGCAGAGGGCATGGGGAGCGTTGTGTGAAGTTGTGTGTGTCTCAGCCTTGCTGAGACTTCAGAGGTCAATGTGCTGTGTATCGTGGAGTTTCACAGTTCCTTAGGAATGCTGGTTTTTTAAATTAGAGAAAGTTGGATTATGCACAAGCTAGGAAGTTTACCTTGAAACTAGATTCCCCTGTACTTTTTGGAAGATCCACAATACCCTTGAACTGGTGAGATCATTACATCTCAACTATACATGCTTTTCTGTAATAATAAGTTTATGCTGATTTTCTGTAGTTCTAAAACTGTGAAATCTGAGAAAACCGTCTTAGGCTTTGCCTATATGTGTCTTTGCTACTTCAATTGTAATAATTTTGAAATAAAACTAAATCAGTATTAATAAAACCGTACCTATTTAAATGTCTCTGAAATTTCCCTAGTGGTCCTCTCATCTCAGATGGCATAATTGTAAACGTGTTTGCACAGCGTGTAGCACAATGTCTGAAAGTAGTAGAGCAGTACTGGTACTACTTAGCTCTGTGCTAGCTGCGCTGGTTTAATTATCTCTCACTTACAGCAGACTTTCCCAGATTTGTTTCAAACTCTGTAGGTAAACAAGCCATTATTAAGTTTCTGTGAGAGGATAACTCAGAATTTCTAGAACCTGGCATAAAACAAGCTTGTGAAATTTTAACTGTAACTTCCAGTGCTGAGTCATGCAGTGGTTTTAGATGCTTTTGCTCTATCAGGTTTCTGAAGTTTTCTTTGTGAATTGGTGAAGTCACAGCTATAGGTCATTATTCCTAGGTGAAAGATGATGAGGGTTAAAGTTACTCCCTTGCTCCTTCAGTGGTTTTGTACTTCTTAGCCTTCATGATAAGGTAAAGTATCACAATGCTGAGGAGCTTTGCATCCCTGTGAGTTCTGAGGGGATAAAATGATGCCGGTGGATGTTTTTCCAAGCTGCTCAGCAGGAACACAGTCACTGAAATTAGAAATCTGAACATCTGAAGACATTCCTGGTGCATTAATGACAACACAGGGGATGTTAATGAGCAGTATAGGGGTGGGGGCTGTATTAAAAAATATGGGCTTGAGTTGCTGTTTTGTACAGGATTATTTTAATGACTTTGACTACAGAATCACAGGTCACAAATTTATTCAAAAATATAATTTATATATTTATATATAATATATATATAAAAATAGAACTAATTATACTGCGCAGTAGAAGCCTGAGTGATGTTAAGAAGTTAGACTTCATTCCCTTCTGATCAAATCCAATTTTTTTGATACTGTAGGGAATCTGTTTTACCAAAAAAAAAGGATCCTCCTTTTGTATAAAATGTACTGTCTTGCATCTAGGAACATAATGATTCACAAATGAGTGATTTTTATTAAATGTACAAAGTACTGAAAAATTCCAGTTTCTTCAAATTCAGACCTTGCTTAAGATGCACAGATGAAATCTTTGTCCTGTCTGTTTACATGTTTTCAGACATGCTCATCATTCCCAAATACTGCAGAAATAGTTTAACTTCTGTATGAGTGAAGTTTTGAAGTCCAGGCAAAACAGAAAAATAGATGTCCCTGCATCATAGTATTGTCACCGGTATGGGGTTATTACCCTACCCACTAGGAACTGCCCGCTTTGTCTTTTTTGAAATCTGATTCCAGAAGAGGAGCATTACTACATTCACATTCCTCATTCTGTGTAAGAACCGAACTTCAGCTACTCTAGAAATTGAAAGTTGTAAATAGATTAAAATGTTTTTAATAGTCTTGTCAAGAAAATTAAATGCATGCTCGCTCAGTTTGAGTAGTATTTGCCCTTTTATTTCTAGGACCTTAATTTTTCTTTTGAGCCCTGATTTGGTAAGATTCACTTTTTCCCTTGAAAACTTACTTGCTTCTAGCTGTCTGCAAGTATAAGCTCTTCAGGAGAGAATTTGGGAAACATAAGATTGGGAAAAGCTATGTTGCAGTTTGTCTCCTGTTGTCACTGGCAGCCATGTAATGATGCCCAGGTGACAATTGCCTTTCTCGTGGCTTTTTTGTCACAAATGTGTATGTTTGTCTTCATCAGGGACTCTTCATGACTAAGGTGAGCAGGTTTGGTCAGACTTGAGTAATAACGAAGAGAAGAATGGGGGAGAAAAGATTGCTTGACCATTTAAAAATGTCTAGTGATGTATTTTCTGTTAGTACGTCAGCAGCCAACGTTGTTATCTGTTACCTTTTGATAGGTAAACCTGAACAAATGCAAACATGAACACAGCTCTGCGGATCATCTCGGGTTCCCTTTGGAAACCCCAAATAAATGGCCACAAGGGATTGTGTATTTGCCTGGGAACTGCTCGGCATTGGAATTCATTCCTTTCTGTGATGGATGGTGGCTCTGCTACTCTCAAAGCGCTACCTGTGCCTGCTGGTGCAAAATGCCCTATGGTCCACTTCAGTGGGAGTCAAAATTTGCCTGTGCTGCTGTTTTGTGTTGCTAGGTAATTTTTAAAGTAGATATAAAATAAAGGGGAAATGGAGGTGGGGGAGGGGGGGAAGCCCTTTGTTACAACAACCACCAAAAATACTGCTAATTTAAAAAAAAAAAGCAACCTGTTCTGTCACTGAAGCCAGTGGAGCTGCAGAGCATCAGTGTGCAGGGTAAATGTGAAACTTCCTTCAGTGTTGCAGATGGTCACGGCTGTTTCTGCCTGGTGAGGTGCCGTGGCCGCTCGGAGCTCGTCTCCTGCAGCAGTTCTGTACTGAAGGGCAGTGCTGGCGCCTCCTCTGAGCTGAAACACGTTACTTGAGGTGGGTTGTACTGAGGGGCTGGTTTTCAGTTTTCCTTGGTCATGGCACAATATATGTACAGTGTGGGTCAGTTGATGCGTGCTGCATCTGTTCTCTTCGTAAGAGGCATGTTCATCATGCTGTTAGCCTTTTAGAATAATTCGCATTCATTTTGCTTGGCACCATACCCATGTTGAGCTTTAATTTAAAGACAAGCTGTGTTATATGAGTGAAGGTGATTCAGAGCCTGTTCCTTTGAAAATAACTATTTGCTGTGTTCCTGTGCATTCTTAAAAATCCCTTTTTTAGCACTAGGATTTGTTCAGGTCTAACAAACTAATTACTGTTAATCATAAACACTAGGGTTTATATAGCATAGAGGGGTTGGAATGGTCTTAATTTCTTGTAGAGAGACAACCCCGAAGAAATAGTGCAGTGGTAGAGACATAATAACTTTATAAGTATTTCAGTTATGGTAAATTATTAATTTTTAAAACTTCCATATGGTCTTGGTGGCTGCTTTTTAGAGGTTGTCTTCAAAAACATACCAGAACTATTTGGCTACAGTTTTGTTTATTGGTTGCCAACATTCTGGCTCGCTGCTTCCTCTTCCGTAAATCTGGGTGGCCAAGAAGGAGACAGCAACTAACACACACTGGCTGTTGGGGAACCTGGAGAGACTGTGTCAGGCCTTTGGAGGTCTTAGCGCTGCTGTTTGTAGATAGGGGAGCAAAGGAAGAAAAGCTTAATTATCACATTTTTTTCATAATATTAAAATAGAGACCGAAGGGTGAGCAGTTTCTAATTGTAGCTTCTCTTTAAGATGGGTACTTCCTTACCAATAGCTGGATTCATTTCACCATGTGAAGGTCATATTCCAGGACACTGATATTTGCCTGGATGACAATTCCAGCCTGGTCCTCAATGAGGCTGACAGTCATCACTATGGCCAGTATCGTATTCTACATGCTAAATTAATTTAGTACTAGCACTTGTGAAATTACAGCTCTAGTTATAAACTGTGCTGTATCATACTTGCTTCAGGAAGAAGGTACCAACTAGATGAATGTCTGCGTTATGGAATAATTAACGGAACTTTTGAAGCTGGGTATATGGCAAGCTGCACCATGGCGGGGGGAAATGAAGCAAATGGGGAGAACTGATGAATTAACAGCACTTTTAATAGGACTCAGACATTAAATTGTGCCAACTTTGAAATCACATTTGTACTGAGCTGCTGTCCTCAGCCTTTTTTTAGCCGTATCTGATAAGGTCAATGTTATCTTTGTTGTGTTTGTGGTTGTGTGTTGCAGTTTGCAGGTAGGTCGCTTCCCAGTTGCTTTTTGGGGCTGCTCCTGAAGCAGAGCTAGTCGGAAAGGTGCAGCCTCTGTGTGGCTTTCCAAAGTAATTCTTTCTCTACAAAATACTTTGCAGGGTGTGCTAAGTTTACTGATCATCAAACGGGACCTCAAGATGTTAGTAAATGGTTTTAAGAAGTCTTTATGTGGGAGCATACGGAGTTCTTCATCCCCTGGCGCTGCTGTAAGGGGGGTTTCCAGGCAGGCTGCCTCTCCGCAGGTGTTTCTTTAGGGCTCCTGGGCTCTGTTTCTGCTTCTGCTTCCCCAGCCCGAGTCACGGATTGTGTTAAGCCTGTCAAACATTGCAGTCCTGGCGGGTTATTTTAAAATGGCCGTATTTGTGGAGAAGAGGTGATTCTAACTGGGGGCAGGGGAGGAGGGAATGTGCGCGCGTGGGTGAGAGCTGTTTGGAAGCCTGAATAGCTGGGGCGGAAAGCTGCTGAATTTTAAACTTTGGATAATTATTTTGCATGTAGACTCTGGAAGAAAACACACAGTTCAAGATGGGTGCTCTTATTAAATACTTTCAGTTATTATTTAGGCCTTTTTGAATATAGTTAAAATAATTTTAATTATGAATTAACAAATGTACTCTGACTTGCTGTTCTTCCAACCGCACTTGCTGCATATGCAAGCAGATCTATTGCAGAAGTTTTAAAATGACAAAAGTCTTAAACTTTTACATCAATTTCTCATGCTTTTAGTATTGAACCGCATTTTAATGAGACTTGTATACAGTTCTGTCCTGAGATGTTATTACAGAGTAGGACAACATTTCAGTTCAGTTGTATTATTGTCATATATAGCTTTGCCCCTTTTAAGTGTCTGTTAGAGGTCTGTACGCAGCAGGCTGCAGGATGGGGGAGGAGACTGGACCTGTGCGTCCTCACCCTCAGTACAGCCGCAGTGAGAGCAGGCAGTTCTCTGGTTTCATTAGTAACTGTGTTGCGTGCAGGGATCCCACTTAACTGTAGTGGCGATAACAGGAGAAGGATGAAATGTCACTTTGGCCACATGCACTCACAGGCCCAGGAGATGACAGTGTTGTGTTTGTTACGTGCATTTTAAAAACCCTCCAAAGAGAAATGACTCGGGGCTCTTTGGAGCAGAACTGCACTTAAATCTACTCCAAGCAGAAGTACAAAAATCTAGGATCTTGTTAATGTTCTTGGAACAGCTGTTTTGTAACTGCTGAGGTAGTAAAATCTAATTTAAAATCTTCAGAGAAATCTGTGTAGTGACAAGTGGCAAGAATGGGTATAGAATAAATGGATTTTCTTTTTCTGGTAATGTGAATTTTTATTATGGTTTATTTCTCCATTTTATACTTACGGGTGTTTGAAAAGAGAAGTTACTGTATTTTCTAGTTTGTTTGAAGTGTTACTTACTGTCTCTTTATTTTTTAGGTTACTACTAAAATCGTAAAATGCAGATGAAGACGAGGTTGTGCAGAATCCTTCTGCTGTCTTACGCATACAAAAGGGAATCCTAAACCGAGTTTTGGTACAAGGTATGTATTAGGATATTTGGCTTTATTCAGCAATTACTGAAATTAGGAGCCCTCTTCTTCACATTTGGAATTTGATGTAATTCTGCTTCTGCACTTCAAACTAATACTTGCCTTCAGAGAATGTAATTCCTTGCATAATTCCTGTCATGTGTTAACGTCTTTTTAAAGGACCTGAAGTATGTGTACACAGCCTCTTGCAGGCAGCTCAAAATCTGGCTGGCCATAATGTGTCTTACATCCCAAGCCCATGGTGCCACATCGCTGTAATGCCACCTCTGAGCTACTGGATGTCAGTGATACATTGCACTCGGAATCCCGTTTGTGTGATCAACATGGTATTTTAACATATCAACATATATTTTAAGCTATTTACTAATGACATGTGAAAGAAGTTCCTGCCCATGGCAGGGGGTTGGACTAGATGATCTTTGAAGGTTCCTTCCAACCCAAGCTATTCTGTGATTCTGTAGTAGTAGTTTATATGATTTATTGCTAATTAGAGCACTACTTTTACTGATTTCCAAGTCAGCTGGTAAATTAATGTGGGAAGGAAGCAGTAAAACTTCAGGGGGTTGCATGGGAAGTATAAACCTGGGGTCCTTGGTCATTCTGTAAAAAGCATGAGAAGGGCAACGTCTTTCTGCACTCCCCACATCTCAAACTGTGCGGTGAGTTATAACCAATACTAAAAAACTGCTGGTGTGGTTTTTGATTCCCAAGACTGAAATTCTACCCCAGACAGGCAGAATGTTACTGTCCTCTTCACAGAAACTCTGTTCCCTTTTTCCCCCCCCC
>VXBO01012845.1:76594-98549 GCA_013400135.1 Rhinoptilus africanus
TGGTCCCTTTTTCCCCCCCCCCCCTCTACGCCTTGTTGCATCTTTCACTTAGGTAGCACTGCTTTGTAAAGGATAGTCCCAAAGAAAAATTTGCTCTGTGCACGCTTCAGGTGAGGAGTTGGAGCCCTGCTCCCCTCCCAAGTGTTTGGGCCACCCCTGTAAAGCATTGCGTACCAGACAGTCTGGTGGTTACCCTTGCTGCTGGAAACGACTTCTCTCCTGAGCTCTGCCGTGCTAACTCCTGTCTTGCCTCTGTAGCTGAAACTGGGGTAGGTTTTTCACAGAATCTTACGGTATCGAGGTCGGAAGGGTGCTGTGGAGGTGGGATAACCCAACCCCCTGCTCAGAGCAGGCTGTTGGGTAGAGCAGGTTGCCCTAGACGTGTCCGTTTGGTGTCCAAGGAGCGGGAACTCCACAGCACCTCTGGGCAGCCTGTACCAGGGCTTGGTCACCCTCACAGTAGGTTTTGGCAGGGAACCCCTGCCACAGTAGATGTTGGCAGGGAACCTCCCACGTTCCAGTTTGTGCCCATTGTCCTGCCCCTGGGCAGCGCAGGGAAGACTGTCATTTTTATACCCTCTCATTAGATGTTTATAAGTATTTTGCTCCACCTTCAGTCCCAGCTCTTTCAGCCTTCTATAACATGAAGGATGCTCCAGTCCCTCAGTTGTCTGACCTCAATCCAGTATGGCCGTGTCTCTTGTACTGGGGAGCCCAGCACAGGACACAACACTCCAGATGTCTCACCAGTGCTGAGCAGGGGGGAAGGATCGTTGCCTTCCATACGCTGACAGCTTTCTCTGTAATACAGTGCAGGATGCCACTGCCCGCCTTTCTGGCCAGGTCATGTTCTTTGCTCTTGGACTTGCTGTTCACCAGGTCCCCCTGTCCTTACCTGCAGAGCTGCTTTCCAGCCAGTTGGCCTCCAGCCTGTCCCGCTGCCTGGGATTATTCCTCCCCAGGTGCAGGATTTGGCATTTCCCTCTGTTGAATTTCATGAGATCCTGTGGGCCCATTTCTCCAGCCTGTCGTGGTCCCCCTGGATGGCAGCATGACCCTCTGGCTTATCAGCCACTCTCCTCAGCTTTGTATCACCTGCAGACCTGGTGAGGTTGCGCCCTGTCCCATCAGCCAGGTCATAAATGAAGATACGGAAAAGGACTGGCTTCACTACTGATTCCAGGGGTACTCTGCTACTTACTGGCCTCCAACCAGACTTTGTTCCATTGATCACAACCTTCCGGGCCCTGCTGTGCAGCCAGTTTTCAGTCCACCTCACTGTCCCACTTACCGAGCCTGTAGTTTATTTGCTTGTCAACAGAGATACTATGACAGTGTCAGAAGCCTTCCTGAAGTCAAGGCAGGCAGTAACTGCTGCTCCCCCCATATCCACTGAACTGGTCACCTCATCGCAGCTGGCTCTCAGTTTTGGATCCTTAGGGATTTGCAGATGAACCCTTTGTAAATCCATGCTGACTACTCCCAGTTACCTTCTTGGCTTACTTGCTCTGGAAGTGGTTTCCAGGAGTAGCTGATCCATCATCTTCCCAGGGCCTGTAGTTCCCTGGGTCTTCCTCCTGCCCTTTTTGAAGATGGGAGTGACATCTGCTTTCCTCCAGTCCTCGCGCCCCTCTCCCAGTTGCCAGGCCCTTTCAGCGGTAGGGAGCCAGCTCCCACTGCACTGATGGCTGCCTCCCGTCAGGGGCATCCAGCCATAACGTTCCCTAACCTGGACCCTGTCACCTGCTCCATATTGAAGCGGGGAAGGGTGCCGAGGAGGTGGGAAAACTGATCGGCACCTTGTTTCCTGGTGTTGCCTTGCTCGTTACTAAGGAGTTCCCTGTCATTTTCTAGCGGTAATAAAACTGTAATATAAAAACTGATGTGTAAGTTACACCAGGCTCTGGATATAAACAAACTCCAAGCATGCATTCTCAAAATCTAAAAAAGACAATACAGTTAAAACTTTATCACATATGTAGTAGTAACAGAAAAAAAACTTCACTTTTTCAAAGTTTGACTCAAAAGAGATTTTTCTGTGTAGCTGGTGTTCTGTCCTGGCTGTGTAGCTGTTGGGAGTTCAGCCTTCTTGCTTGTTCTTAGATACCAGAGTGTCCCTGTGCGAAAGAGCCGTTTGGGAGCCATTTGGCAGCTTTCCCAGGTGTCTCAGGGCTTTTCTGTCCTCAGCTTGGAGTTTCCTTCCTGTGGAGGGAAGAGTGGGTGGCCAAGGTTCCTTGGAGATACAAGTGTTTCTTTGACTGGCTAAATAATGACTCCTCTCAGTGGAGTGATAAAATCCTTCCTTTCTCTTTCCCCATGATCCGTTTGTGTCTGTGCACTTCGGATTGCAGCGTGAACCTGACTGACAAAGCCTAACGGCCTCATTAAATGGCATTAAAAATTGAGGGAAGATTAGGTAAAAATGTGAGTGGACTGACTTCTATTTGGGGCAGAATGTGCAAGAGTAAACTCTGAAAAAGCTGCAAAAGTCTTGAGGAGAGCGAGTCACATCAGTCACAAAAACCCCAATACACCTGCCCAGTGTGATGTTCCTTAGCGCGTCGCTGAGCCGTATTCTGTGGAGCTGAGAGCCGGCCTGCGTGTGTCTCTGCATTCCCTTCAGCGCCAAAATACATTTGTGTGCAGTTCTGTTACGCCAGAAAACGCACTGGGCTCCCATTTAATTTGTATGGAGGTCAAAATCTTCTGTCAGGCTGCTGCCCCTGGGGTTCCTGAATGGTGGTAGAGAATTCCAGAGAACCTCTTGGAAGGGCTATCCGGGAAAGCATTAGCATTTCCCAGCTCTGTATCCAGCCACATTTGCTAATGCATTGCTCTGTCGGTTGCTATTTGAGTTCTTGTAGTTTGCTGTACGCTGATTGCAAAAGTTCATTTTCAAGGAAGTTACCACTGAACTCTCTCTTGTAACTCCTCACCGGATTTGCCTTTATTTCCTTAAAATGTTCTCCATTCCTTTGGGTTTTAATGAAACTCCCTGGTGGCTGTAAACCCTCAGACCTGAAGATGGCTTTCAGTCACACCCTGATCATGTGCGAAGTGCTGCTCTTCAGGCTGGAGTGAGAGTGAGTGAGAGAGAATGTAAACATAGAACTATTCAGGTTGGAAAAGACCCTTGGGATCATCCAGTCCAACCATCAGCCCCACTCCACAGAGTTCTCCCCACACCACATCCCCCAACACCCCATCTAAATCAGTCTTGGGCACATCCAGGGATGGTGACTCCATCCCTCCCTGGGCAGCCTCTTCCCATGTCGTCACTCATCAGAGCACTTAACAGTGGCTGTGACTTTTGTGATGTCACTTGTTTCCTTTGAGCTCTGTTACCAGTCTCTTCACATTGCTTTTGTGCTCAACACCTGTCCTTTTCTCTCTTGGGCACAAGAACAATGCTGTTCTCCAATAAAACGGTGGTTAAATCCGTGGAGATGGACAGATGAATCACTCTCACTTCACCTCTGTTCTTGCTTGTAGAGAGGCCGGCCCTGCGGGACCTGAGGGAACAGGGCTGTTTGAAGTGATGGGGAGAGGGACCGGCATGGAGGTGGTGTCCCCCACCAGCGCCCTGGATTGGAAAAGACATATCAGAAGAATCTGAATCCATGTCTGCTTGCAATGCTCCAGGTCCCTTTTCCTGTAGGAGGGGATGAGTTCCGGCTGCTGTGACGTTGTGCTCTTCAGCCTCCGGCAGAGAAGGCGGAACCAGCCATTGAGCGTTTCACAGTAAAGCTGATGCTGGGACTGAGGCCTTCACTCCCTTTTTATCTAGACTGTACCAGAAGCAGATTTTCTTCCCAGATCTCCGGTACGAGTGCTGGGAAATGGTGTGAACAGGGTTAAAGTTTGTACGTGCCACAACAGAAATCAGAGTAAATGATACATGAAAAGACTGCTCCTGGGTTAAATGATCTGGTTTGGACTAAAGAAAAGCTTTTAGAGTTAAATTAAATGAGTAAGAAAATACTTTTAAGCACTGAAATACGTGGCAAAAGATCAGAAAGTGATGACTTTTGTATCTAAAGCAAAACCGATGGTGTGGCTTGTGTTTAGGTTGCAGTGGAGTTTCAAAGAGCACCAAAGTAGTTACCTGGAAACAACAGTATGGGCCAGCAACAGCTGGAAAGGACTGGAAGGAAATGGTAACCAAGGGGGAGAGCCACGCTGCAGTGAGATTGCACTGTCCGTGCAGTTCACTAGCCCAATAAAAAGATGAAAAACAAAAACCATGAGTGAAATGAATAATGAAAAATGAATTTTGGTGCGCTGACAATTGCACTGTAGTACATCACCATCTTTTCCAGGGTTTCTGTATCCATTATAAAGCTGTTTCCGAGTAGTCAGTGAGTAACGGGATGTTTATTTTCTATGTTGTGAATGGAAGAGGGCAGTGAAGATGAGCTGAGGGCCTGGCAGGGACCTCACCGGGTTCAGAAAAGGCAAACGCCAAGTAACCTGAGGCAGTTGTGCAGCCTGGGCACAGATGGGTTGTGTGATCTGGGAACCCTGAGGGACAAGTGAAGATGAAGGTGTCCAACCCCACCCAGGCGCTGCTGGAGGAGCACCGCTGAGCCGGGGCAAGGAGAGCGTCTTTCCTCTCTGTTCCGCACTTCCGAGACTGCAGCTGACCAGTTCTGGGCTCACAGAGCCATGGGGATAGACAGTTCGGTTTGTTCGGCTGGAAAACAGGAGGTTGGAAATGGAAGGAGTCAGAAAAGATGGAGCCAGGCTCACCTTGGAAGTCTTTTGTAATTTTCAGTGTATGTAAGTGTTGCATCATCCCCACTAGTAACAGTGGCAGTCAGTACTCTCCTGCTGCGCTTCGCTGGTCTCCTCACACCAGGGAATCACTGGTAGTTCATGGATCCCCTTTGGGTGAGGAAGGGTGAGCGCAGGAGAGCCAGCCTGGGGCCTGTGTGGGTTTAGGGATCCTTGTCCTACTGTTTACTAAGACAGTAGAGCTGATGGATCCAGGAAGGCAAGGGGCATTTGAAATGCCTGCACATCTCCTGTGCAGATTTACAGGATGTCACAGCCACCTCGGTAAAGCCTTTTTAAAAAAACCAGTAAATCTGCGCATAAGCGCGGTGTCCGCATGCTGTGGCTGGTACTGTTGGTGGCAGGGAGAGCAGGTTTTCCCTGTAACAGGGATGACTGTGGTCAGACGAAGGCCTGCAATTGCTGTAACAGGCCTAACAGGGCTTTTCTGCCCCAAATTCACATTCTCTCCATTTGTACAAGCAACAGCTCCGAGGAGCAACAGTTGTTGTCAGTGGGGGTTTGTGATGGAGGATCAGGATGTCACCACCTGGGTAATCCTGTCCTCCAGCTCTGGTTGGAAACATCTGTGCTGCTAGGACATGCCCAGACAGTTGCAATGAATCCAGTTGTGGAGCAGGTGGGGTCTCCCTGGCTGTGGTGACAATGGCTTGTTCCCAAACGTGTAGTTTTAGTTGTCTTAAAAGCAGAGCTGTCCCCACCACCTGAGAGGAGCGAGGCAACGATACGCTCTTAGCCACCTCCTGTAAGTGAGCCTGTGCCAAGTCACTAACCAGAGAGGAATTCCTTACAATTCAAATCACATAGGAAGTATTACAGGAACTGTAGGGAAAAATTCAGTTGTAGCCATCCTGAACAACAGCTGATACTTCGCTGTGGAGAAACAGTTGACCTGAAATCAAAATGAATCATCTTCTGCCTGGTCCCTTGCTCCTGGCTGCTATGATTGAGGTGTTTCAGTTTTGGGTGTTGTTTTGAGACCTGCTGAAATTTTATTCTGTGCTGTCTTTTGTCTGCTTTAGTATTTTTTTTCCTAACCCTTGTCTTTGCCTTTCACTCAGACATCTTAAGAGCAGCTCCCCAGTGATGTGGGACACTGAAAAGCTGAGGAAGCACCACTGCTCAGAAAAAGGTGGTGGCTATAGTTCCCTTGCGTTCTTAAAAGATGGGACTGTCACAGCCCCCCACAAGAGAGGGAGACTCCAGCAAAACTAAAGACCCTGGGGATGGGCTCCTACAGCAGCGTGCTCTCAGCTCCCACCCTACGGGCCTGTGGCTGCTCTCAAACCCGGACCTGAAGGAAAGATTTTTACAGGCTCTTTTCCAGTCCTGTAAGGGAGGGAAAAGGGCGAGAACAGAGCTGTAGCAGGTACAAGGAGGTAGGACAGCCCTCGGGGACCGCTCTGCTCTCTGTATATTGGAACAGTTTTGTTCCACCCAGATGGATCAACACCCCTCTTGTTTTTGAAAAATGGGTGCAGGAAGCAGAGGAGCTGTGATAAAACCAGCTGCGTCACCCACCACCCTTCAGCGGCTGCGCAAGTCCCAGGGCCAGGGCAGTGGAAGCGAAGGGGGCCAAGGCGTCAGAGCGGCTCAGAGCAGAGCAGCAGCTCAGCCCTGCGCCCCGGGAGCAGCGAGGAGAAACTGAGCAAGACCTTCAAAGGCATTTCCCCACAGTGCCTAAGGAAGGGGGGGTTTATTGTAGCTACTTTCTCTTCAGCCTTTGTCCACCAAAACCTTTTTCTTAGCAACTGGATAATAAAATCAGACAAAAACCAGCTTCAAACATCTTTTGATATGTCTTTTATGCATCTTCAGTAGGGATTTTGAATTTATATCAGCAACTAAGAGAGAAAGATGATTGCAAAATCCATCCCTCAAATGCATCATGAACCCAAATTTTATTCCCACATTCTGTAAAACTCCTCCCTCTCTCACAAATGCTTTAAGGAAAAGAAAAAAACCAACCAAACCCAAACTCCAAACAAAACAACCCCCCTCCAAAATGAACAGCCTTTGACAAACTACCTGCCGTGTCAACTCTTGGAGCATTACCGGATGTTTTGAGGTTGGACTGTACAACAGTTTGTAAAAAAGCATCTACACAATACGGACATTTGTTCAAAACCATTTTGTCCCCCCACCTGGAACAGCTGGAACATCCAGCACGTGCTGTAGAGCGCGGAGGCGGCAGTGACTGAGGAAGGGGTCCCCACCTGCGTGGAAACTGTCACTGCAACGTAAGGAAGCACCAGCATCCCCTTCTCCTCCTGTTACACAGTGACCAAACGCGGCCACAGAGTCCCAGGATGGGGGAGGAGGCTGGTAGTGACATCCCTGATCCTCAGCCAGCGCTCCTCACACGGCAGCTCTTCAGGCTTCACAACATGAGGTATCTGGCATATTCCCGAGAGGTGGAGGTACCAAGTCTGTTCAAAACCAGACTTGTGAACATCCCATCAACAGTTTGCAAAAAAGAAAGGCAACTATTCTAAATCGAACCAGGAAGGAGTAGCTGTATGTCGTGGTGCTGCTCTAGTTTTATACAGCTTTATGTGACATTCCACAAAACTGAAAGAGCGTGCTTTGTTACTCACTCTTTTGGCATCTCTGGAATAGGAAAGTTTTAAACTTCCAAGAACCAAAACTGAAAAACTGGCTAACTGAACTTTCTATTAAAAAGTCACAGTTCTTAAAAGGGTACTGCTACATCTGCACCATTTTGATGGTGAGCGCTCAAATACATTAAGAATTTACCCACAACAGTTTTGCTAAGACAGGCACATAATGGCGTGTAAACTACACCTGGCAACCAGAACAGCAAAGGCACAATCTGGACTTTTTTTTTTCTTTTTTCACTTTTCAAGTTGTTGGTTAACTTACAAAGAAAAATATTCTGTACTTCATGCAGAAGTATTACATTTGTATTTCATAGCACAGGACCATTACAGAACTGCTGTCACCTGATAAAGTGTGTCATTTAAATAATAAAGTAAAATAAAAAGATAGCAGCTCTTTGCACCGAGGAACTGAATTTTTGAGTGACAGGGCAGTACCTGTTCTCATCCGTCAGGCTGAGAATATCTGAAGTCCTCTACGGATCTTCTTGTCTAGCAAAAGCCTTGCCTGCACATTCAAGGTAGTTACAGCTTTTCTGGCTTGCTATTTCCAGCTTACCTTTGTTGTCCCATCTGTCACTTGACTATCGACTCAGAAGTCGAGAGCTCTGTAAAACTCTTTTGCTTCTCTAACACAAAGTGGTTTTCAACCACTGACTGCGATGCTCTGCGAATGGAGCCCGCCCAGGTGTCTGTGCACGCCTCAGCCCCAGCCACCTCTGGTCAGAGGGAAGCGCTTGGAGCCGCCCTCGCACCGGGAGACAACAGCAGGAAAGGTTTCACACCACAACCCAGCCCTCGCCAATTCTCAGCTAAATCTAACGCGCTGACTTCAAAGTGTAAGTTCTGTCCAAGAATATGACAGTTCTGCATTTTACATAGAAACATTACAGTTAGAGTAAGTAGAAAATTTTAGTTTACAAATCGAAAAGATCTTTCTATTAAAAAAGACATTTCACGTAGTTACCTTAAATAGTTCTTATATGCACCGTTCCACATTGTGGAAAAGCTGAAATATGCAGTCTGGACTCCACAAGTTAAAGAAAACCAGAATTATGTGTATTGGCACAAATACTTACATCTACATCTGTACAAAGTAAAAAAAGCTGACAACCCTGTGGCAGCAGCGCAGGGTGCTGGGCTGCTCCCCAGCACACGCTGTCCTACGGGACTGCCAACGAGGGACAGCCAGATGGGGACCCAAGCCTTTAGAGCGCGGTGCCAAATCCTTCCAAACTGCTTTGTCAGTCTCTGAACAGAGGAATGAGGAGTAGCTCCAGGAGAGCCGCAGTTCCCGGGTCACTGCAGCTGCACTCGGTACGCGCCTATTAGCAGCTTTACCTGCAAAAGCAAAAAGGTTTCACTAAAAGGTCGTTCGCTTGTAACTACCGTGTTTAACGCTTCTAATCTAGGGGCAGGACGAGAAAGGGCACACAATTGCTACTGACTCAGAAAGAGGGGAAAAAAAAAGGACGTGACAGTCTGTGTTAAACCACATCAGTTCAGGGCAGCCCTGCTGAAACAGGAGTGGCTTGTAAAGGACTCGAGGGGCACCGCTGCATGGGGTGGGGTTAGACCAGTTAGCCTAAACCCGGCACACACACGCTTTCATCTGAAGAGTTGTTCAATTTTTTTTCATTTTAAACAAAAAAAAAAGCACGATAAAACACCTAAGAGTATAAGTTTTAAAGCTGAAGATCTAGAAAATTTACTGGTGCATCTTCCAAGGAGAAAAATAAATGCTACCAGAAGGGGGTCTGTTATTCATCTTGCAACACGTAGTGGGACTGTTGCCCAAACCACCTGTAAAATACAACAGCCTACTGAAAAGCAGCCTGCATATCCTAGTAAATACTTCCGAGTGTTCCTAAACACACAAACACATCAGTATGCAAAAAATGACTGACGCTGCGTGGATCTGTTAGACATTACATTCCCAACAGAGACGGGGAAAACGTTTAGCTGTAACATCGCTTTATCCTGGTGCGTGACTGGTTCTGACTGCAGGATAAAAACATTCAATTATGACAGAACTAACACCCTTGGGGTGTTCCTGAGTTCTGGCAATGTCACAGGATGGAGCTCTGACTGACGGGAACTGGGAGGAGGAGAGAGGGGAAAGTCCTTAGTTTTACAGTTACAAGTAGGAAGCATTTAGACTACAGAAGAGTTATTGAATAAAAAATTAATATACACATTTAAT
Organism: Rhinoptilus africanus; assembly: GCA_013400135.1. NCBI lineage: Eukaryota > Metazoa > Chordata > Aves > Charadriiformes > Glareolidae > Rhinoptilus > Rhinoptilus africanus. The sequence goes on from VXBO01012845.1 coordinate 86,210, forward strand.
TTTGACAGCATCCTGTACCTTGGCAGTAGGAGCTTCTGCCAACCGTATAAAGAGCTTGTTAAGGCCTGCAGTAGGGCTGAAGGAATAAATAAAGTGACTGTCCTAAAGGGAAAAAGAAAACGGACAAAGTCAATGGGAGGATACGGCTGGAAGCGCTGTACGAGTGAGTGGGCAAACACGACACGACATTTTAACATTGAGCATTTTCTGAAAGTTGTGCATGCTGCAAAGAACCTTCGGTGCAGCGGCAGGAGAAAACAAGACAACTTCAAAAAGCATGCACAGTGATGCATTTAATTTAAAAAAAATATCAAGAAATAGAAATTAATCATTAGAAATATGAGGTAGGTTATTAAAACAAAGCAAAGTAGTAGTAAATATTTAAGAACTTACTTGGGTCAAAAGTTTGAGAAGCCAGGTGAACTCCAGAAGTGGAGCAGCTTTAAATTCAGCATTCCCACCTGCCTGCTCAAACCAAGTCCCAGAAGGGTGGAGTCTGGAAGGGACCTCTGAGGTCATCCAGCCCAACCAGGCACCGCCTGGTGCTCACACAGGGCCACCCAGAAGCAGGCTGTCCAGGACTATGTCCCTGCCTTTTAAGGCTTAAGTTTTTATGGAGCCTGGTATGTGCAAGGTTTGTGGTTCTCTCCTTATACAAAGAAGAATTAAGTTTTACTTAAAACACCCATCCCATCACAATAAAAAAAACCTAGTTCATCATAATACTCAAAATCCAAGTTAAGGCACTAAGATTTCCCAAACTACTCCATAAAGACTTTATAAAGCAGTTTTACAGTCAGTTATAGGAAATGAAAGATTTACCAAAAATACAGGGAGCTGGAATTTGTCGTTTAAAACCACAGCTTGCACACTGCATGGTCCACAGAGCCGAGCAACAACATCTTTACCAAAGAAATTTGCGTGGAAAACAAAGAGAAGAATTCCAGATCCTGAAAGGGAAGGCAATTCCGTCACATGAATTTGATGTGAGATGCATTATTTAGAACAACCGCATACACTGAACGTTTGAAGAGAGTTAGGTACAATATATATAAAAACATAAACATTACATAGCATATATTGAACACCAACGGAGCATCAACACAACTTGCAGAAATCCAATAACCTCCGCGCCACTGGATCCCGGCACAGAACACAACTGACTCGGTCCCTAAGCTGAGGTCTTCTGGCAGCAGAAAGAATGTGATGTGGCTGCTGGAAAAGCGCGCAAATGACAGGGCAGTGCTCGGTACGCCTTGCCTCTCTGGGTTTACCTTTACCTAAAGAGTTGGGGAATTTAATGTGGTTTGGGCTGTCGGTTCCCTTGGCAGGGACAACCGAGCCAAGTCAATTACAGATCTTTACGAACTGCACTGAAATTCAGTAAGCAACAGCCTTCAATACCCACAAACGCCTCATTTTAATTCATCAACTTACATAAGGTTTCTTAATTCTATAAAGGATAGCAATAATTAAGAACTGGAAGACTTGTATTATAACTCTTGACAACCAGAAATCCAGGCAGACACAACCGCTTTCCATCTCAGTTTAAGCAGAACTGCACTTACATCCACGGATTATTTCAAGAAAAACCATTATCAGCAGATATTTTCCTGCTATACTCCAAAGGTGAATAAAAATGACTTGGCTAAGCCAAGCACCAGAGATTAGTATCTGGATTCCTGAAAGAATGAAGACACATTCCCAAGTATATTGGGAATTTGATTCCTACTTTTTCAAAGGGTCTAAGGGCAAGCCAGAGTTGATTGATGCTGGCTGCTTTTTTAGTGTTTCTAGACAGCATTTGTATCATGCCAGCGCCGAGACCGTACTCCAAGGCTCCCATGCGTTAGGTACCGTCTCCAAAACAAGATGATCCACTACGAGATTGTTTAAGTATGCTCTTAGATTAAGATTTTTCAAAACTATTAATTCTAAGGCAAACTGCTCCTTTCCTGTAATACCTGTCACTAAGCTAGTGTGACCCTCACAGAGCTAACGTGACCCACGAGCAGAGGAAAGAAGTGGTGCATGTGGCAATACAAAACTCTTAAAAACAAAGATAGACACCCCCCCACCCCCAACACATCAAAACATCCCTGTTTTCCCTACACTCCATAATCGGAGCATCCTTAACGTAACCTACTGCGATACAGTAAGTCATACAAAAATCGTAGCAGATACTTTAACACATACTTACAAGGCAGTTTCTTAAAAAAACAAACCCCAACCCACACGCCCACCACCACCACAGCCCTCCCCTACCTTCTGGCACATTTTGGGGGGGTCTGTAGTTAAAATCCGTAGAAAAGTCAGGCCCTTCACAGAGACGATGACACGCAATTGGAAAGACCGGCTCCAGCAAAGCAAGACGAGCTTCAAAATAATCCCTGATGGTATCTTCTGCTACTCTGGAGAGCCTGAAAGACCAAACAAGTGAGGCTTGTACTTCACGTCGTAAAATGACTTCACCAGACAGATTTAATAAGAGCTGACGCAGAAAAGGATTCCACGATTACTTTTTTGGATCCCTGATTTTCAGGAGTTGAATGCCTTCATCACTTCATTTACACGCAGATGAACCCCAATCCCCAATACATTCTTAACGAAGTACTGATCTATCAGGTCCACAATAATGAAAAGCTGCGACAAATGCACTGCAGCCCATTAAAAACCATTCCAATTAGCCACGTATTTTGAAGGCTCTTTAGGTAGAAAGAAGCCCCGAAACAACAGGATGTCCTCGTGGCTGAAGAGAAACAGGCACCCACTTCCCCAGCCTGACCGATTCACCAGCCCCATGGCAAGTGCAACGTAAAAGTAAACAAATAAGCCACTGTATAATTTTACTGGCAATACTACCGGAAAAAAGCAGGTCCCAGTTAAACTCTACTAATAATGCAGTGAAAAAGTAGCAATGCTACCATTAAATAGCCAAATCGGGGGGAGGTTTTTTTGGTTTTTGGGGGTGGGGAGGGTTTAATTTAAGTGAGTAGCCCAGCCTTCCAAGACAGACCACATCAACCAACAGCATTTGGCACCTTTACAAGCAGGCTACCAAGTAACCCTCTTCAGAAAGCCCTTTTGACACAAATGGGTTTTAAAAGCTTTTGCAAGGCCAAGGTCCCGACTCTCAGCTTTACAGCTTTTCAGCTGCTGTTCCGAGCAGAGTCCCCCGCTCCGTGCCAGCCGACGTCACCATCGGCAGGATCTCAAACTGACACGTTTGATTGGAGGAAACCACACGAACTGCCACACCAAAGCAAGCCCAGAAGCCCATCTAGCCGAGCTTCCAGATGCCAGACAGAGCCATACTACATATGGGAAATTAAACAGTTGCCTTTTTTCAGCATGCTGTCCTAGTTTCCAGAAATCTGATTTAGAGGCACACAAAACTAGAAACTGCAGCCCAATCACACCTCTCCTTACATCTACTTAACCCCTTCTAAAATCCCATGCATTTGCAACCACAGCATTCCTGCAATGAGATCCGTAATTCAGTTTTTCTGCACAAAAATATTCCTCCGTTTCAAATCCATCATTAAATCACTCAACAGGATGGCCTGGAGAACCTTCCTCATGGCTTTGGGTTATTTTCTGTTGTTGTTTACTGATTTTATTTTAAATTTTGACCTTTTAATCTGTCCCAAGGTGATGTGTACCACGGCCCTGGGCCTGTCCTCACAGAAGCTACTCTATTTCTGATCATCTTTACTGCTTCTTTTTGCTTCATCTGGTTTTGAAATAAGGTAACCGGAATGGCACGTGCTATTTATGGCATTCAGACACCACGGATTTACATTTTATTTTCAGATCCGCTACTACTGTATTATCTTCCTTTTTTGACTGACAAGAAGCACTGAATTGGTACTTTCAGGTAATGAGTCTAGAAGTTTCCTCAACTGGTAGTTACTCCCTGTATAATTCACATTACTACAGTGATAGCCCATGGACTAGCCAAAACTGACAGTGGCAGATTTTACAGAATCACAGAAGGGTTCAGGTTGGAAGGGACCTTAAGGTTCATCTGGTTCCAACCCCCTGCCATGGACAGGGACACCTCCCACCAGACCAGGCTGCTCAAAGCCCCATCCAGCCTGGCCTTGGACACTTCCAGGGATGGGGCATCCACAACCTCCCTGGGCAACCTGTTCCAGTGTCTCACCACCCTCAGAGTAAAGAATTTCTTCTTTATTTTAAATAGGAAACAAACTGGGAAAGGCATCAAATTGCCAATGAGTGACAAGGTTTCAATACACTGAACAGCAGGTACCAGAGCACGTCTATCTGCATCCTTGCTGTTGCCTACAAACCCTTCACTCACAAGTCATCATTCACCTCCCTGGAGGAAAATCAACATACTCCATTTATCCACTTCAACTGCCCCTGCTGACTTTTCTATGTTTGAAAAATTATTGGTAGTTTTTACACCGTTAGCACTTTTTTCCCCCCCATTTAGCCTGCTGTAAGAAGAAACCATTTCTTACAGCTTCAATCAGCTCAGGACAGATGTGCAATGCAGTGATCCACAACACCTCAGACAAGCTTTACAGTGCATTAAAACTACTGGGCACGACAATGCTTTCCTCCCAGTATGAAACTGGATCAGAACACTGGCTCAGCAAAAGTCACTAGCACAAAGTCTAGTTGCCAGCCGCTACTGAAGTGCCCCCGAGGTCAGTACTGGGTCCAGTCCTGTTTAACATTTTCATTAGTGGCCTGGATGATGGGGCAGAGTGTACCCTCAGCAAGCTTGCAGAGGACACAAAACTGGGAGGAGCGGCTGATACACCACAAGGTCATGCTGCCGTCCAGCAGGACCTTGACAGGCTGGAGAAACGGGCCAACAGGAACATCATGAAGTTCAACAAGGAGAAGTGCAAAGTCCTGCACCCGTGGAGGAACAACCCCAGGCACCAGTACAAGCTGGTGGCCACCCAGCTGGAAAGTAGCTTGGCAGAAAAAGACCTAGTGGACACTAGGCTGAACACGAGCCAACAGCGTGCCCTTGCTACAAAGGCCAACAATGCTAAGCTGCATTAAGCCAAGTATTGCCAGTAGGCCATGGGATTCCCCTCTACTCATCACTGGTGAGACCACACCTGCAGTGCTACATCCAGTTCCAAACGCAAACTGACACACAGGAGGTTCCCTCTGAACATCAGGGAAGACATTTTTACTGTGAGGGTGGCTGACCACTGGCACAGGTTGCCCAAGGAGGCTGTGGAGATTTTCAAAAGCCATCTGGACAGGGACCTGGCCAACCAGCTCTAGGTGTCCCTGCCTGAGGAGGGGGGTGGGACAAGATGAACTCCAGAGGCCCCTTCTAATCTCAATCATTCTGTGTTGCTGTGATTCTGTAATTTTGTACCCGAGTTCCTTTAGAATTCACAGGCAAATACAACCTTGCCAAGGAAATGTATTTATTTGTATTTTACTGGTTTGCACTAACACTTTTTTTACCTGACCTTTCACTCTGCAAACATTCCACAAACTTCTCTGCCTTACAGAAGCACTCCCTAACCTCCATTATGACCTCCGCTGCAACTATCGTATGGGAGTGTTTACTTATAGATCTTACTTATTAGACTTTTTAGACATTTTAGTGTACTTAAATTTAGTATTTCATAAGATTCTAAAGGAAAGAGCACTAATAATTATTTAAAACAGAGTAAGAATATTGGTAGCATGTATCGATGACCATCACAAGGCAATTTCTGTCAAGACAGATGTAGGATGTTAGCTGGTGGGAAATACAAGGGATCAGAGACAGAAAACAGCCAGGACTTTCTAAACACTAAAATTGAAAAGAATGAGCTTGGACTACAAACTACTTGACAGACTGTCTAAAATTACATAGATAAATCGTTAGGATAAAATAATCATAAAACAATAAAAGGATCTTGCACCGAGACAGTGTTCTTCCAGCACTAACTATGCATTCATGGCAAAACCTCACCTGCTGCAGAAGCTCTGAGACTGTCCTTGAGTCTTCTCCAAGTTTGGAGATTGTTGGTTATGATTTTTTCTGCCCTATGTCAACTATCAGTATTCCTCCAAATTGGTACTGAAAAAGCTTGCTCTTTAAATGTTTAAGTGTCCACCTGCTCTGGGTGGCCCTGCTCTGGCAGGGGGTTGGACAAGATGATCTCCAGAGGGCCCTTCCAACCCCTATCATTCTGTGAATCTCTCAATATTTTGTCTCCATTTAGGATCCATATTCATAGAATCATAGAAAGGTTCGGGTTGGAAGGGACCTTAAAGATCACCTAGTTCCAACCCCCTGCCATGGGCAGGGACACCTCCCACTAGACCAGGCTGCTCAAAGCCCCATCCAGCCTGGCCTTGGATACTTCCAGGGATGGGGCATCCACAGTTTCTCTAGGCAGCCTCTTCCACTGCCTCATCACCCTCACAGTATATTCATCAGCTCAGTACATTTTTACACGACCACATGACGTGAACGCTTCATGTACCACATACGCTGCACTTCAGTCATTCTGTTCCACAATGAAGATTTTTACTTCCATCATTTACTGGCCTGAAAGTTTTACCCCTGGCACTCTCAGCTCACAGCTGACATTTAAGGGTCCAACACCACCCTAATTATCTGCACTGTCTTTTCATGGTGTTTTCGTTTGGCGTTCTTTTGTTTGTTTCTAATTTTTTAATGCTTTTTAGCAAGGTATTTTATTTGGCATGCCCTAATAAGGGTTTACATTCAACCGTCCAGTGCTTTTTAGTTTTCCCAGCTGCTGTATTTCCAGTTTAAGACATCTTTCACTTCTAATAATTCCCTCTTCCTCCTTTCCACCTTTCTACTCGGTGTTCAAGCAGGTGTCTGCTAATTCTGTTAGCTGACATCATTTTCATTTCACGTTATTTATTAGTTCACTTTCTGCCCAAATCAGATCTGTTTTCTTTCCTAAAATCCCTCCCTCTTCCCCTTGACTTAAAACCAAAATTATGACATGCTCGGTATCGCAAACTTCACCAGAACAAACTTCAAAGTACAGTTTACTCACGTTTCCAGATGACTCTTGAGCTGCTCATACACCAGTACATTATTACATTGTTTTGCAAAATGCAGCGCGCTGTTCTGATGCTTTGACAAAATGTTACAGTCTGCTCCACTTTCAATCATAAGCTGCACTATATCAGAATTCCCTCTTTTACAAGCCTGTGCAGAAAGCGAGAAGATGGAAAGATGGACAACGACAAATCCCTCGTTAGAAAACAGCGTAACACTGAAGTAAGTAGTGCAGAAATTAATTAAAATAAAAAACTAGTTACAATTCGGAAACAAAGCTTAGATATTCGCTCTGCAAATGCTAACACAACTTGAAACTCAGGATCACACTCCATAAATATTTTATCTTTACCCAGGCAACACTACAGATCTGATCCCACAGAAGCAGCAACACTCAGGATTACCAAGTGGACTTAACTAGGGAAAAAAATAGAAAATAGGTAAACCCCTAAAGTTCTGTGAAAACATCTAATCTGATGAAGTTCAGGAACTGTAAACTTTCTTGCAATTGTCTATCTGAATAAATGGGTTTCTGCAAAACTATTCAGAATGACTAAAGGAACACTTCCAAGTGTCTGTTCCTAGGAATCTCAGTTCAAATGGTACTCCAGGAGTGCAGTAAATTAACAGAATTTGCCCCAGATTGTTATTTAGCTGTGTTAGACAGTCACCGTTACCAACTGCCTAAGTGTCCAAGGCTGTTCAATGTTACTTACAGCAGGGATGTCAGGGGATGTCAACCGAAGACTTGACAAAACTACAGGGAGGTCTAAAAGACAGCTTTACTTTGAAAAATGCAAACATACGCTTTTGGTCACTTGCTTTTAAAACACTGACAACTTAGGGAAAGGCACAAGAGAGAGGAATTTCTATCTTCATGGGGCCTTTCAGATGTTAACTTCTGAAATTTGTTTCAGCTCTGAACTTTCATCTGTGCTTTCAATCCATAATCTTCCATAAATAAATAAAATCACTCGTGCCCCCCACACCAAAATCCCACAAAAACCAAACACCATCTCAGAGAAAAGAATTAAGTGCCAAGAATGTTCCCCCCCGAGCCTCTTCTAAAATGTATGATCCAACTCCTATGGTTAAATAATAGTGACTTGATAAACACACTTGTATGTTTATCCACACACAGCTAAACTTGTTCCAGTAAGTTACTGGAAACGAAGATGCTGTTCTTTGTATCTGCACAGCAAAACAAATACCCAGAGTAAGTCGCTGTAGGCTGCCAATTATAAAGTGTGTACAGCTGTGCATCAAATACTAATAAAACCTTTAAAAACAGTGAAGGTCAAAACTGCAGTTCATGGAGGCAGCCAAATTATGAAGAGATTTTGGACTGAACCGGCTGAGGAAACCACAAGTGTGTTATCTTGTTCTTTACAGAAAACGTGACTTCCCCACACTTGTTAAGCTCTGCAGAGAACTGGAGAGAAACAATCCCACATTGTCTTGGACAGAAAAGCTTTTGTAACCTCTTCTGCAAACAAACTGCCTTACACAGCCTACGTGTAAATACAGCAAGTTTATCAGCAAGGGAAACTTCGGTGAAATTATTTGATATAAACAACAAAAAAAATATTAAGAGGAGCACAGACTGTTTTAAGGGTCTCAGAATTTTCTCATTATGACAAAATTAAAAATATAAATCAAGAATTTCCTTTGTGGTGGGGGGACTAAAGGTGCAGAACAGGCAGTGGGAAGGAGACTGCAAACCAGTTATTTTATTTCTGTCCTGCAACGAAACAACAAAAGTCAATCACAGCAATTTCACCCAAGTGAAAGATTCTCCTTTCCGGAATTTTTCTCTTCCTGCCGCCAAGCAGACTATCTCAAGTTTAAGACCACATCTGCGTTTCTTTGAGCAAAACAATGGAAGAGGACGATGGGCCACACTTAGCACTGTATGCTGACAGCATCTGCATTTATTGTTTAAATATAACTGTACATTACAAAAATGGACTAAAACGCTGCCTAGAAGAGCTGAGAGTAGCATTTGCATTTCAAATATAGTACACATTCCCTACATCAATTCTACAAATATGCTTTATACTTTATTAGTTTGCCAAAAGTATTTACTATTAAACCGCGCCAGGACAAACACTGAATTTACCTTCATTAAAGCAGTTTCACCACTGCTCTGCTGCATGTTCACATACGCCCCAGCTTCCAGAAGAATGGCTACTGTTGTTAGAAAATTCTGAAAAAAAACCCAAACCCACAGGACAAGCAAGTAGAAAATATTCTGATTTTGTTTCGGAACATACAGTGACATTTATTTAAAAATCCATCAGTAAAATCCAAAGCATGAGGCATGACACAATTAACATTGTTCTCTCCCAGGGCCTAGCAAAGAACAATTCAGACTCAGGCAAGTAGATAGCCATGAGTATTTACAATTCTTACTTTATTCTAAATCTTGCAATAGTGAACAGCACAGGAAGAAAACAGTACGTTTGCGTTAATCAACAAACTGGAATCAAGCTCCCTTTTGGCCTTTTATCTACTGTACATAGGAAAACACATGAACCAACTTGAACCAACCCATGAAACATCCTCTAACTTACTATTCTAGCTGGTCTTAGCTTGAGGAGAGCTTGCCACTGTCTCCATCTCCCAACTCTCAAAAAGTAAGCCCCACTTAATCAGATATTTTCTCCCAAAGTCTCCCAAGTTTGGATCCGTGTAGCCAGAGATCACAACAAGAAATTTTAACACAAGAATTTCAGCCCGCAGGACAGATAAATTCAGAGTTACCCTTTGCCTCCACCTTCCCTCTAGGTAACTCTATGATATTCTCCACTAAGGGTAGGGTTTGTGATCAGGTTTAATTTACACTCGAGTAATCGTAGCTGTTGAAATTGTGCAGTTAAGGTCACCCTGCTATATCCCGCTAAGTACTTTTTAGGCATCATCCAAGGGAAAAAAAATGCATACCACTTAAATATAAGTAAAAGAGCCAAGAAACACAAATACAACAATAACCAAGCCAACCTTCTCAGCAGCGTGTATCAACGCAGTTGTTCCATTTTTCTGTCTACCGTTAACTTTAGCTCCTTTCCTGATTAGGACCCGGAGAAGGTCATCGTGCCCACCAGCAGCTGCAAGCATTACTAGGGTCATTCCACTTGAGTCCTGCAACAAGAATCATTGTATTAAAAAAAAATATTAAAAAATCAAATACCTTAAGATAAATCAAAGCTGCAAGACAGAAACGGCAAGTGCATCAACAGGTTTCACAAATATTCCGCTCCCTGGCAGAAGAACTCACACATGCTTGGCTGACAAATGCTGACAAACTATCACTTCCCGCTTCTTTTGTCCGCAGGTCTCACCCTCTGACCTCCATAATCTGCAAAACCCATAACGTTCCAAGGACCAGAAAAAGAAGGAGGAACGTCAGAACAAGCCAGGAAGAAAGGCAGCAAGGTACTTGAGGGTGGAGAAAGCAGCAAGACAGTGGAAAAAGAAAGCAGCAGCAACTGGAAGAAAAATACAATGGCTCCAGACAGCTACTCCCACAACGCTGCTTTGGGATTTTATCAAACTATGAGGAGACTTCAGTGGGTGGCCAGTCTCCTCACTCAATTCTTGAATTTTCCACCAGACACTACAATTCAAAGATTACATACTTGCCTCGGTATTCACTTGGCATTTTTTCTATTATGCTACAGAAGTCTCAGCATAACGTACAATTCTCAAAATGCTACATAATACAACTATACAAGATCATGAGTGAAAATACTGATACCAGAAATTTTAATTCTCAGAAATTGAACTACAGTACTATTTAACGTGAAAATAGATCCTTCAAAGAAAAAACAGTTAAGAGCACAGCTGATGAAAAACGGCAGAAAACTAATTATTCATGGAGTGAAATGGTCCCAGCCTGTCAAACGGAACATTCAATTTTATTTTATTTTATTTTTTTATGTACAGATTTTTTACATAGTTTAGCCACTTGGCCTGATAGGTATCATCATTCCTTATACCATGTAAAGTTCTACATTTAACATGCAGTTAAATCTAGTGTGCAAATCTGCTGCAAATCCAGCTACTGAGACGCTTCTATCAAACTTAATTTTTTTCTTTGGAAGAAGTGGAAAACAAATATCGAAGACTCAAATTCTGTACTCCCTTTTCTCACCTTGTGTTTTTTTTCCAAGGTGAGACAAAAATCTGCTACTAGGAAGAGTGGAAGACTTTTCAAATCCAAATTTGTACTCTTTCCTCCCGCCCCTCTCCCATACTTCTACTGCAGAACAATTACCTCTTGATCCAGATTATATTCCTCGTTTGAAGAAAGTGCCATCTTTACTGTCATATAATCCCCACTTTTAACAGCATCCCTCAGGAGAGCTAGAAAATAAATTCAATGCAGTTATACGATATTTCATTTTGAAACTCCATCTAAGAAATACCCCTTCCTCCCAGCAGCTACTCACTACTTGATATCGGTTCTGTCAACACATGATTCTCATCTTCTCCATCAAGATGCTTCTGAAAGTCTTCTAGTGTCAGCCATTCTAACTGCATATCCATACCCAAACTCAAGACTTGCTGCTTGCCATCTACCATGCATTTGATTTTACGGAAGAAAAAACACAAAATAAGTAACTTTTAAATTTCCAAACCATTCATTGCTTGCCATTGCTTCAATGATCTATCAGCAGCTTACCAAACTACTACTTTTCGTTCAAAGAGACTCTGGAAGTCAGCCTGCAATGGTTCCAAACAATGAAGGCTATGTTACAAATGGACACAAAATCCTCCTACCTGAAACGAATTTGTTGTAATAAATAAGGCTGAAGTGGTAACAGATGGTGAACACTCCACTACTGTAATATCATAAACACACTGGAAACACACTGAAAAGTTATCAAGAGTTTCAAAAGAAAACATCCTTTCAGCCTCCTGGGGAGACAAGAATTGGAGCACTAAAAGATGCAAGCAGGAATGGAGACAATACTAACTGCAGTGCTCAGCTTTCCCTTCCACTTGCTTCTACCGACTGGTCACCAGAGCTCTCCATTTGCCACACATCCACTGCTTCTCCATCGCCTTCTGCAGCAGTGTAAGTCCATGTGTCTGCTCCATCTCTTATGTTCTTCTCCTTGTACACCTTGCTGTATTTTGCTTTTAATTCTTCTATGAACTTATATTCTAGCAAAGATTTTTTCTTTTGCAGTTTTCTCAGAATATTCACTTTTTTCTTCTGAAGCTACATTAAACAAGTCAAATGCACTTTTGATGTCCTTAAAGCTTAGAATATTGAGTTATCAAGAGTGGCTACTTGAGACGCTA
>VXBO01012846.1:16474-88687 GCA_013400135.1 Rhinoptilus africanus
TTAAAATAAATAAAATGTTTAAAAATAAGCTGGTGTGCTATCATATATGCCCCTTACAATGGAGAGCAACAGAACTGTACACACAAATACCACAAGCAATTTGTAACCCATAAAATAATACTGATCATAAATCTATTACAGAATTAAACTACAGCTAATTTAATCAAATACACAGTAAATTTAAAAATCAATTAAGCAAGAAATACATTTGATGAGGACATGAAATACTCTAAAGTTTCAGTCTTAAAGCTAAGTAAATCAGACTCTGGAAGTCGATAGGAAAATTAAGTAAAAACAGGAACCAAAGAATTCAGAAGTACTAGTGTGGTAAATACGTATAACTTCCTATAGACCAAATTGCTGTCTGTAAATCCAATTTATATTGTGTAAACATGGCGTGTCCAGAATGACAAATACTGACTCGGGACTGTCAGTACAATTACTGCACTCATACTGCTACTGGGTAACAATGAAAAATCAAGAGTGACTTTAAAAAAAAAAAAAGTAGAACAGGGTATTTATATATGTTTTAAAGATTAACTAACCACCTGACTGAGGGCTCTAGGCCACTTCCATAAAATAAAGGAGAGACAGAATCCAGAAAACACCAGCATGTAGTGGAGACATAAAACACAGTAGTTCTCATCAACAGCACATTAATATTTGTTCTTTGAAATCACAAAAAAGTATACCCTGCAAAAACAAGCAGTAACTGCCTGCATGGAAAACAAACTTTTGTAGCGCACATTATAAACAGAGGTATTGCAAAAATTTAAGCAATGTGGACCAGTAATTGTCAGCAAAAGCTGATTTAACTTTTATGCACATATTGATTATTGAAAATAATATGCATTCATTACAATCTTCCTATTTAAAAATGAAAATAAAATTTCCAATAAAATAAATAGCTGAAGTGTGATTACCACTCATCTTATTTGTAGGAAAATCTTCTCATTATGCAAGCATATCTACAGTGCCCTAAACAATGGCGGAATTAAAATACACATTGCTCCTTAAATTGGAAATCACACTTCAATGGTATAGTATCCTGCAGTGATATATACACACACACACAAATACACGCAGTTCCCCTTGGTTCAGTACTATAAAGATGTTTCAGCATCCACATATTTCACAACAGGTGCCTCTTCCACATTTATTTTCACACTTTCTGGTTTTTCAGGGCTGTTTGAAAGCAGAGAGGAAAATGTAAGGTTTAATTCACTTTAGTAAAGGTTAACTGTCAATCACTTTATACTTAACAATGAACACTGAAAGTATTTATATAAACATACATTTCTAACGATGCTTTTCTATCACATTCTAGTAATTGTTACTACTCACAGGAACAGTACAAGCTTAAAGAGAGAAATCACAAGATCTCACCTATAAATACCATTTCTGGTCCCACTGCTCTTATTGATTTGAAATTGTTTTGCAAAACATCTTTTGAAAAAACAAACAAAACCAAAATTCACAAAAATGTCTAGTTAAAAATACTCAAAAATACATAACAAGCAATAGTATTAATACTGTTTAATTATTGGGCAGGGAAACAATTCTGTTCATAAGATAAGACCGGGAAAGCATTTCAATCTTTTCAAAATGGGGAACAACACTTTTAACAGGAGTAGAGGACAGTTAGAAATCTGCCTAAGTCTCCATCCAAGTGGAAGACCCTAAAGACAACTGACTGGCTTATGTGGCTTATGCAAGGACAGAAAGAACATCCCGAGGTAGTTACAGGACAGAAGAAGAGAAATTGGAACAGCATAAGAGGGAGGATTCTCCAGGTATGCATTTTAGAAGTGACAACACATCTGTGAATTTGTTATTTAAGGGGAAAAAAAAAAAGGAATTAGAAATTTATGCAAAGAGAATTCTAGGATTCCTTAGAAAATATAAGTGTGCCTGGACTCCGCAGAGTCTATAGGATATGAGAGATTGTGGAGGTAGGCAGAAAAAGCAGTCCAGACCAGTTTGGAAATGGCAAAAAAATCTAAAATAAAATTTTTTTTTAGAAGTAAGATTTTTAAGAAATAACGGCAACCCACACAATGTATCATCTGGAATTCCAAAGACATTGGTTCCTTCAAACTGCATCCTAATTGAAATGTGTAAATCTGAAAATAGCAGTGCCTATAGAACCATTTTTACAACAGCACTAAACATCTGTCCATGCTTTCAGACGAAGACTGTTACATAGAAAAACCTTAACAGAACTGAGATGAAAAATTTAATGGAAATTATTTTTGACTGAGCAGTGGTGACATCTCTAAATCTCTCCAGCACTCGCTATATAAAAAAGGGTAGCAAATACCTCAAAACAGCAACCAATTCGTTAAGGCTCAAGGAAGTCCTGCCTTCTAATATCTTCCAGATTCATGAGATTATCAGATTGCCTCTTGAAAGAGATAGTGTCCATCACCAATGTTTTTTCTTTTCAATTTGTAGTTTTAGCAAGTTTCCTTCCAAGATGCAGTTTTATCCATACTAATCTCAAGTGGGGCATGTTATGGAATCAAAGGGAAACATCCTTCAGCAAAATATAAAAACCAGATGAAATACTGAATATGACCTAAGTAGACTAAAGCACATTCCAAACTGGTCAGGGGCCTAATTCACTAGTGCTGCATATAACTTAACCTACTCAGGAAACACGAAAGCACAAGATGGAGTTGTTCTAACTGCCTGAAAACCAAATCTAAACATTTTAGTTCTTGGAAAGAGAAATACAGGTCTGTATCTCTTCAAGCCTTACATGCCCAATGACTATAGATAATGTACCAGAAGCATCCACAAATTCTGTAACAGGTTACTCAGAACTTAGCATGAAGGGAATTAAACAATTAAAATACATAGGTACACTGACACTCATACTCTATCTACTGCCTCTGATATCTATCTTCCTGACAGTCTAGCTTATGTGGTACTAGAGTGTTTAAAAGTATTTAAAACATTTAAATATTTTTAAATGTTTAAAAAAATACAGGCTGATTTGCTGAAAATGGTGCCCATAGTAACGAGTCTCCAGCTTTTCCTATTACAATACCTTGTCTCCTCCTTCACCATTGCCTGACTTACTGTCTGGGCAAAACAAAGCATACTTCCATGCCCATTTTGGAGCAATGCACATGCTGAATAAACAGATAGTATACAAGTGCTAAGTGGCCAGCCACTACTGCTGTTTCCATGATGGAAGCTGAACAATTGGACAATTATGTATGAATACTCTCTTACCAGAAACTCTTCCACTGAGATGTGATTTTACACAAAAGTTGACAATTTCACATCTCTGAAACCTACCTGCCTTTGACAGATTTGGCTGAAAGGATCAACCAAAAGAAGATGCATTTACAAACAGCAGGACTGCATAAAGTTAGTTTTCCCAGTCAATTAGGCCAATTCTCCCCTCTTTCCTACATAAAAACTACTAAGGAATAGTTGCACTGTGATGGAACAGTCCACAGATACCAGCCCCTATAAACTACAAGCTTTTCAGGAAGGTGGGGATATTCTATAGGAATATTTGGTTTGCTCCCCTCGACAGATTCAGCCAGACAGGAAAGAAACTAGGGTGGAACAGCAGAATGATTCATCGCATACAGACTTTCTTGTTTGATAGGAAGCTGACTGGGAAAGAGACACTTGGCCATTACAGAAGATGCATGTCAGCTTACAGGAAATGTTCATAGCACCGAGGACTCCTAATTTGTCTGGTACTCCAATTCAAGCGTATTTCATATCCGCTGAAGATAATATTTGAGCCAGGTTTAATTTTTAGAGATTAACAATGAGCTGGAGAAAAGCAAACCAACCAACCAACCAACCCACCCACCCATCCACCCACAAAAACAGAGGGCAGACCCTGGGGCAGCATAAAGCAACAGTGAAAGTGTTGGACTTACCTTTTATTCCCACTGGCATTTGTAACGTTCAGGATCAAACAATTTCCATGCTTATATACATTCTAGTAAAACTTTTAGAAACCCTAAGCCCATCGGAGTAGCATACAATTGTATTAAGCAAATAAAGAGTAACTTTAAAGTTTTGATAATACATTTAGCAAAATAATTTTAATTCTTTATAGAAATTTTTAAACTTAAGAGTAAAGAGCAAAAAGTTCAAATTCAAGTTCCTCAAAAGTAAAAAGTCAATGCAGATTTTACAAACCACATATGCTCTTTTTTTTTTTGAGGTGCATTTCAAGAAATACAAGTACAGCTATTAACTGCTAAACACAAGACCATAGTTAGAAAATGCGTGAGTAATTATAGCTACCTCAGGTTAGCTCTGGTTACTTTGGCATTCTCAGTACTCATGGCAAGAGCCTTCCACTGTGCAGTTTTGGCCATTTCGTCTGATATGTTTACAATTGAGGGATCAAGGCTAAAGAACAAACATACTTTCTGGTTAGTATTCAATACCTTGCAACAACATTATACTTACTGTCACTCATCATTTACATCAGTTGTGCCCTCTTTCAATATTTACGCAGCCACAAGTTGAGTTCATCTCTTACAAATGTACTTCAACAAATATTTGAAAATGTAACTCACTAGTGCTGCCTTAATCACATAACATCTTAAAACAGTATTTCACATAGACACCACTAAAACATAAATTACTTGTAACTTCAGAAAATTATTTTGCATGCTCAGAAATAATGGAATTAATCACACTGTTCCATTAAGCTTTTCATAAATTAGAATCATTTAAAGTTGCTTCCAGGAAATAATAATGAAGCGCAAAAGAGCAGATGTTAAAAAAATTTTGAAAATGGTAACCCAGTTGAGGTTGAAAAACTAGTAAAAATCTAGAAATCCTAATTATCTAGACAGATTTCAAGGTAACTTTTTTCCTGCAGACCTTACTAGACATTTTTCAAAGTTTTTTTGCCACCATCCTCCCCAAGTCCTGCAGAAAATAAGTTCGCCCTCACAGATGGTAAGCTTTCAAAACCTATTTCCCCCTTTGCCCTCCACACATTTATATGTACAGCAGACTTAGGTGTTGCCCGTAGATACGTTTTCTGTTCTGTTCCATACTTAAGCTTCAGAATCTACCTCAGGGTATCTGTAAGATATCTGTTCTTCAAACTGCACAGAAAACTTTCAAAGCCATTTTTCCTCAGGAATCCCCACAAGATGCGAGACAGTCAAATATATAGTAAACACACATGCACACAGTTGATGATATCATAGTTCTACTGTGAGAGCAATTAGCAACTCAAATGTTTTTTAAAAAAGCTTTAGTATTAAGCATTTTCATTTGAGTTGCTGAAGTTTAATTAAGGCTTCTCTTAGAGTAGACAATAACGCTCAACAGGAATATCTGTCTAATCCAAAAATCTGCCCGTTCCCAACTCACATCAGGGTAGACCTGACACTACCCTAGATCCACAGGAAAGACAATTTTTAACCTAGGAGCTCTTAGTATTAGAGAGGAAAAAAAGCTGGCAAGCTATTTATCTGTCACATCTTCCAGGTGCGTTGAATAGTTGTAGAATACCTGACAACTAAGGTGAATACATCCCCAGTAAGGGGGAGACATACTGAGACGAAACACCTTCCAGTGCTGAAGGAACTTTTCATCAGTGAAATTCCAGCATTTCTGTTTCTGGAAGAGAACCAGTAACTCTATCCTCACATTTACTTTCAGAAAATGACCTTTTAAAGTAAAAAATGTCTGCCTGTAAAAAGTTCTTTTATATCACAGAAATCATAGACTTTAGCCCTCACTCAAATAAACCGTCACAGAACTGCATACTTATTTCTGAAAAATCCAAGTGGCTGGTAAACACACGGCTCAACTGATGCTATTAGTTGCTTAATACTCAGTATTTCATGCACAGTAACACACAAATATTCCACAAAAACTGACCAAGGAAGCTTCTTCACCTTGAGTACAGCTGGTCGAAATTGAGTCATCTGATCTGTTCAAGATGGTCATGTAAATTTATAATTAAGATGCAGTTTCAAGAACAATGCAACATAAAAATGCTACTATAGCACCACGTGATACACCTTCACACTTCCTAATCATGGCTGAGTTACAAGCTTGGGAAAAAAAAATGAATTCAACTCATGTACAATCAACTTCATAGAAAGCAAATTACAGCACGTGATACAAAAACCTCTTAAAAGACCCACATTTCATCATACCTGTATTTTAGGGTTTTTACAGGAAAATCCAAATTTGCTTCTCCATATGCAAGGTGTACACTTTCATTGTCCCCTGTCTGAAGCATTCTCTCCGCTTCCTGTAAATTTCAAGTGAAGAGTTTTTTATAAAATCACTCACACCACATACATCAAAGAAGTGTCTCATGCTGACAATTTCCATAGGGGTAAGGGGCATGTCCCTGTAGGTACTGGAAGTGAATGCAGGAGATATAGTTTGAGACCTTTTTTCTTACAAGTGTTTTATCTGGGGTGGGGGGGATGAAGGAGCAGGGAAGGAGAGGGTTACAAGTTTTGTAAGGAATTCAGCTAGCTGGTGTAGAGTTAGGTAAGACTTTTACGGAGAAGTTATACATGCTATAATATATAGTTATTGGTAATTAGCAGTTGGTTTTAACTACAGGTCTGCAAACATACACAAGCAAAATGTCCCTGATACTCTGAACAGTTTTGTGATTTATTTAAGCAGGGTAAAGATCCCTGCTCCACTGCTTTTCTCTCCGTCTCCCATTTCTCTCCTAACCTGATGAAAGAGAAAGAAAACAACATTTTGTGCTAAAAACTGCTTCTTTCCACTTTGCTTGCTAATTTGAATCACAAGTAAGAGTCATAGTGCATAACAGCATCACTGAAAGAGTGACTTTGCCTAACTTAATTGCCAGTAATAGATCCTTTAGCATTACATCTCATTTGTAAAGAATTTCAAAATGTGTATTCGGTATATTTGGCCATATGCTTAGGCCACTTAAAATTCTTTTAAGTCTCATCGAGTATTTTCTAGTAATTTACAACAAGCTTAGTTTGATTGCTTTCACACTTACTGCTTTCTCTTTTTTCTTTTTGTCATCTTCTTTCTTCTTTTTACTTTCTGGCATAAGATCATCAAGCCAGCTAAGCTCTCTTTTGGTGAAACATAAATCCATGAGCTTGCGAATGAACACTAATGCTAGAACCTTAAGGGAACCATAAATGAAATAATTTACATTAAACAATTTAAATGAACAAAAATACTGGCACACTTTTGTGAAATGCATTCAGAATCTTTAACTGAAGCCCCTTTTTTGCAGTAGTAGTTTTATCTTACCACAAAGTTAAATAATTTCCACTTTCAATAGCTATTCACAACTGAATGGCTTATTTTCAGGAAATTAAAAGTCCTTGTGTTTCAAAAGTGAAGTACTACGGGTTCTTTTGTTTCTTTCCCGCTCCCTTCTTGCTTAACACAGCAAATATGTTCTGAAGAGATCCTGGATGATACACATACTCTCGGAAAATTATTAACTTGTAAACCAGAAAACTTACCATCATAGGGAAAACAACAGCAGCTGCAGAGGCTTTAATCACCCACAACAGAACTAGACAAGTGAGCTGAACAACTGTAAAGATATGGACCTTCCAGAGTGGCACATAACGTAGGTAAATGAGGTCAGGCTGATGTTTGGCAGGCATTCCAAACAGTTTTATACGGTCAAAAAACTGCATTGAAAAATAAATCATCCTTCAGTTAATTATTTTCTTCCCCTCCAGAAGGAAATAAACATTTTTAAGGGTCACCAGAAACATATGTTAATCCCAAATAAAATACCAATGAAGGACATTCAAAGGGATGGGGCTGGGGGCTGTTTTGTTTCCCACCTACTCCCCCCATTACTACTATAAAATTTCAGGAAATTTGTTGCTCAGCTACCGTACCGAAAGAATAACTGCAAAAGAACTAAGAAGCAAAGGCACAACTTGGTAAGAACAAATATCTGAATATGACAGACAGGAAATGATCCTAGATACTATTCAGACAATATGGACTAACTTTATTGTTGCTCACAAACTAATGTGTTACAGCTTCCTTTTCATTCAGTGTTAAGCAAAAGCAAATTGCTCATTAAAATCAGACTTTACCTGAATGCCTTTTAATGAAGATACTCCCATGTAAAGAAAGACACCATACAAAACTGGCATTGGAATAAACTGGGGAGGAAAAAACACCCACACAGTTACTTGTGGAATCAACATCGCATAACACTGGAGTCCATATTAGTGAAAGACATGGACCAAGTTTTTTTTTTTAACTTTATATTTTACTTAAGTGAAATCTGTAAAAGCTGAGCCTCTTATTGAGAAAATATACGCATCATTAAGCAGCAAAAAAATCTAGAGCTAACAAGACTACCACCAGGATTAAAATGTAGTTCCTTCTTGACTGCCTCCTCATTCAATTTTCTGGGTTGCAACCACTATTTCTGTTACTGCTAAGTATAGTGCTTTATGTTGCTATCTGATAGGAGCTATAGTGAGACTATCAGCGTCATGAAATTGCAATATGAAGTTTTACTTTTGATGGTTAATCTTGCATTTTCGGAGTAGACGAAACAAAAACCCCACAATAGCTACTGAGGTATGAAAATCTGCTAATTATTCAGGGCTAAATTTTGCTCCAGTAAGATCAACTTAAAGCTTCCTAAGATAATGAAGTTGTCCGCTGATTTCAGCGGCACTTGCATCAAACCTCTGCAGCCTACACAAAGCAAGCAAGGCTTTCTTTGCTCCTGAATACACGAAACTTCTGAGTAAAGGACAGCCAAGATACAATTCAAAATCTTAACAAAAACTGCTGCTATCAAGCCTGAACAAAAGCCTTCAGTGAAACTTAAATAGCATGGAATAAAACTATGCCTTAAGGATTCATTACTGCATAAATATGTGTTTGTGTTATGTACATATATATGTGTGTCTGTGTTATATACATATATATAAAAAAGCTAATGTCCTCATTGTAAGCTCTATGATTTGACATGCTAGTACTTCATTTATAAATAGAAGTATTAGTTTCTAAGAATCAGCTGTTAAAACATGGGGTAAACATCTGGCTTCAGACATCAGCACCTTTATCTTTTGCTTTTGAGCAACAATAAATCTATTTCAGTATTTCTGCTTTTGATTCTGATCATCTGCATTATACAGCTGAGCTCTTGGTAGCTTTTCAACCATGAGATGGTCAAATCTGGGGCCTACAAGAGAGATGGGGAGGGACTCTTTATCAGGGAGCATAGTGATAGGAAAAGGGGTAACGGTTTTAAACTGAAAGAGGGGAGATTTAGATTAGATATTAAGAAGAAATGCTTTACTGTGAGGGTGGAGAGGCACTGGCCCAGGTTGCCCAGGGAAGCTGTGGAAGCCCCATCCCTGGAAGCGTTCAAGGCCAGGCTGGATGGGGCTTGGAGCAGCCTGGGCTAGTGGGAGGTGTCCCTGCCCATGGCAGGGGGTTGGAACTATAAGGAATCTTTAAGGTCCTTTCCAACGCAAACCATTCTATGATTCTATGAATACTTAGTTGTAGTGAATGCTACTACCTTGTTGTTTTCAGACCTTTACATTCTTTGACACATGCAAATGGTAAACTATTAAGAATTTATAATATGTAGTTTTAATTACTAAACTATAGTTGTGTGTTCTTAGGTTTATTTCTTCCCATTATCTAAACTTAGATCTGTCTTCAAACAGACTTTTATCAAGTTCTTTAAAGGTATTAGCAATTATGCAACTTATGCCATATCTGCTATTTTGGCCAAAAAAAAAAAAGGACAGTTTTTTTCATTTCTCCTTTTATCTGCTGGATTTGAAACAACAAAGCAGAGGTTGAACAGATTTTATGCAAATTGAGCAAAAAAACAACTGACTCGTTTTCTTCCAATAAAGTCTTCGGATATAAATTGAGAGACAAAGTGTAAGCTGAGGGTACAACAGGACCTACAAAATCACTATTATACTGTGATGACACATAAGATAATCTTGACACTTTAAACATCAAAGGAAGTTTAATAAGCTGAATATAAGAACGACAAGTGAACAACATTTCTGACAATCATTTTTTAAACCAGATGTTTCTGTTTCTTCTGCTACACTGTTCTGCTCAGGTAACTTGGTATCTTTATCACACTCCTTTTCTCTCTCCATTTATGCACTCGCCTAAGAACTACAGAAGAACTATTTTAGGTAATGTAGACTTGAGAAACCAAAAGATGGGTGGCAAGAAAAATCTGGTAAAATAGACAAAGATTGCTTTCTTCACTAGTCACTACATCTCTAGCTTGCTCAGATTTCATTTTCTTACATCTCCCCTCATCGTTTCTATTCAAGTAACACGTCGTTAGGAAAGCAATTTGAGAATGACTGGAGGCATATTTTACTTAATGTAATAAAGCTTCTTAACATTATGAAACGCTAAATCACAGTATCAAAATCAAAACCAAATACAAATATTTTGGAAAATCTGTATTTTACCTTTAACACAGAGGTCATGAACACTGACAGCCCCATCAGGACAAAAATCATCAATCCTGTCACTCGCTGCTCCCGGATTCCCAAAAACTTTGGTTGCTCTCCTGGTGCTGAGCATTCAGATTCAACTTTCAGGCTGTTAACGTGACTTATAGACAAGACAGTTGCAGCAACAAACCATGGTAAACCCATAATAGAACATATCCCCAGCATAACACCAACCATGAGCAGATCAAGATGGTAACCACAGCCTTTCTGTAAAATTAAGCAAAGAAATAATTTGATAAACTTTCTGTTTATCTGACATCATATTTATAACATAGCTGGTATATAACTGATCGCTACAAAAGTTAGATAATTTGAGCGTGTCCACAAAATTATATTCCTTCTTTATTAGTCAATACATACATTTATTTAGTAGCTGATGGTAATGTTTCACAGACTTGCAGAATGAACCTGATTTAAATAAACTTGACTTAGACAACATTAGAGTTTTGTGAAAATGACTTTTACCTTCAGCTTATGCTCTTTCCTATTTATAATAACAGCTGTTATTTGTTGATCCATGAAAATGAGAATGGTGCAAAGCAAAGCAGGAACAGCAGCTATCAATAGCGTCCACCAAGGATTGCTTCCAAGAGGATCTATGAACCATCCTCGGTCTTTTCGGGTGGGCTGAAAAAACCAAAACATCAACAGTAAGAATTAAATCACTAAAAGAAAAATCAGGATTTATTGCTACAAACAGCTGCAATGAACAGATCAACAGTCTCTTGAACACGTGTTTAGATTTTATTCCAATGCCTTTGACCAAAAGACTGACTTGGCTGTTTTATGTGAGCGTGATATTTATACAGAAAATTTAAACAAATCCATTCCATTCCTTCATTTTTGCACATCTGCACAAAAGAATGCATCCTTTTCAGTGATACTATACTATAAAGCATAGTTTCTTCTGTCAGATGAGACATACACCCAAAACAGAGAGATTATTACTTCATCAACTACATTATAAGTAAAAAAGATAAAATTCTGTTTCTACACAATTCCATTGTTCTCCTGTATATGCAACTGCAAGCATTTAAAAAGTTTTTAAAAGGTTTCATTTCTTACCTCAAATTTCTCTGGAACATGAAGCTTAGGAGAAGGTACTCCTACAAGATAGTCAATCAAAACCATGATTACTATGGTCAGAAATACTGCAAAGTCACTGATGGTAGAACGGACCTATAAAGAAAAGACTTATATTAACTCTTGCTTTTTTATCATTAGAATTTGCTTGCACAGAAAGACAATTTTCTCCCCTATGAGTAGTGAACTCTGTTTATACTATACTACACCCCTGAACGTTATATATATTTTCCCTTTTTTATTTTAAAATTTAAGCTGCCTGCCAGCATAGCATGAAGTTACAGAAGGAAAGTATTCTGTACAACTCTTCATCCCATTATCTCATTTAAAAGTGATCTACTGCAAGAAGTAAATTACTTAAAATAATGCCCTCCTCATCTTCCTGTCCCCTCAATCCTACTAGGAGGCTGGGCCATCACAGCTAGTCTCTTGTAGCTTAATTCAATAGCATCACTGAATTGTTCTGAAATCAATATTCATACTTTTGACGTTTTAATAGATAGGAGAGGCATAAGTTGCAACAGATTCAGGTTATCAAAGGTGACTTTACTAAACATAAAACTCACTAAACATGAGTTTGATAGAAGATCTAACCGCTTTATTTTGGCTAGCAGAAGTAATTTGTGTAAATCAGTCCAAGGATAATCATTATATTAGCCTGATTAGAACTAGTAATCCCCTGAGGAGCCACTCAGAACCCTTCATACGTCAGCTGCTTGGCGAAAGCAATCAATTGTTTTGCACGGCTAGGTGAGGAAAAGAGCAGCAGTATTATCTCCTCCAAATGATACCTGGCACCACCCATTAACATGGGAAGACGGACTGCTTAGGTCTTCTAATGCTTAGTGTTCTAACTATACAAAAGTGGAGAACAAGCACTGAATTTTCTGCAGCACATTTCTTTCATCTAACGTCTTCATTTTTGGAACTATTAGCTAATTTTCTGTTTTCAATTTCTCTTTCTGTTTTAAAAGAAATCTCTCAATATAAAGTTCTGAAGCAAAACAGAAAATTCAACTCTTCAATATATTTATCACAAGATAACAATGGTCTCTAATCAGAATTACCTTAGTTGGGAAATAACGTTTGGTCTTGAATTGCTTAAGGAAAGAGGAGAGGAAAAACGTTGTAAAGAATAATATGACAGACCAGAAAAGAACATCTGGAATATATGGTCCATGATGGCCACAAGCTGATCCACGAAACACACCATGAAATTCTAAACATTCCTGCAAAGAGAAAAACTACTTAAATTTCTACATTTTATTCATTTAGTACATTCAACCTAACTTGCAGGTTTATGACATAAAACACATTTGAGAACTTTAGCAATCCCAAAAAGGGTATTCTTTCCTTCATCACTACCTCCATCCTGAAATGCCACAAATGTGTGCTGTCTGTTCCAGAAGAGCCACAGTAGCCATCACATTATTTCAGCATGACAAAATGCTGGGAGATGCCCGAGAAGAAATAACGACTTTACATTCACCTCATTTGTGTTCTCTTTCTCAAAGCATCACAAGATTGAATGTATAAATAAAGACTGAGGACTAAGCCCAGAAAAAGCAGACTATCCAACATCAACTTTCAAGCTAATAGACATAGAAAAGGATAACCTCAGTTTCTCCCACCTCTTTATTCTTGACTTTGTTTTGTCCTGATATAGATAAGAGTTTCTAGTACAGTAGAGAAGCATCATAAATAATGGATATGAATAAAAAAAGTCAGACAATCCCTACCCAAAAGGCTCACTAAAATGCAAAGTAAAGAATTAAAGTAGACACATGGAGTACAATAAATCAAACAATTGGCAGCAGCACTACCACAGCCTTGTCTTTAAACAGGTTGATTTATTGAAAACTTGAATTATGACAAAAGTTCCCCCTGTTAACAATCTACTTTGATTTTAAGCAAATCCTGGTTCAGTTCTGTCTCTCTGGGAAGATTAAAGATGCATAAGAGAATGAAAAGGTATATAAAATAAGTAATAACTAAATAATAAATATAAAAACTATTCAAGAGAAACTGCCATCCTAAGTGATTATGGTAGACTAGAAGCTGTCAGTGGTACACAGAAAACACTACGGCTAAAACTCAAGTAAAAGCACTGAGGCTTTTCACAGTATTTTTGCTGTGCAAAACACTTACTTTCAGTATGAATATTAAGCTCAGGCACAAGGAGAGCCCATACACAGATGTCTACTGCCATCTTAGATAGCCTAAGATGTCTAAAGTAGGCACATGCAGCTAACGCACGCAACACAAAATCTATAGCAGATCCAAATCTTTCAATATGTAGGTGGAAACCAGATACTAGGTATGCAAAGTGGCTGTGGACAGCTGCATTTAGGCAACTGAATCTCACCCAATGATCTACTAATCAGTAAAAATGTTTCTTCCTAAAAGCCTTCAGCATCACTTCCACAGGGTAACTATCCTCCTCTTCACCTATCCACAAAATTAGATCTCAGTATGAAATATCCAGTTCAGAAGGTAATGCTTTCAAGCCTATTCCTTGAAATAGTTCTTCCCCTTTTTCTTTAACCTTCAATTTTCCAAATAATTATTTTTTCCAATCAATATTTAGATAGTTTCTTTGATTGTGTTGTATTTTTATAGGAACATCTGACGAACTAATGAAACATGTTTGCTACCACATTTTAACTGCAGATTCCATCTTAACATCATCTTAAAAATACTTGTTTGACCTTTCCAGGAAATCACATTCATCTGCACTTCAGAAAGACGACTATTCTGCCTACCCGGATTAAAGTAGCTACCTCAAGCAGATATTTATGATACTAGCATTTACTGCCATGGACCCACTCATCCAAACCACTATAATGCCTGTTTAAAATATTATGGGAAGGGTAAGAGTTCAAAAATACAGTTTTAAAGAAAACAGTCTGGGTTCAAATAAAGAAAAAACCAGATGAAAAATATTAATCAAGGCTGGTACTGTGTAGGTATTTATTTTTTATATGCACACACATATACGCATAGCTTTTAGATACTCACAGGAACTGTTAGGTTACTCCATGCTATATTTTCCACAGATATATTCATATCCCTCCACACCCGCAAAGTTTCATTGCTGGGATTCTCAGGCTCGGAACACACACACCTGAAGAGGAAGTTAAAAAGTTTTACATGCTTTTAAGCCCTATATGCCAAAATGCTGTGATTTTGCAGTAATTTTAAAAACCCTAAAGAGTGTGAACCAGAGTTTATCCCAACCTTCTATGAAAGCAACAGAGCACAAGGCCTAACAAGAACTAGCACTATCAGAGGGGCTGGGAAAGTGAAGAAGCAAAAAAGCAACTGCTCAGGAGGTTGAACACATTAGACCAAAAAAATCAAACTATGTATTTTAAAGAATTGCAAGCAGGCAAAGTGTTGACTTAATTATTTGACTGATCTGCCATCTTTTAAATAGCGTGAGAGCTGAAAATAAAACGGAATAGATAACATACGTGGACTTCTACATATTGTGAATAAAAGATGAAGGTAATAATCCAAATGACACCAGTTTCCAACAACCCTATACTAACAGGTATTGTGTAATTTCCAAAGATTTCTACATAATTCAGCTTGGCACAACTAGTTTTCTATGTGTGCAGGTTAAGGTTTTTAGATTTCTATACAGCATTAACATCCCACAGCGAGTCAAACTTCAATTAGTCCTACTGTACACCAACGTAAGAAAAAAGAGAGATTGAAGTAGTTTCATTTAAATAATAGGTGTAGATGATGCAGTTTCAGCAACTCCTTTTCAAACCAGACATGTCATTATCCTCTAGAAGTTTGAGTCTTTTCTAAGATTTGGGTAGTTAGCCATTTATCTTGCATTTGGCATGCCTTACAATCTACATATGGCCAAAACTGGTCTCTCTGAAGAAAGAAAAAATTTTTGTGCATGTAGTAGGCTACCTGAAGATATAAATGCATAAATTGCACTGATTTAAAGCAACTGCATATATGCATTTTTAGTAACTTTTTGAACAAGTAGAAGTGCCCCTCCCTACTGCAGCATCCTTTCTCAGATTGACAGAAGTACCCATCAGCTAAAAAAAAAAAAAAACAAACAAAAAAACCCAAATAACCAGTAACACATTGAATATTGATTTAATAAGATGTTTTCAAATAAAGCTATTCAAGTAAACCAAACTGTAAGCTTGACATGTAAACAATTATGTAAAAGAAGAGAAACAGATAATAAAGCAGGAAGTAAGCCTCCTTTTTCTCTTTTGAAAAACAAAGAGCCATGGAAGGGCAAATTTGCATCCTGAGTGTGTGAAGCTAAAGAAGGAAAAAGCACTAAATGTGCACAGGCAAAAAGAACCTAGATTTGCAAAGCATAATGTTTAGGGAACTTAAAAAAAATAAGAAATATATACACTTTCTTTTCATAACTGAATCCTAAAGTAACAGCAAAAAGAAACAGAAGACTGGGAAGCAGTAATTCCTACAAGGTAGTCACAAACAGAGTAACTTAAGAATCATCAGAAAAAAAAGGAACTGCAACAATAAGTATGATGAGACAAAAAGAAAGCATCTTTACTTGTTGATCAAGGCAGTAACATGAACAAGCATGCCGAAGGAAGACTGACAAGACAAGTTTCTGAACACATGCAATGAAGATACAGGATGCCACCAAGTAGATAAGTGGAAATCCAGGAAGATAAATAAAACCAGAAAACATAAGAATATTTGAGAGTCTTCTGGCTCACTTAGCTGAAGATGCTTGTTTCGCACCCTCTTCCCCCTGAGGGTACAGAGAGGTGGGGAGGAAATAGCAAAAAAAGCATGCACTTGTAAAAGGCTGGGTCTCCCACAGCTTTGTGATAGAAAAAATACATAGGATAAACCAAAGCTGAATTCTGTGGCACATCCTGAAAGACATGCATGACACATCACAGAGCTAAACCAAGGAAATGTCATGCCTTCGTCTCTCCACCCTCATATCCTGTCTATGCTGGTGTACCAAAACACAATCAGGTGCAAAGACGACCTACAGTACAGTTTCTGACAGATCAGTGAATTTAACATGCCCTCACAGGAGTCCAGTGAGGTCCCAGAGCTGTCCCCCTGCAGCCCATGAAGGTCCACGGTGGAGCAGAGATCCACCTGCAGCCTGTGGAAGACCCCACCCCAGAGCAGGTGGATGCCTGAAAGAGGCTGTAACTGCATAGGAAGCCCATGCTGAAGCAGGCTCCTGGCAGGTCCTGTAGCCCCATGGAAAGAGGAGCCCACACTGGAGCAGGTTTGCTATCAGGAGTTGTGACCCAATGGGGGGACCAGTGCTGGAGCAGTCTGTTCCTGAAGGACTGCACCCCGTGGAAGGGATCCACGCTGGAGCAGTTTGTAAAGAACTGCAGCCCATGGGATGGGTTCGCATTGGAGAAGTTCATGGAGGACTGTCTACCATGGGAGGGACCCCATGCTGGAGCTGTGAAAGAGTGCAAGGAGTCCTCTCCCTGAGGAGGAAGAAGTAGCAGAGACAATGTGAGTTGAACTACCTGCAACCCTCATTCCCCATCCCCCTGCACCACTTGGGGTGGGGGTAAAGAGAAATTGGCAGTGAAGCTGAGTTTGGGAAGAAGGGAGAGATGGGGAGGTGTTTTAAGATTTAGTTTTTATTTTCTTATTACCCTACTCAGATTCAATTGGTAATAGATTAAAATAATTTCCCCAAGTCAAGTCTAGTTTGTCCATGAAGGTAATTGCTCAGCGATCTCCCTGTCCTTAACTCGACTCACAAGCCTTTAAACGCATTTTTCTCCCTCTGTCCAGCTGAGGAGGGGGAGTGATAGAGTAGCTTGGTGGGCACCTGGTATCCAGCCAAAGACAACTCACCACAGGTAGACAATATACAATCTCCACAGAAATAAATCAAATATAAAAAAAGATACACCTAAATAGCTTGCTTATTGCATTCCTTAAATGAAAGACAGTTTTTGTACTGATAGTTACTGTGATTAATAGAATTAATATTTCTATTTAGTCAGGAAAGAAAAAATAAAACAAAACTATTGTATTTTCTACTATTCTTCTCAAAAAAAATTTTTTTTTAAACTCAAGTATTCCCTGTAATTACAGTAGAAAGCAACACTGTTTGAAGACATTAACTCCCTATTCAAATTATGTGCAAATTGCAGAAGCTCTCCATGAGATAAAATACCTGGAAATAATCCTCACCCAGGTGGGGTAAACTATCGTGAGTTCAAGAAGTGTCAAGGCAGAACTCATGTTCTGACCTCTAACCTCCAGGGTGACCTTTAATAAAGCTGCAGCTAAAGCAGGCATTTACACAGGCCCTCATCCCTTCCAACCACCCATAGCTAGCACAGAAAATTCAATTCCACAGCATCCTGAATAGAATTCTTCTGAGGCTCCTCATAGCCGTGCCACCCCCAGCATTCCTCCTACCCTTCCACAAAGAGGCACATATTGCAGTTCAGTTGACGGTATGTCTCTATACTATAAACGTTTTCCCTACGTATTTTACTAACAGATAGAAACGTAGTACTTACGAATATAAAGTCAGTTTATCCAAATCATTGTGCATATTGAAGGCATACACTTCTCCCAAATGAAAAAGCTTTTCCAATGCCTCATAAATAAATATGATGCATATAAGCGCTGCAAAAGCTTCCTCAGTAAATCGAGTGATGTAACACACAAGGCTGCTGGCATCTGTGGCTACAAGCACTATGCATAAAAATGCCGTCCACAGGCCAATGCTAGTTCGCAGGGAGAGGTAGGAAAGACCATAATCCCTGCGTGAAGAAAGAAACAAAAGTATTAACTGAGCTCAGAAGTCACCTATACTATAGTTTATTTGAAAACAGATATTGAGGCCAAGCTCTACAGGTATTCACCACTTTTCTCATCCTTGATGTTAGTTCTGAAGGAAGCAGAAACTTTTCTGTCTCACCTTCCAAAGTAAAGCAAGACATTTCTAGGATTGAGGGTGCAACTACCTAGCTTGGGAAGCATGATGGTGATGATTCTTCCAGAACTACCTAGATGCTTTCCTCTAAAGGGCAGATGAATCCCTGTTTACCCCTGCAGAATCAAAGCCAACATCTCCACACAGTGAAAACACAACTTTCATAAATTCCTAGCCACTACTTATCACTGATTTTCACATTAAGGCGCACCAGTGCCTCATAGCTTTGCCAAATCACATCCATCTCTTAAGTCTCTTGCCTCTGCATTTACATCTTCAGGGACATCCACTTCGAAGACACATCCACTTTCAATTACAGCTATTCTAACAGACTAGAAAGTTAAAAAGTGCATCAAGCTAATACAAACATCACTTACCTGCAAAATTTAAATAATATTTTTTCAAATACTAGAACTGGTCCAGTGCTCCCCAAAATAGTAAGAGGTTGCCCAGCAAAGAGAGAATAGGCAATCCCAGTTAGTGAGGCTCCAAAGAGAGACTCTATTGCACTCTGTTTGGGGGAAAAGAAACTGCTGTAACTATGCTGCGTTTCAGGTTAGTGTTTAGCATCACATTTGCATAAATACAGTTTCAAGATGCATTAACTTATAAACAAGACAAGATGTAAAAACATTGCAATTAATATTGATGCTTGAAACAAGAATAACTTAACATAGTTTTGCAGTAACAATACCATAGACAACAGATTTTGAAAACTTCACTCCTGAGAAACATAAAGCCATCCAAAACCATGAGAACAAGTTACTAGTCCTGCTAGCTATGGAGGAAAAACATACCAACAATTACTACAAGTTTGAACAACAGCAACAAAAGCAGCTACTCAACATGTAATTTACGGAAAGCATTATCTGTCTCTGTAAAGAAAATAGATATATCTACACATTGCAACATACCTGTTCCAAAACACGATACGGTGCACCGTATCAGACCTGCATCAGTTAACCAAGCATTACGAAAGAAAAAGCTGACAGGTGGAGGTGCAGGGGAAATTATTGAACAGTATCGGTTTATGTATACATGACACCAAAAATAGATGAGCAGTAAACCAATGTCCCACCTGGTAATGCATTTCTTTTCATTGAAGTAAGAGATCTACTTCAGTTCTTGAATTAAACATTTTACTATAACACTGCCTGCTAAAGAAAAAATTACAATGCACCTCAAAAGAGAGGGGCAGGACTTTTTAGATTCTAAAATGATATTAAAGTTACTTGAAAATAGTTAACTACACCATTTACAACTATGAGAAGTCATGGACTACGGATTAAAGGTTTCCTGGTGGAAATTTGTGAGTGTTTGTTATTTTGCAATTATGCAAGCCTAAGAAAACAATATTTATGCAAACTTAAGCTCCAATTCAGGAAAGCATCTAAAATTGGGCAAAATGGTTTGCTGAACTGGGGCTATTAAAAATGAAAACATTAAGTCCTTTGTTCATTACATAAAAAAACCCAAATATATATAACCCCAGTCTCTTGTTCTATTACCTTTAAATTAGTGCTTTTGGTTAGTCAATGCATTAACCTTGGGGCTCTTGATCAAGGTGGCAGGGACAGAGTACTGTGGAGGTGATGACCTCTGGGAATGTGAGGGAAGGTTTCAAACACAAACTGTGTACCTTACAATGTCAGCTACTGTGCTTGAACATGTGTGTGCAGTAACTAAATTTTATATTCAATGATGCACACCAAGTATCTGAAGGCAGGAACAAACCCGCAAACAATTCCAGACAGCTAAAAGAAAGAAGGTGTTTAAGAATCAAGCTTTAAAAGAGCATATTCTCATAATTATACATGATGTACATACAAAAATTACATCGACATTTTGATAACCATTCCTACATTTACAGTAGGGCAAAAACAGCCCACAGAAAAGATAAAATTTATTTCTGTATTTGCTATCAGCTTGAAGTGCTACATCAGTAAACAAAAATCTGAGTCAACATCATTACTTGAAAGAGATAAAATAAAATTTTAATATAGTACAAGCTTGAAAACTAATCTAAGTATCAAGAAAAATGTTATAGTACCATAAGCTTTACCGGGATCACAAAATTTGTAAAGGACATGCCTGAATACATCCTTCCCTCCCCCAAAATGACAGAGCCTTGTTTCTTCATAATAGATTTAAAAACAGAAAATACACTTCAAATTCCTTTATTCACAAGCCAATTGACAAAACACTAAGTTATTAACTGCTGTTAAGTACTATTTCTGTACTACTGTCACTACAATGACATTTTGGTTTAAAAGGTGCTGGTGTTATCTACTGCCCAACATAACACTACCAAAATTTCGTGTGTATGGTTTATATACAAGTTTTTTACAATGAAGAGTATTTTCTGCTCATAAACCTTAGCCACTTTCTTTCACTGTTAACAACATACCATTAGTGAAAACATATACATATCCTGTCCATTATTTAAATACGCAATTGACTGCTACCCATACACTGCAGGCATTATCATCCTCGTAGGCCTACTACTCAAGGCCAGTAAATGTTCTTGGCTATCCACCTTGAGCCTCTGACTTTGCCTAAAGTAGGCCTAGTGGGATGGTGCACCTTTACTGCCATTCATTATTTTGAAGTAGCCAAAAAGAAGGCAATGCAAGCCCTTTCTCAATTCATGAAGCCATTCATCCAATAAGGCAGGATAAACATTTTTTTACCTCCACTGTGCATCTTCTCCTGTTCACATGGGTTCCCCACATTTTCCACAGCAATTACCTTTTGGGGAAGATCTGCTTTGGGGCAGGCTAAACAAGTGCTGTGGGTAAATTCTTCAAATACAAGTATAAATAAATGAGACAAATGCACACAGTGACTTGCCTCTGAAGATCTAAAAGCCTGGCCACTACCATTCTTTGTACTCACTATTCTGCCTTGTGTAGCTTCTCCCAGGAGCCCTCCAAAAGTGATTACAGGAGACATACAGGCACA
Organism: Rhinoptilus africanus; assembly: GCA_013400135.1. Lineage (NCBI taxonomy): Eukaryota > Metazoa > Chordata > Aves > Charadriiformes > Glareolidae > Rhinoptilus > Rhinoptilus africanus. The sequence continues at coordinate 37,976 of VXBO01012846.1, forward strand.
GTATAGGAAAAGAATCGAGGCCAGGCACTGCAGGCTTAATGCATCCTTGAAGTCACTCAAGAAAAAAGGTGCTTTCCTTTGGATGTCAAGTATCAAACCACCAAAAAGCCTAAATAGGTGAGATGAAACTCGTCAAACTGTACACTAAAGGATTCTAGCTAGTTCAAAACTATGGGCTACACATGACTGCCAGTGCCTACTGCCAGCACAAATTAGCTATTTCATAAACCAGATTTAAGCATAACAGTTTAAAATGTAAACGAGAATTTTATCTATTCCAAGTCAGTGGTATTCCAAACATAATCAAGCAAGTTATCCACATTTTTAAAAGCTGGCTAGGTATTTCTGTATATAGGCTAGATACTGATAAAATACCTTTGCAAATGATTGCACCTAAATAACGCATTAAGTCAAATCTGTTTTATGATATTCAAAACAAGGAAGAGAAGAAATACGTTAAATCTCAACCAAGACCACTACATTGACACATTTCAATATTACTACTCCAATAAGTAAATGTAGCTTTTTGATTTGAATTCTTTAGGTACATATGATTAGGTCCATAAATAAATTTAAGTCTACCATTTTTAACAATGTTTTCAGCTGAAACATACAGATGTTGTACAAATGGAAATACAAAACCAAACATATATAAGTTAGTTCAAATGGTAACTTATTAGCTTTAATTGAAAAGTTTAGGGTAGTTTCCAAAAATTTTTCAAGACTCCAAAATACCAGGTATAATTTGCACCTACAAAAAATTGATTTTTATTTTGAATGAAAAAAATAAACAAAAATAGTCCATTCCTAAGGAAAAAAATGGTCTTATCTAGACATAATTCTGTGGGCAGATATGAACTTCTCAGCTCCACATACTGTCTGCAAAAAGCCAAAAAAAGTAAATATAACAAAGCCAAAATGATGAAGGTCAACACGAATGTTGTAAAGTCTTTCTTGCAAAGGTATGCGAAAGATGCATTTCATTTGGAAGTTTTTCATTTTGGGGATAACAACACTGTACATCTTCTCCAGAATTTAGCAGTTGATTTAATCTCTACTTTCTCATCTGAGATATTAAGGTTTAATGTTAGTCATGTATTTCCAGTGTTTGGGGCTTTTTTGGCAAATATTTCAGAATTAACAGAGAACAATGCAACTCAGCTGAAAGAAATTCTATCAATTTTATTTTAGATCTAAATGCAACCGAACCAAAACCTAACCAAAGTATTTTTTGCCACTTTATATTCCTTGTCGCTCCATGTCGTACATGTTTAATAAAACAGATTTGCATTAATGGCAATTTTTAGTACATAGCCTAATACTGAAAATTGTATATTCCTGCTATAATTATAACTGCATGCTCTTGACTATGAAAAATTAAAACCCAACTCTTAAAAGTCAGTTAGTTAAATTAGGCAGCATCTTGTATGAAATCCCTCACAAATGTGTTAAGAAACATTGCCACAGGCTTGAAAATGCTTTAATCAGACTGGCATTTATAGGCAAGAATCCAACACTTGAAAAGGAAAAAGGATGTGCTCTGACACTTCTACCATGATTTTTTTATGTTCAAGTGTCATCATTAAAAACTGTGAAGATTTATCACTTTTATTTCTTTATGGTAGCTAGTATTCAGGGAAGTGAACACACCTTCCAGTTCTCTCAAGCTCAGGTCCAGCATGATGGCCTTCTTCTTTGAGAGTCTCTCCTGTAGGAGTAGATCCATTTGGAAATTTAGGTACCTTCCTTTTCTCCTACAGAAAAAAGAGAAAACACGCTCACACTTTGAGACTGCCTCTACACTAAAAAATATAATTCAAAGACCGTGGGCAGAGACTCTATACCTTCCAAACTTTTTTCATGCTCCCATCTTATCAGCAGTCCTTAATTTGCCAAATTCATCTTTTGTTGAGTAAAGATGATTAGAACTAGTCATCCCAAAAAAGAACTTAAGAGCACCTTGCCCAACAATATTAATCTCCCCTCCTTCTGCAAGAAATATGTCCCTGAGACGTGATGAAACAAAATCTACATTAAGACACAGCAGAGGCTCAACCATGAGGTCTAGAAATCTTTAAATATTTTTTTTCCTCAATCATTTCCAGAGCAGAAGCCTCTAGCTTCTAACAGAAACTTACCTCACTTTATGACACACACAGTATTTAATTGAAGTATAAATGAGAAGTCATTCCAACAAACATGAGAAATCATTCCCTTATTGAGTAAGCTGCTCACCAGCTCCTCATAAATTTCTCAGCTGAGCTTGTCTTCCAAAAATCCCTGAGCCCTGCTTATTTTGGAAATTATTTAAGCGGTAGCCTCAGACTATTCATGAATAAGCTGCACTGCTGTCACCCCTCCATTCCACCCACTTCCCAAAACCACCACAACATCAACCTTCTGAACCAAGAGCACTGTGCTCTACCCCTACTTTTGATCCTGGCAGCATGAATATCCCCCAGTTGCAAAGAGGGGGAAGGGAAGAAATCAGAGTCCCTCTAAGGTCCAGCTTCCCCCTTGTACCTCATTCTAAGCTTCTATCATAACTGAGCAGTATGATCCATTTTTATCTATTTCATAAACATTCTGTGAACACAACATGTTAGCCAATACACATTAAAACATTTCAATCAATTTTATATGCAAATATACGTTTTTATAAGAATTACAGGAGTTTTCCTGATCACTGTTAGAATAATAAAATTTATAATAGGAACTCAGGTACTGTTTCAGACCAATTCTCCTGTATCTCACACATACTCATTTCAGTATTACAAAAGGAAATATAGTAAATACAATTTACTTGAAAGCATAGCAGGAAACCGATCCAGCACCTTTTTTTTTTTTCCTGTTTACTTAAATGGTCAAACTACTTTTTCTTCCAAACAAATGTGGGGGGTTTCCTAATGCTTTACTGAAGCTTATACTCAGCACACAATTTACTTGCATTAGGAAATGGCATTTTCAAAGTAAAAATCATGTGAGGTCTCTAATGGACCTTTTTTTTTTTAATTTTACCTGGGAAGGAACACTTTTTGGTGGCTCAATTCGTATAGATGGATCCCATTCTCCTGGAGGCAGGACTGTCACTTGGTCTAAAAATTCATCAATTCCTGACAACAAATCATTTCGGTCTTTTGCTTTATAGGCAACATCATGGAAAACCTACAAGAAGAAAGTACTCAACATTTTTTTTTTTTTTTTTTTTTTTTTGAAAGAGGAATTGACTACAAGGAACACTTCATTATTTTTAAAAAGGCATGGGACATTTTTTAAAGGTACTCAGAAGTTAGGCTTTTGCTATATGTGCATGCTTTTGCATTAAAAGCTCCCTGTATGCACGTCCCTATGGAACATAAAATAAGGAAGTTTTATCTCCAAACTCAAAAGGAATATTGAGTTGATTTCTAAATTTTTAATTAAAATGTTAATTTTCAATATTCAGTAAGTCAAGTTCATATACTACTGCCAGAACAACTTTGCCCTACAGCCACTGTGCCAATATGCTGTGCTAAATTAGAACAAAAATACTTTAAATAACCTTCAAACCAAAATGCAAGTTTATACTAAGAATAAGGACTTCATTTATATACCTCTAGCTTAATTAATTTTAAAAGACTTCTTAAAAAGCACACCAATTTCTGGTTTACATTTCCAAACTTTAAATTGTCCTAGAGTAAAGAAATATTAGAATTTCTCTCAGGTAACCATAATAATTACCAGCAATTCAGTAGGTGGCGCTCAATGCAAACTTAGCTTTAAAACATCTCATTTCAGTCAGTAAGATGACAACAGTCTTTAGAAGTGCAGAATCCCCTGTGCTCTTTAAAACCATCCACACAACTCTAAGCATATGACTTCAAATGCCTAGTAAAATTCTAATTTTAGTTATTTTACCTGGCTTTAATAAAAAAGAAATCTGTGATGAATCACACGCATTCTTAAGCTTTCAGTCCTGAACACTTACGCAGTTTTACTGTGTCCTTTTTGACATACAGTGATTCATCAGATGCAGTTCTATTTAATAGTTCTACTTCCTAATTGAGTACAAAACCAAAACCTATACACCAAAGCTAAAATATTTTTTTCAGAAATACATTTGGGATTTCTTCAAGAAAGACAAGGGGAAAAAGTTAATTTACCATTATCTAGTTCACTAACAGATGAAATAAGTTTACAGTTCTTCATTTAACCACTTTGGTGTTTGTTTGTTTGGTTTTCTTTCATCTGTCACTCCAGAGTACATTTACTGAAAACAGTCCGTGAATACATTATTCTATATTTCTTTAAAATACATCACTCACATCATCTGTCATAAGCGTCGCTATTGATCTTCCAATTTCATGGTATTGTGGAGCTTTCCCTGCTGGTCCCAGCAATAAAAACAAAAAGCTGTGGAGAAAGCAGTCGAGATGAATAGAGCTGACTCACTGGAATATACTCAGAGGGCTCTTTCAAACTAGTATTTAAAGAAAATTTAGTGGTGAAGTAAATATACCTTCTTCACCGTTACAAATCTTAAAGACTGCCGCAAGACTAAGAAAAGACTCGCCTCAAAATTATTACTGTAAGGGATTCGAATCCTGAACCAAAATTACTCTGAAAACATCTTAATTAAGCCTAATTTTTCAACTTCTTATAATGTCATAAATGTAGCAGAAATTCACAGGCTAGAGCTCAATGAGTATTTCCTCCAGATTATAAGACCTTCCGACATTACCACTGGCAAAGACTCGTTTTATGACCTGTCCTAGCCTCCCTGATGATCACGTCACCCCTTCACAGGAATTAAAACCTCTCACTTGCAGTGACTGGGTACATCATACAGCGGATGCACACATACACCTTAAGCAATCCACAGGACATACTTATATAGGCATATCCTCCTCCCGTGCCAGTGGAAAAGGAGGGAACCTGCATTTTGAACACCTAAGGAAGTAAAAGTGACATTTTGGGAAGGGAAATCCAATCTGGGGGTGGGTCACAGCATATGTTAACAGACAGTCTCTATTTCCAATCACAATGATAGTTATCACACTTTTTTTTTGGTAAAAAAATACAAAAACAAGCCAAACTTGAAGAGGACTAGTATATTATAAATTCAAAAGGATACAAACCAAAGAGTGAACCTCAGTAATTCTTTTCACAACCTTCCTCCTATACTCCATGGAAATGAAGTTCTTAAGTACAACACATTTGAAAAAAGTAGTGCCTTCTTTCACATCACACTATACAAAGCTCAACCTTATTTTTCCTTTGCAAGTTGACTACCCTAACTAAAACTGAGATTGCGTCTTCAGAATCAAGTATGCTACTCCAAATCTGCAAGTGTACATCATTCTGAAAAACTTAGGACAGGATAATTTTAGCTATGTTAATACCATAATCTGTATGCAGAAATTTTGGAGTTTCCCAAGAAACAATAACGTCAACCACCCTTTGAAAATTCTCACATCTATTTGTAAGAATACTGCCAAAATTATTTTTGCCTTTCATTAGAGCGTATAAGCTAAAAGTTACAAAGATAAACAGGCACTTTGATCACTTTTAGAACATTTTAAAAAATAAGACAAAAAACATAAATATACAAATTTATGCCAAACACCACAGAACAGCCCAATACATCAATATGCACAGAAAATGAAATATTACCCGTGACGACCGATTAAATGACCTGCTATCTGCATCATGGGACCTGCACTTTGACATTTTGATCGTGTGTGATAAATACACCCACAGCATACTGGTGAGACCCATGACTTTGGGCTGGGTGCACCAGGCTGGATGGCATATCGCAGATGGAAAACCAATTTAATGTATTAGCTGCAGATTCGTTACCCCAGTGTCAATCATGTAGATCTGGGCATATAATTAAGAAAAGTACATTTTTTTCCACCATCTAGGTTACTCATACACAGCATATTTCTATACAAATAGCAGAGCTTCAGATTAGATGGACTTTTAGACTTAGTGGACTCTTCTCCACTGTCATGCTGTGTTGTGCTGAAGGGAATTATAACAACCTTCATGCCCTTCCTTGAAACGGCAACACAAGCTTGGAAGACTCATTGCTTTTACTCCAGGTCAGGTATAAGTTTCAACTTCTACACTTACTTAAGACAGCATCATTATATGTATTTAAAGCATTCAGAGAATTTTATTGCAGATCTCATTCCTTCAAATTCTGCAGCAAGTGACTGGCATCATGTTAAACAAAAGTCTACATTTCTTGAGCTTAATATAGCATGTATAAAAATTTACAACTATTTGAAATCTTCAATATTATTATTTTTTTGTATAAGTAAAGCCAGACTTTCAAGTCATTTATTTACCGTGTAGGAACCGGAACCTCTGTGAGACCTGAGAGAAGCACAGCAGGGGAGAGTCTCACAAAAGCAATAATAGGTCTTTCTAAAAAATTTACTTCTCCCACTAACACATTTGATGCTTCTGCTCCTGAAGGTATTTTCCTCATGAAGTTCATATCAACCTATTCATACAAAGATGAAACAAGTGTTTATTCCCTTACATTTGCTGGCAGAAGTTCTATAACAGAATTGTAATTTTATCAGTATTTAAGAGATATTTATGCCACAAAGAAAAATAAAAAAGCAAATTAAATATCCCACAGTACAGAAAAGACAAACATATGTAGAAAATATCAGCCAGACAGTCAACTAATAATAAACTGTTTTCTAAAAGTTAGAATTACTACCACCTACTATACTCTAGAAGACTCCAAACCGCATAACCACCTTTCTAACATTACTTATCACAACAAAAATTCGGTCATAGGACATAACTTCACAAAATCTATGCACAATTAACTAAGGAGAGTTCATGTAATTACACATGGTTTCTGGAATGCAATTAGTTACTTCATAGCTGCATATTTCAAATATGACATAATTTTGAAAAATAATTTGTATGTTTATGTTTTCATCCACAGAGAATATGATGGCTGAAAAACTTAACATTTGTTTCTGTACATAATTACAGAACAGCATTAGAAAATGGTACAGCACATGAACTCTGTGTTCACATACATACACACACAAGCACCAGTTACATTGCTATCTAGAGAACTTACTGATGGCCTCTTGAGTCCCACACCAAGTGTGCCACAACTACAGTGCCAGGAGGCTGACTCCTGCCCAACAGGAGACAAGGCAGGTGTACAGAAGGACAGGCCAAGCAAAAACATAAAAACTGTGACAGAGTAGCAGGAATATATGGCACCTGACATCGTTAGATGAGAACTACAGTATAAGTTAGCTTTCCTTAAACATAATTACTTAACTTGGCAAATCAATTTTCTTACAGTGTTCCACAGTACAGATGACACTATGACTGAGTTTTATAGTAAAAGCCATAATAGAACTTGCCCAGCAAATTTAAATTATGAAATAAATACAAGAGATTTACAGTATTACACAATATTTCCTTCAGAAACTGGTATTATATGTTCCTAGTGCTTAAGATGTACATAACTTTTGTATAGCAAACCCATAAAACATATAAAGCAAATCCCCTTTAAAAGCCCTCTTAAAAAAAAAATCAGTTCTGGAAAAAAAAAAAATGTTGCAACACCATCTACAAAATTGTTTTCATAAGAGTTTTTATAGCAGATCTGAAAATATCTCCCTCCGCCTGAGAAGTACAGCGGCTACACCCTTGAAGTTACCAAATACTGAAAAGATCATCACACGAAATGGAAAATTCAGTCCCACTGGGAAAAGTTAGCAGATGACATATTCTGACACTTGTACGTAAAAGTTATGTCTAAGTACATATGTCTTGAGTACACTCGTACAGATGTGTACATATATGTGTCTTAGTTGTAACTAAGAGGAAAGTTACAACTACCATAGTTATTTTGTGATAGATATTAAGGTATTTAATGTTATTTACCTTGCTGAAATCAACCGTGCTGTTTTCTCTGCTGCCTCCTGTCCCAGTACCTTTAACGTCTCCACTTTTCCCAGTGTCTAGATTTCCAGGCGCTGACTGTGGAGATGCTAATAGCCCTAAATTAAAACAAAGGAGATGAGTTCAAAATAGTGTATAAAGTGAACTGAGTATGAGACACTACCAAAACTCAATGTGGCAGCTTGCTTAAAGCAAATGTGCAAGTCATTCAGTAAGAGTGCCCTACATTAGTATCATAAATGCAACATTAATAAGTCATTGTGTTGTCAAAATAATGACATAATTAAAAAAATTAAATATTGCCCAAATGATGGCCATTTGCAGAACAGTCACCAGAAAACAAGAGCTACATTAATTGCAGAAAAAATAATAACTGTTGAGATTTTAATCGTAACCGCTCTAGTAGTTAGTAGATAGCATCTTCACTATATTTAGAAGTCCTCAAACACCAAAAGCAAACAACCTCTGCTATCTAGTCTGCTGTGCAGCAGTTACTTCAATTGTAAAAAGCTTCAGCAAGCCTCAGGCTACAACTACAAGGAATGGTACCCTGGTAGTTAACTAACCTGTACGAGCAAATAACATACTACATACATGAAGGATCGACAGCTTGCAAACCCTGATTTCAATCAGCAGACCAAAGCTCCAACTATTGCTCTGAGCAGATGTTACTATATGAAATGCCCTCTCTACCACATTAAAGAGGCATGTACAATGAAGTTATCCAAGTTAAACATACAGCTTCCTTCTAACATCTGCACCAACACAAAACGGTTTCATGTAGCTTGCTAGACTACTGAATTGCAGGTTCAGTGAAAGATGCAAAAGGCAAGTAACCCAGGTGTTCATACACACTGAATTCCATGCTGTGCCATGGTTATCCCTACCCAATTATCATTTAAAAACTGGCCTAGGCATGCGCAACCAAGCCCAATCCCATCTTTTGGATTACAGAGCTGTTACTTCTTCAGTTTAACATGCACTAGAAGTGCATTTGGCCTTGCTTGTCTACACTAGACCTTTCAGATGTGGTGATAAAACATGCTTTAACATGCTTTCAAAACCGTATCTAGACAAAGACTGAAGTCTAAACTTTGTATTACATGCAAAAAGTTTGTATTTAGGTCAAGCATCACTCTAGTGAAGATAAAGCTGAAGTCCTCACTGGCTACCTTTTGGCTATTATTCTAGCATAACTACTGCTACATAACTACTTTCATCCCTCCATATTTATAATTTAGCAATTTAGCATTTTTTAGCATTTCAAATGACAAATGAATTCACTTTTATTTGATCCCTAAATTTATTTCCAAACAACTCTTTCAAAGAGTCAGGATACCGAAGAAAAACATGCAGGTCCAAGCCTTTACCATTAATTTTCATTCTTACAGTTCACAGGGATATATGTGGTATGGGTAGTTTTTCCTGAAGCAAAAACCAAATGACGTTAATAAGCTGTAATTTCCTGCGTGAATCTTAACGTGTACAAGTAATTGGCTAAACTATAAATGCTACATTCAGTTAGCTAGATAAAAAAAAAAATCACATTCTACCCTTCTGCTCCAAGATGTATGCATTATTCACAAGAATAACAGCAATCAACCACTTGTGAGATCAGCTGTTCAAAGTATTTAACTGCGTAAGAGTTGATGTTAAGACGTGTTTGTAGGACTAGCAACAGAACAGAAATATTACACAGTTGTTGCAGAGGATGACCATAATATATGTTTATACATATACACTTTTCACACCCCTACGTAAAAATAAAGGTAGCTGAAGATGTGTATGACTGATGTAGGACGTGCAATAATGCATCACTTTGCACTTTTCACTGTGTGAGCAAGAGCAAGCAGAGACTAGAACAAAAAGTAAAAAGACAACAAAGGAGGAGGACAGAAAATAAGGATTCTACATACTAGCAAACATTAATTTATTATGTGAGTGCTGAAGTGACTCTGATTCTTCTAAAAGGTTTGCCTTCAGAAGTCCTCCAACCAATCACAGTTAAGGTCCACAAGTCTTGTCACTGATACAGGAACATTTATCTGATCCTAAATCATGTGTAAATAGTCTTCCTTTACGTCGGTCTTGCAGTTGGACAGACTGCTGCACTCACATGACAGTACTGCTTACAGGATTTCAGACCTGAGCAAGCATTTCCATGTGATACTGCATTTCATTAGGCTTATCAACCAATTTGACATTTTCAGGGAAAACTCAGAAAAAGAAATTATCATCTCAAAAAAAAAAACCCCACCACTCATATCTCACACTAATAAAAACTTCTTTCCTTCTCTTCTCCAATTCAGTAGATACAAACAAGGAGGCTACCACTGAAAGGAAGACTACCTAGTAGTTTTTCCAGACTGTGAGACACAGGAATTCTTCTAATCTTACCAAGCTACCAAGGGGATCATTAAAAATAAACAGTACTTTTCTTGATGTTGTTAGGCAGATATACCACCTGCCTCCTTCAAAAGACAACAGTGGATTGAGTCTTGAGTAAATTAATACCTCCTAAGATCACTTAAAGTATTCATAACTACACCTTGACTAAAGATCATGTGCATTTTCTAGCCAACTACACTCAGTTTAATACTGTGATCACAAAAATCTAATGGACACTATCTACTGGAAAAAGAAAGCGAGAACACAGACATTTGCCTCTCATCTCTGCTTCAGTAAAAAAAAAATATATTGGAGAAACAAGATGAGTTCAACACCTAAACATGACTATTCCAACACAATTATGCTTATATAGGCAAAATTTACAAAATATGCAACTTTTAAATAAAAAGACCATACTTGCATTCGAGGAAATTAAAATCAATTTTTAAAAATAAATTCCAATGCAGCCTCAATGTGGGAAAAAAAAAAAATCACTCCTAGAAGGCAAATATGTAAACCTTTCTGAATCAATATTTTCAGTAATTAATATGAGCAACGCTGTTCTAAATATTATTTTTCTCAGTTTTAAAGTACATTATCACTGAACCAAAATACCCCTTAAAACAGGCTGCTTTGCTGTCGTTCTCAGACATTAAAGAAGCTTAACGATGCTGGTGAATTAACTGTGTTCATCTTTAGCTGTGACACAGTTCTCTTCCAAGCTCTACCTACGGAACTCATTATTCAACAGTTTCAAAGATGAGAAAACAAAAGCTGTTCTTCAACTGATGACAAAAGAAAAAAAAAAGCATTAAAGAGAATCCTTTGCCTGATTGACTTACTACAAACAGATGACTGGCTGACACAAAGTGATAGGCTGAGAGGGCATCCCTCTTTCCTCTTTTTACAGCAATTCACATTAAGTTCAGTAACCTTCCAGCTAAAGACTAAAAAATAAAGTCTGAATAGCACAAGGCCAAGGACATATCAGTGATAAACAGAAGCAAGCCACCTATTAGAAAATTAACACAGTTCCTGAAGCTCAGAGGAAGCAAACCCAACTCATTCATACAGACATGGAGAAAGTATTCAGGCTCCAATATTCTGAATTACCGGAGTGATAATACAGACCATAATCTATAGAGGAATGGACCAAGAAAACACTTTTTTTTTTTTTTTAATTAATTAACACAAAGAAGATGACTTCCTTTTCAGGGTTTCCCTTTGAGTCTGTCTCCTAAAACAGAGATTAGTCCAGTTGCGGCCCTGAAGTCATAGTCTGAGAATGTCTTCAAAGGCATCTCTAAGAAAAACGTGTCTTTCTGCGGTCAGATGATTTCTTGGATTAAAAAGGGGGAAAAACCCAGAAAACAAAAATGTCTTCCATCATTACTTGTGTTCATCTTTCTCTGGAAAGACTTTTATTTACGGATTAACTGGGAAATCATCCCTTTCAGATTTTTCTTCTATGAGAAACATCCCCTTGAGGCACAAAAGCAGTCTGAAACATGACTTGGAGATTCTGGTGGAAAGCTTTGTTAGTGATAATAATAGCATCAAGTACTTGATCTTCATTTGTTTGCCTTCTCTTGGGTTCTAAAGACCTTGGGTCTGGCATTCCTGTCAGATGAGTAGAAAAATGAGAACTGGAAAACCAATTACAGCTGTTATTTTACTTCTGGTTTTTAATTACCTTTGAAAGATGATCCATGAGAGAGAATGATCTTCATGTGAATTCTCTTTATTTCCCATAAGGAAGTCAGAGAAAGAGTTTTTTGTTTGCTTTTCTGAACTTAAGTAAGGATCAGGCCCCTACTCCAACTCAAGATGACAGCCTACATAAGTTTGCTCTTTCCTTTTTAGTGACTTGGGTGCAAAACGTGACAAGGCAGATAACCACATCCTTTTCTCTGTCAGCATAGTATCACTGGTCTATGTAACAATGTGTTCTTACTTATTAAACAAGTGATGAAGGAAAACAAGAAAAGCCTTACTGATGAAAGAGTTGAGGAAAATCAGCTTTCCTCCTCCGTACACATAGGCATAAAGCAGATAAACCTACAAGCGAGATTTTGGCAAGAGAAATCTCCGTGCAAGAGAATTTCTTCTTCAGGCAGGAGTCTGAGGGCTAAAAAGAAAGGTGATCCCCTTAAAAACACCATCTGTCTAGAAAAACCCTGAAGTCTCTAAACAGGTGGTAATTTTTGAAAAACTAAAGCATGTATAACAGTATGTATGCAGAATGCACAAGTTATGAAATATTTACTAAAAACTATTAAAGAAACCTTTAGAACGTTCCAAGCTTTCTCTCAACTTACCTATTCACCTACATACCCTTTTAAATGTAAAGAAAGTTTTGCAAGACAACTAATTAACAAACTGCTGAGCTCTGACCTATAATTATAAACTCTTAACTACCTAGTTTGCAAATCAAACACAACAAGCAGTATGAAGTGACTGATACTGAAGCACTGTGCTAACGGGTATCTACCTGGGAACTGTACAGGAACTGAACCTTCCAGTTCCATCATAAACTACCCTACTGGTTTTAATGGTACTGTGTTTTAAAAGCACAAAAGTAAAAATAAAACTGTTTAAAGACTTCATGATACAAGTGAACTACAAACACCACTGATAATTGCACTCTTCCTAATTCTTTTCATATTCATCTCTAGTACTTCACTACATCTTCAGCTGGAGCTATCTCATGATATCAAGCACTGGTTTAAAATGCTAACTCAACCACTGACAAAAACAACAAAGCAAAATCCGACACGGACTGTAGGTGAATGAAAGGAAAAGGCCACCATTTTTGACATTTTGCTCATATATTATAATTTAAAACCATATTCCTTTTTAATTACACAAACGAAGGTTAATTAAAGAAATTTTTTGCTGGCTTTAGTTGAAAGCTAAAAAGTTAAAAATGCCAAACAAGAAAACAGTCACAACTGAGAAGAAATAAAACATGCAGGCAGAAGTAACAGTTATCATATTCTTGGTGCCCAAGTTATGTGCCAAAAACATTGCAATGCAAGTGATCCAGATCCAGAGAGCATCACACACGGACAGTTTAAATTTTGATAGTTGCCTGATGTTTTGATAATATTTTCCTCTGTCTTCTTTTCCTGGCTTTCCTGCACTTCTAAGTCTTCCTCAGGTGGATGGATTATTACTGAAGGAATATCATCACTGGTAGGTGACACCAGCAATTCCTTGCCCTGAAGTGGACTTGGCTGGGCACCTGTGGTTGGCGAGTGGCTGCAGGTAGGACTGGAGGGTGGTGTGTTTTGAGGGGTAGTTATGGGGGTTGTACACCTTGAGGTTGCCGGGGTTCCAGCTCTTGAAGAAGGAAGAAGGTAATTGAGAAGAACTGACAAACGATTTTCTCCTCTCAGGGAAATATTTGAGGCAGAGAGACCTGTTCGCAAAGAGTGGCGGGAGGCTGAAAGGCCTTCCCCTGAGATAAAACAAATGAGACACCATGAGGCTTAAAACAGGGATACGCTAAAAAACCACAGACACCAATATGCATTAACAATTTACATAGTAAATTGCAAGCTTTGTGGGCCAAAATTGTCACACTCATGCAAGGAAGACGAGAGATAAGAGTAAATCTGATTTCAGACATTAGAAAAGTCAGAAATTACCAGTAAGTACTAATTAAAACACCAAAGATATGTGGGAGAAGATATTATCTTACAATTTTTTTTGTTGTTGATATATGAACAAATCTTACTGATTTTATCTCTTGAAACTGGCTCTTCAGTTTTCCTAGAAGAATTTCTCAATCCAAATTGCAAAGCTTTAAGGCCATCCAAAAAAATACATTAAAAAAATCATTAGCAGCCAAAATATTACAAGACTTCACAGTTAACTGCGTCCATTATATACAAGAACTGTTAATTTCTAAAATTAAAATATTCAAAATGAACACAATCAAACATATCTAACATGTTAAATGCAGCTGTCTTCCAATAAAAGTCTTGTTTTAATAAGAAGTTTCCTAGCTGGCTGCAGTCTCAATATACAGTTTTGAAGAGGGCACATGGATGAGATTACATAGTCCCTTCTCCATTTCTTCTTGCTGTGACTTACCAAATATCCCCATTTGCCTAAAACAAAACACGTTTCTCAAAAATCCATTGTTACTTTTCTTGCCCTATCCAGTTTCCGGATCCCACTAATTCCATATAAAGAGAACAAAGTCTTAGCATGGTGCCCTCGGATCTCAGTTTGTAATGGATTCCAGTTCTTCCTTCAGCAGGAAGAGAGACTGTCTATCCTTATGTCAATACTTCCATGAGAAGGTTTAGCAATACCATTTCTCATGTTCACCACAAACACTTTCCGGGGATGGCGGTCTCCTTGAGAACAGTACTGCTTACTTCTCCTACAATCCCTGAAATCAAAAACATGCCGTTTTCATGTACCATGCCATCAAGCAAGGAAACAGCAAACTAGGCACATTTACTCTCACACTTACACTAGGCTTTACACAGACCAACATGTTGAACAACCCTAGAATAATTTACAAGGAGGCGCAGAAATTATGCCAAGGTAAAGGTCACATACATTTTTTTCCCCCCTCTCTAACAATGGAAGAGTAGATTCTACAGATGCAGACTTGATTTAAATTAAGAAAGCAAGCCTCAGAGATCAACTATGAAAACTGCAGTGCAGTAGAGACATACGGATCAATAAAGCAGACTGGTTGATTTTATCTGTATTAATCACTACAGTAATAACTAGACTTCTGTCAGTATATCTGTGATGAATCACAAACATTAGATGTCCTAACACACACAAGTGTAAAAAGGAGCCTAAAAGTATGATGCACATGTGTGTGTTTGGTTTACCAGTTTATTAGAGGCTAACCACAGCATTATAAAAAAAAAGTAAATCAGTAAACACCAGCAAAGAATTCATCATGTTATGTTGGTTTCTTATTTCATTGTATATCCCATCTTCTGTTGTAGGAATAGTCTAACGAATAAAATGCTCTGGAAAGTGGAAGTGATACATAAAAAGCATCTGACAAGCAAGAGACCTTGAGTACAAAATTCTCAGAAATAGAACTGGGGATACAAGTGTTCAAGGATGGGCAAAACCAAGTTTACATGTGAAATCTTCACATATACTAAAGAAAACAGGAAAGCCAGATATTACAGAAAAACTTATGCTTTTAAAGAAATCATCTGTATTTTCATACCAGAAAAAATAATTCTGGAACTATCAGGGAAATATTTAAGCATGTATTATATATTCATTAAATTAAAAAAAAATGTATGAGCAAGCTTGGACATTTGCTGGAGCATACTCCAAGTACACTCTCAAACTGAGAGCTCCCAGCAAGCACTTAACTAAGTAAAACATGTTCTAAGCAATGAGGTATTTTT
The DNA here is from genome assembly GCA_013400135.1 of Rhinoptilus africanus. Lineage (NCBI taxonomy): Eukaryota > Metazoa > Chordata > Aves > Charadriiformes > Glareolidae > Rhinoptilus > Rhinoptilus africanus. The sequence continues at coordinate 53,692 of VXBO01012846.1, forward strand.
CAAGACAGGAAAGGAACTTCACTTCAAGGAGTAAGTCATGAAATGAGTACTAAGTTTTCACTAAACTAAAAATTGTGTCTTAGTTAATGCAAGGCAAAAGAAAACATAAAGAACAGAGACAAAAATAGAGGTCATAAGAAATACAAGAATAAAAATATGCCGCTCTGCAGTATCTATTGCTATTTGGACTTTGGAACCGGATGTCCAGAGTAAAATGTACGGATATTCCAAGAATATTTTCAGGAACTGGTTCAATAAAATATGTGTTACAGCCTATAGAAATACTGCAAATACCTTTCTTGGGTTGGGGGCTTTCCCTCCCCGTTAGATCCTTCTCTACAAAGCAAGGTAAAAATAAACAGTATCCTGCCTAAGACCAATTTCTTCACCATTAGCACAGTGACCTTTTTCTAGTCATATTAACATAACGACACTGGATTAACACACAGTAATTGTCAGCATCACTGAACTCATGACATGACTACAAAGTAAATCTCTAGTATAAAGACTGAATAAGCAAGCAGGATCCATCTGATAAACATATAAAGCTATGCCACGATGCTGAAATTCCTCAAACATTACACATTTTATTCAAGCATATCCTAAAAAAACATTAGGAACAATGTAGGTCTATTTCTATACTTCAAAACAATAACGCATGCCATGTATGCAGGCACAAGTAGAATGTTTGAGTAAATTCAAATACACAGAAACATCATCTACAGCTACACATAGCACACACTTATTAGTTCTTTGCTTATAAAGAAGGAAACACTTATCTGCTATCATCAGCTGAATTTTCCCTCACCTCCCAGTGAGAACATTATTTAACAGGTTAGAACAAACTGGATGCTACAACTTATCTCACCATTTCGTTCAAGCAAGTGAGGGTCAGAATGTTTCTTGCCTATATCTGCAAAAGACCGAACCAGGGGAATCCGATTGCTGAATTTTTTCTCATTCTGATGATGGTGCCTTTTTAGCAGAGCCTCTCTCACATTCTCTCTTATGGATTCATCAAGCTGGCCAGAGGCAATCATATTGTCCAAAACCATATCTACACAATAACAACAACAAAAGAAAAATTACATGTATAGCGATCAAATCTCTCTCTCATCACACTCAAACACTTTAGTTGCACCAAATAATAAGAAAAATATTAAATCTATTTTAAAAAAAACCAAAACTCTCTTCTTTAGCAAAAGTCATCTTCAAGAATCCATAGGAAATTTTCAAAGATGTCACTAAACAAGCAAATGTGAGAATAAGGAAAGCACAACATGCACTCAAAAAGACAGTATTTATTAGTGGCATCATTTTAAGAAAGAAGTTACTTAATATTTTATAAGTTACTGTAATTTACTTCAATTTTCAAGGGCTACCCACTTCCAAAAAAAACTTATTCAACAGTTCTTCACTAGAAGTCAACAGTTCTTCACTAGAAGTGAACACAAAGACAAAAACACAATGGACTTCTTAAAGACACTCTTAACCTGGTGTTCCCTATTTTAAAAGTATACAACTACATCAAATTGAAAGGTATTATAGGACGAGATGAACTCCCTGACTCCACTGTCACCTTCAGATGCTCTAAATTCCTGAGGTTCTCTACCAAACTTCATGTGATCCGCATGCTGTAGAAGAGGAAGTGTAAAACAAAAGCCAGTTACATCATGTAAAACTAATCAGGTGTCAAACAAGATCAGGTTTCGAATCTCATGAGTATGCTCACACCAGGAAAGAAAGCCTGCACGTCTGAGAAAATCTGATGCGATTTTTTAGCTGTCTTTTTTTTAATTTATCTAAAAAAATAAAAAAAACCCACACTCACAAATTAACACGAACCTATGTGGCAAAACCTTTAGAATCTTTTCCCAGTTTTAACTGATGTATTCAGAAACTAACTGTATTGGTAAACTGCAATTACACAGAACTTTCACAATGAAAAAGACTATGGCTTAGAATACCTTATAGACAAAATTATATGCAGTAAAGTCTCTGTCAGTACAGTGCAGCTTCCTTCTGGGATTATTGGCAAAACACCTTTTGTTACAGCTTCTCAAAAGGAAGCTGGTGACCCTCTCCCTCCTGTTTTAAATGAGAACCATGAACACCTAACTAGGTATTCCTGGCTCACTGAAACAAGACAATACATCTGTATGCCAAAGACTGTTATCCTACATGCTTCGTAACAGCACCTAAAATTAACTTGTAACAAATTCAATCTCTTAAGACATCCTACCTAGTTCCAACTAAAATACCTGCTACTAAAAGAGTGCTGTTTACACAGAATTAAGCAGTAAATAAGAAAAACAGTTATTATTGCTACATTCCACTATTGAAAATAAATTAAAAACCAAAACATTGCTTTTACAAACCATGTATCCAACACTCTTACTCAGCAAGTCAGGAAAATAGGAAGGGAATACCTATTTCCTGAGTGAATTTCGAAGATTTCAAAACAAAGCAAAAAAAAATGTTTCAAGCACTGACAAAGTTTTTAATGGCAAAACACCTTGTCCTTCGCATACATGTTGGTCAGCCCTAAGCCTAGCATGATTCCTGAGAAGGCATTCCACTGTGTGGTACCTGGGGTAAGAGATACCAGGAAAATTATGTAAAACTAGTTCGAAGGCATTCAGGCTAAGCAGGTATATATACGTATATGAAAAAGCCTTCAATGCTGATTTTATAGTATTGAAAATGACCATGTGATTAGTGAGGACACTCAACATAGTAGGTCAAACAACATGTACAAAATTTATTTCTGCTCACCTCTTACAAAGGTGACAAAAATACCAGATGTGCAACAATCAAATGCACTAATGGCATCAAGTTAACATCAGCCAACTTATGATTAATAATTATGGTACTAAAGTACACAAATAAGTCCTAAAATGTTCTGGCAGATATTTACATTTCATCTGTAGGAACAAAGACAAAGAACACATTCAGGGATTAAAACATCAAGGCAAATTCTGGGCCTCATCCTAAAACGTGTAATAAAGGAGGTCCTACTCATCCAGTGCAGCTCCTCGTAAGTGAAGTTTGTAGGATCACCTCTTTACAAGATGAAAACCTCACTAAGCATGCACACACCTATTTCTTCAACACAGTATTTTCAAGAATATAGGAAGATACCATCAAAAGTGCCTCAAGTTATAGATCAAAGTTTAGGAATAAAGTATTTAAAAAAAAAAAGTTTTGCTGCAACCTGCTATCTCATCTAGTGTGTTTGCTCTCATGTCCAACATGACCGTCCCATTAAGAATACAGCTTCGCAGTTCAAAGAGACTGTGCAGAGACAGAGTTGCTACATAAGGCTTGCTCCATCGATCACCACCATCTTCAACATCCTCTTCAAATTTTAGCCACCTGAAATGCATACACATATTTAGATTTCTCCTGGAAGATGGACAAGCAATCCCATTCTTCCCTGTGACTTTGCATGACTTGGAACAGGAAGTCTCATCAGCTCACACCAACTTCCATTTCCTCGGACAACCCAACTGACCGACAGTTCCAACATGTTTATCAGGACTTTTAACTCCACTCAACTGTTTTAGTTTTCACCCATTTTGCTTCTTTTAGTTTGAACAGTAACTGTCAACTCACGAGGTCTTGTGAGCAGTGTGGGACTGTGCCTTGTTACTTGATTTGCATATCTCAGTTTCACTGGTATTTTAGGATTAGAAAGCCGTTTGAAACACACCATAGACAATGTTCAAGTCTCCTAGGGTGCTAAGTCAGACATTTAAGAGCTAGGTAACACTAATACGTGCAACCATAAATTGATCTTGATTCTGACTCATGGGTATTATGTAAATTGAACTTCTGCAAAAGCTAGCATGCAAGAAGGTAATTAGAAGTACCAAACGCAGCAGAATGTATTACAACACATATGTAGAAGGAAGCAACTAAACCAATATGGACCAAAAATAATCGTGGCATCTGTTAGTGTTCATGCATGCGATTTGCAAAAAAATTAATCAAATACTACTTAAGAAGAATATATTTAAATGCCCAATTTTCTTTATGTTTGAGTGAAAAAAATGACGATAATATACCAGCAATAACAGAGCAAAGAGATTTCCAAGATTGCAAATACTGTGCTTCAGGGCTGAACACCTGTATTTATAACTAAACGCAGTTTCCCTTTCACAACACTTGGCATGATCAGCGATGGAGAATCTCTTGAGAAACCGTATTGATTCTTCAGAGTTGGACAAAAACAACAAAACTTTTAATTCGCTGAGTGTGAACTGAGTGAAGAACTCCTGTAGTTAATTAAAATTCTAACCTAGACCTGGTTTGTAGTTCTTTGAAACAGAATCACTAGAAGATACACACTTAAACAATCTACTTTTATTTAGCATACCTAGCCGTTTCTTTCCATTCATATTCTTCTCCATCTCTGAAGCAAAGTTCATCCATTTCAGTGAAGAGATCATGGGGAATGTGTTCGTCATCATCTTCGGTACCCAAGATAAATTGCACTCGTTGGGATGGTGTGTCTTGAAGAAAAGAATAAACTGAACAATTAAAAGAACTCATACTTCTGTTATGCAAGACCACCACCTAAAAATCTCCTACTCAGAAATATGCAGCCCAATATCCTCTTCAAGAGCGAGGATCAACAAAAGAAATATGGACATTTCTTTAAAAGGAGACCCTTTTAAAATTTGTCATTGTTTCTGAAAACAAAACATCTGGAAATTTGTGTTTATGTAACACAATTAAGTATTTTTAGCTCTTCTACAGATTAACAACATGAAAATAAAGATCAAAAGCAGAATTAGTAAGAAAGTAAAAATTAATACACCAAGGGGCTAGAAATCTTGTTTTCACCTTAAGAAAAAAATTAATTATACCATCGTGACATAGACAACAATTAAAGGAGGACAAAAACCAAACACAAAACCATATACTCTGACTTATGGACTGGTTGCCCTAGTAATAGTACAAGATGCTAACTAGAGCTGGCTTTTTTTCTTTTTTTCCCCTACCCACACACTCCACTCTACATAGTGGGTACCCATATTTTTAAAGTTGCATATTTTTCAATGGCTTGTTGCTACTTACATAGGACGGAAAAAGTTATTACCTTTCTCATTGCATGGTTGGAGCACTGTACATAAATTAGCACAGGAAAATAGAAACTACACAGCTAAAATGTTGAAGAAATATTTCAATTTCTCATAGTATAATGTCCAGTGGAAGAGGCTCAGTAATAACTTGTAACAAAATTTAACTAGCCTTTTTGATCAAATATAAGTAGTGATCTTCATTGCTATGAGTAAAACTTTAAAAAAGCAATGATAAAAACACATGGGTTTAGCTATATTTTTAATACCTATACACAGGTCTTGTTTCAACTTAACGGAGAGCTTTCAAATTACAAGGGTTCAATAATGTAGTATTCACAATGTTATCTCAAGGAAGGTCAGAGATAGAAAACCCAGGTATACCTCAATTTAAAAACTTTGCTTTGTTCACTGGAACATCACTCTCTCAGCTACTAGATCTGAGCAACATACAATGTATGCTTCCACTGCAGAAGGAAGATGACCTTTTAGATTCAGACATAAGATCTGAATTACTAATAAACTTCACTCAGAATCGAATTTTGCTTTTGCATTGTTTTTGTGGCATACATCATCATCCAATAACATAATTCTGAAATAAGCTCTTCAATACAAACAACATTCATTATCAGTAAAGACCTACAGCAGATTGTTTCTGTCCCAAATCAAACATATCCCAAGAATCTGCCATATCCTTTGTATCCAGAATACAGAAACGACCAGAAGAGAGAAGTGAATTTCCATCTATCTAATATTACTTGCTGCTTCAGAACCTGTATAGCAAGAGTCTACAAACATAAAATCAAATTATAATAATTTGTATTTGGGTGGGGAAGTTTTGAAGATGGATGAAACTAAGAACTGCAGGAGAATGGTAAAAGAGGACTTGTCAAAGCATTCCCATTTGAAAACTCCTTTGTTTCAGGGAACTGGCCCAATGTAAAACATGGTTCTAGTCACAGAAAGGTGACAGTGAACAGCGTGGTGTCTATGCTGGAAGCATAATATTGCACCAGAAGTTTCCCGTTCATTAGAGTCTAGGAATCGATGCAGGTCTGAGGTCTTGAAGAAAAACTGCTAGGAGTACTGCCATATAATTTAATTTCAGAGAATGATATGACAAAGTTGTCACCTCTTGAGGATAAAGGGCGGGCAGGCAGGGGTGTGTGCGTGTGCAGTGTCTGATCCAAAACTAAAATTTAGGAGGCAGTACAATTCCTTTACTAACAGATAGCAAGAAGTCTGAAGTACATATTTAAATAGATCATTGATCAAATTACCATGGCAAACACTGCTTCACAGCTCTATTCATCCTTTCAAAAATCTTAAGTGACACAGGAAGAATAATACAAGACTACACAATCTGAAAAAAAGTGTCTAATTTAAATAACACAGATTTTTATGCTACAGGCAAGTATTATGAACCTCTAATCTAACCTATTCAGTGATGATGAACATTCATGCAGCCACCTGGATGAAGTCCAACAGCTTATGATTTAGATTAAACACAACCACAAAATCCTTGCCTGTTTGTACATAGAAAGACATTAATTACAGCGAGAATAAAAGAAACAGCACAAACCAAACAACATTTAAGCACAGAGTAACTACTACAAGTTTATTTTCAAGAGATAGAAAGAACTCAGGCAACAGATTTCTTACCATATGATGGAGATTCTCGGCCATCCTCTCTGTCAGTTTCTTTTTCTTTTTTTCTTCTGTGATGCCTGTGCCCACGATGCCTATGCCGTCGACGGCCTTGCTTTCCAAATGGAACATGAACTCCAATATACACAGCTCTGTGGCCTTTTCAAGAGTTTAAAAGGAAACAATTAACAAAACCAGACCTCTTGCAGAAATTTAGTGTCTTAGTTAAAAAGACAAGGAGTTTGACAAAAAGAAACCCAAAAGCAGTCGGCAAAACTACATTCAGTGAACTAATATTACCAATACCAACATGGTTGTAAAACAAGTAATGCAGAAACACGAGCTTGACTTGTAACACTGAAAGAAGCTACCTGATAAACATCAGGGCAGAGCAGAGAAATTACATGATATTCCTCTTGTTTGCAGGGATCTACATTAGGATACTTGTTACAGTGGCCAGATTTAATCTTCTAGTTCAGTTTATGAACATCATTAAGAAAAATACCCAACATTTAGGGTCTGCAAGGAGTTTTCTCTGCTTGGAATGATCTGCCAATATTTCTTCAAGTAGCATGTGACACATTCAGGTAAAACTAATGTCCAACTATACCATTAGTTTAGTATCAGTTCAGGAGCATAAAAGGAACATACATTTGGAAATGTAAGCCAAAATATCAAATAACTTACAGAGAAGGCTGGAGTGTTTTTTTCTATTCTAGAATTTTTTAATAAATTTAGGTAGTGCATCCTCAAATTAATACATACTGCTCTTTAAAACATATACTTCCAACATCTTGTTTTTCCTTTGACCTTTCACATCAAGGCAATATTAGTATCAACTTCGCACAAGAAATCAGTCAACAGACTGTTATGAACGTATTAGTAACATGTCTCCCATTAAGGGAGTTAGCATATACAATAACCTTTTCAATTCCTTTTTAAACAAACAATCTCAGGAAGAGACACATTAACTATAAGCCTGGAGGTTAACACTAGATACTTTGTTTCATACTGCAGAAGAATTATTACAGAAGACTGACATTAACAAAAGGAAAAGGAAGTGGGTTTCCAGCTCTTAGAGAGATGCAAATTCAGCAAATTTATAGAAGACAAGCAAGCCCTAGCAGTTGTGACCATACACATATTTGCACGTATGTTTGTGTGTATAGTATACGCACACTACATTAAGGATACTGAAAAATTCTGGTGATTACAGAGCTTTAAAGTAATGAAGCGTAGTAGTATGTCAAACTTGTTTTCCAAGAAAATAATGTCTAAGCCCCCAAAAATACACAAAACTCCTATAAAGCAATATTTTTACAGTGCTACATGAGTAAAAGGACTAAGCAAAAGTCAGTAATAATGCATGGGGCTAGTTCAACATTCAATTAATTTGGTCAAGACTGCTTTTCTAATTACAAGACCTGATTCTTGACAGTCTTCCAACACTAGTTCTAATTAGAGTCAACTAATTAGCACTATGACCAAATCTGAAATTAAGCATATTAAAAGCTATTTGTTTCCATGTAAGACAGGAAAACAGATTAATTTGTTGAAGCATTCATCAGTCCTATTTATAGAGAAAGACTTTTCTTTTGTGAGCTTCTTCCAAGAAGAGCCAGGCAGCCGGCATAATGCAATTGCCAGAGAAGTTAATGCAAAGGTGATGCCTAAACATAAATCAATACCCTTGATACATAATATTACTAGGTACCATTAACAATGGTTGTGTTATCGATACCATTGTGATACAATAATCTTATGTATAGGGAAAACAAAAGTACTAGATTCAAAAATAGCTGCATTACTCACCACACACCACTCAAAGCTGCCTAGTGAAAGTGGGTGACCCATCACTCACTGCAAAGGCCATTATCATCCCTACTAGGATTTTTGGTTTATTTTATATATTCAACTAGCAAGTACTAAACTATAGCTAGAGTTAAACACTTTTTTTCAGCATCAGCGTTTAATTTTTTGCAGGAACTATTTTTTCCCAGGAGAAATTCAAACATATTTCTAGTAATAAAAGCATTTTATATCATTGGTTTGTTTTAATATTCTTAATAAGACTGTTTTAAGGATGTGTTTTGATCATTGCACCAAAAAACTTGCAGGTGATTACTTTCTAGAAAATTTCAGAAATCTGAAATTGTTCAAGATTTTACTTACTGAAAAAATCAGGAGGACTTTCACATTTTGGTCTCTTGCTGCTCCCATAAATTAAGACAAAAATCCTGCATTGCTTTCTGTACTGAAGAATCTCCATCTTAAACCATTCACCCTGCTACTGCAAAAATAAGCACTTGTAATAGTGTGATCATTTCCATAGTCAAAGACCATGCTGCTGCAGGGAGGAGAGGTGGAACAAGGGAACAAGAAGTCTCTCTCCTATTACAAAACTGCAGTCTCACTGAAACTTTTTTTTCCCCAATAGAAACGTTTGGAGGAGAGCAGATACATTGCAAGGAAACAGGCAAAAGCTAGGGAAAACTGAGCTGAAGTTATCAACAAACCAAAGGTGGTTTTAAACAACCTGCAACCATAGCAAATTGCCTTCCTACCCAAAATGCACTGACCTCTCAGCTATCACCACATCCAGGTGCCTCTGAGCTGCTTCAAGGTACACCGAGTAGGCACTGCCAACTTAGTCCTCAACCTGAGCAGCCCACAACTTACACTGTGTCCAGCTTTGGAGTCCTCAGTACAGGAAGGACATGGACCTGTTGGGGCAAGTCCAGAGGAGGGCCATGAAAATGATCCGAGGGCTGGAGCATCTCGCCTATGAAGATGGGCTGAGAGTTGGGGTTGTTCTGCCTGAAAAAGAGAAGGCTCCGGGGAGACCTTACAGCAGCCTTCCAGTACTTAAAGGGGGCCTAAAGGAGAGATGGGGAGGGACTCTTTATCAGGGAGTGTACCGATACGAAAAGGGGTAATGGTTTTTAACTGAAAGAGGGGAGATTTAGATTAGATATTAGGAAGACATTTTTTACTGTGAGGGTGGTGAGATACTGGCCCAGGTTGCCCAGAGAAGCTGTGGGTGCCCCGTCCCTGGAAGTGTTCAAGGCCAGGCTGGATGGGGCTTTGAGCAACCTGATCTAGTGGGAGGTGTCCCTGCCCAAGGCAGAGGGCTTGGAACAACATGATCTTTAGGTCATGACCATGACTCTGACCATTCCATGACTCTATTACATTCTCCTCCAGAAGGGAACTTTAAAGAAACTGACTTTTCACTCCCCTAACAGATTAGGGTATCACAAAGACAGGGGAACAAGCTAGCAACAGGTTATCCTACCCTTGAGTCCACGCTGCCTGGAAGCAACTGTTGTGTGAATGGCTATTTCCTCATGCAGACACTGTCTTGCAGGCAAATGTGAAACAAGAATACCTTCCCCAAATCACTTTTGTATACGCAAAGTGATCAGACTGCTACACCCGCAACTGTATTTTGGGACTAATGTGAAATGCTGATGAGCAAGACAATTTTCAGCTATTATTAAGTAAAATGCATCACAATCCAATGTAAGTCTATCAGAACAACTTCAAGAAAAAAAAAAAAAAAGATGTTGAAAAAGAGCCCCTGAAGTTTATTTTATTTTATGGAGCATTCATGAGGTATGGCAATACAACAGAATAACCAAGAAAAGTTTGGCTGTTACAAACAGCAGCTTATGAGTGCACCAGATTTTCCTTAAGAAAGGGATGCTTTTCATGGTATCATGGACATAAATAAACAATGTCATCTCCACTACTACCTACAAAATCTAGAACTACTGCAAACTGGTTGAGTATGCAAGCAGGACTACCAAAAAACATGTTGCAGGTATATTCAACTCCAAAAGGCAGGACAAAACTGTATAATAAAATTTGGAGAAGCTTAACTTTAACTCTAACTCCACAAAGCAAAGCACTGAGAAGCCCTCTAAAAACAGACACAGCTGTACTGAGTAGGTCTATGTTCCCTTAAGTTTCATTATTCAGATAGGAGTAATTAATGTCTGCAGATGGACAGATAAAGATTTACTTACAAACACAATTTACAAGGGGAATCAAAAATACAGGTTTTTTTTCCTTTCACTCCCAATGAATTGGGCAGAACAACTTAGTTTGCTTCACCCTGGCCAAAAAAGAGCCAGAAAGGCAAGTAATATGAAAGCAATGGAGAAAAAGTTAACTATAAAATGGTCTGAATTCATATTAACAGCATCAGTGTTATTTCTAAAGGGAACCCAACCTTTTACTTGGATATTGTTTTTAAAAGCTTGTAAGGTACAATTACATGACCTTCAAAACTTTATTCACACAAGCATCTGTACCACAGTACCACTCTCAAGCAAAGCTTGTTACAGAATTACTTTAAACCAATAATATATAGAATTAGTAGACTGCCCAATACTAAATTTAGTAATATAAAGCTCAAGAGATAATTGTTCATTTTAATCTAACGTGACTTTATCCAAGCTTAGCTGCTCAAATCCACCAAGAGTATTTACTACTTAAGGTCCTTATCAGTATGAAACAAATTTAAATGTTAGGAGCTTGCTACATGTCTCCATCACATGGTTGGTCTTACTTCAAAAGTCAGCTTACACCAAGACCTTTAAAACTGACAGAATAGAAAATGCCCTGTTTAAGTTCCCTGATTTCTCCCCAAAGCCCCTAAGAAAATGCTAATAGATGACTTCTGAAGTCTGAGAGACATCAAACACTTGTATCCAAAAATGCTCTGATGTGGCAACCCTGTAAGTACAATTACACACAGGACTTCCTTTTTTGTAACCATAACTTTGTCAGCTAGATGCCCTTTAAGCTTCATACAAAGAAGGACATTCTTCCCCATGTTAACAAGGGAAAGCAAAGAAAATCAAGTTAATACCTACATGAATTCTCATATCCTGTTACTTAGAAATTTGACCTGCAGAGATCATATATTAATTAATTATGGTTGTAAGGGACATCTGGAGGTGGGCTATCTGGTCTAGTCTTGCTCAAAGTACAGCCAACTTCAAAGCTGAAGTTATCTTTTTGATCAGGTTGGTCAGAATGACAACCAGCCAAGCTTTGAGTATCTGTAAAGACAGATACTCTACAGCCTCTCCGATCAACTTACTCCAACATACAACATGAACATTCCAACATACATAAACATTTTACTACATGAAAAAGATTTCCTAACATCCAATCAGCACTTCCAATACTGCATCTTGTGACAAGAGTCTGACTTCATCTTCCCCATAAGCTCCCAACAGTCTGCTGAAGACAAAAACAATGACAAGAATTACTTTTTGTTTTCCAAAAATCTTCAAACAATAATCTGAAGATAGATCATTTATTTTACATGGAAGCCTTTATTTCATGAAATAATGTCATAATCTATCTTGTCCCAGCATGGAGCTTTCCAGTATGGAAAAATTGGAAGATCTGCAGAAGAGATCCTAATCTGTTCCTTAAGACCATAAAACGGGAAAAAAGCAGCCGTTTGTTGTCTTCTAACTCACAACCCCAAACACATTACCCTAGTAGGATGCATTTGAAAACTATCGTCGTTTCATGCCCTGACATTAATTCCCCTTACATCGCAGAAAATACTGGTAACGATGAAAATAAGCTCAATGCAGTTTATTGGCAGAACTTCTACTTTTTCTGTCACAGGTCTGCTCTCAGCCTGGAGAAGAGAAGGCTTATATTGGCTTTCCAGTACCTAAAGGGGGCCTACAGGAAAGATGGGGAGGGACTCTTTGTCAGGGAGTGTAATGACAGGACATGGAGTAACGGCCTCAAACTTAAGGAGGGTAGATTTAGATTGGATATCAGGAAGAAATTCTTTACCATGAGGGTGGTGAGACACTGGAACAGGTTTGCCTTGAGAAGCTGCGGATGCCCCATCCCTGGAAGTGTTCAAGGCCAGGCTGGATGGGGCTTTGAGCAGCCTGGTCTAGTGGGAGGTGTCCCTCCCCATGGCAGGGGGTTGGAACTATGTGGTCTTTAAGGCCCCTTCCAACCCGAACCATTCTGCGACTTGGTGATTCTGTGATAAGCACAGAAATAGGAAAAATAATCTTAAGTAGATGGAAGAAGCAAAGAGCAAGAACAAGAAAGTCTTTTCATGCTCTAAAAAACTTCACAGCTCAAGGTCTTTACAAATATTCTCTGCTCTAGTGAAATTTAAGGAACAAGTAGAATTCCTTGTTTACACACACACACCCCCTTTTAAGTTATTTATAATGAAAATTCCCTCAAGCCAGTAATTCACTGAAAATACTGCTACTATGTGAAATTCTCTAATTTCTAATTAAAAATAACGCCACCTTTCTGAAGTATGCAATTAAATGTACAATTTAATATTGATAATGAAGTTATTAGTGAGATACAAACTAAATATTTCAAAATAAAAAGTAGTATTTTAGCTTATTTTATGAACTTCTCTCACACAAAACATACCCAAGAAACAATCAAATACTTTTCTAATGAATGAATGTAGTAAAAGTGAACATTAAATGTTTTAATATAATCTTGTTCTTCCATGCATGAATTGTCTATAAAAAAAGACCTATTATTACCAATGATTCTTTTTCTGTGCTTTGTTAAAATAATTATTTGACAAAAATTATCTCTTGCTTTCAAAACAAAATATTTGAAATAAAATTTTCTAACCAAATCTGTATAAAGGAGTAAAGAAAATTCTTTCATGGGACAGTTACATGTCATAGCTGGAGCCCAAAGGTCCTCCACAGTGCAGCGCATTTTAGAATCTGTTAAACCTCCAGGGCTGTATTCTGAAACCTCTTAGTGTTCCTAGTAACTAAGGATATCTGAGAATATGCTCTTTATACTGAAATACTTGGACAGATAAAATTGAGAGGCATAATCCAAAAATCTAGTATGCACAGCACACAGTAAGCAGCTCAGTAAGAGTGTTTTCTCACTACACAATGAAAGAGAGCATCATACTATGCTCTGGCAGGAGTAGTAAATGCCAGATTTCTCATTACACACAGAAGTGGTTTTTTTCCTGACTTAAAAACCAAATACGAGTAGGTGGTTCTGTTTGGCACAATCAACAACATTCAAGGTGGTATTATCAGTAACAGGAAAAGCTTAGTGCCAGATGACGGTGCTACACAGGGATTCTAGCATGGTACCTCCACCCCAGGTCTTTGTGGTCCACTGCCAGCATGGATCTCCCGACCTGGGAAAGGAGCCAGCACTTGGTACCTGCGGGAGTGGGACTAGCTGCCCTTGCATCATACATCCAAGTTGGACCGTAGTTGGGCCCCACGCTTCATCTGAGCTGAAGGCTCTTGGTCCAGCCTGTCCCTGCAGCAGAGCTCAGAAAAAAGGATACATACCCAAGGGAATTTCTAAGAGTTGTTTCTGTTGGAGGACAGAAAACCTAGAAACAATCTCACACAGCAGAAGTCCCATTAAGACTGAAGATTGGGCCTTCATATACCGTTGAAGAAACCAACATTATCAGCCCTTCACTGATGCATACCCTGTAAGGACACAAAGCTTCTACAATCCTATCACTATGCTTATAAAATATTTCAAAAGAAGCATTTGTCAAGTTTTCGCACTTCATCAACGGGTTATAAATATATTTTCATTACAAATTTGATAACATCCCTCTCTGCTGCATGCATTTTTAAATGGATAAGCTTGCCTCCAAGTGCATCTATCTCTTAGTATTTTAAGATATGAAAAATATTAGAGAGGGAATCTTGCCTCATGTAGCGGTTACCCTTTCTGAGAAAAACCAAAACTTTCGCACAGTCTTTATAAAATAAAACTGTTCAGAAATTTAAAAAAAAAAATCTCACACTTTAAAACCTTTAACTGCTGTGAAACATGAGTTTTCAGCAAATTGCAAATGGAAGAGTCATCCACTCAGGAAGACTTCTGACTTCCATCAAGTCACAGGTTTACCGAATTTTTGGAACAACTGGTTTTAAAGAGATTAGGAATAGTAAGATAAATGTTATGAAAAGCCATCACGAAACAACAGGCTGCAGAATAAAGTACAATCTTCTATTTCTTCTGCTTCATCTAAAAAACTTTAAGTTTGAGCAACCCAGAGTCATCAAGTTCACTGAAATCTTTACGTTTCGACTGGCGCTGTTTGGTAAAACTTAAGTTTTCTGGCCATCCTACTTGAATAACAATTTTACATGTGTTGCAGAATAGAACTGCAGTTAGTTACCTTTTTATAAAGTTTCTGATGCAGTCAGAACAGAAACATTTCATAACGTTCTCTCACATAAAAAGTTCGAAAATAATAAAAGCTGTTAAGACAGTTTATATCATGAACTTTTAAAAAGCATTGCTCTCATCATCTATTTTACATAAAATACTTATTTTACATCTTTATATAAAAGGCATTTGTTTTGAATGGCATCCATTTTTAAAAACAACTCTGTTTAAAGAAGAAATGCTAAAAGCATGGACATTTCTGAAAATGGATTTTAAAGATTTAAGTATAAGCAACATTACTGTCTGCTGCAGATGTTGTCATGAATTCGTTCAAGTTTAAACACTGAAAAACCATTACTAGAGGGTAGAGAATGTGATTGAACAGTTTTGTCTGTTTTGGAGGGCAAATGTTAGATAACCTAGCCTGTTCAAAGTTGTAACAATGCAAGGGTAGCATATTCAGCACTGCCTCTACCTCCACAGAAAAAGTAGCTGCATATTGAAAAAATTACACTTTGCTGCACTACCTCCTTCGAAGATTATTTTCACTTAAGGTTCAGTATTTATATAAAGACTTTGTACTTGAAATTGCCTACATAAGAAAGAAAGTGTAGCTAGAAAAACTATTAATCCCTACAGATGTATCGCAGTTTCCATGCAGAAATCAAATTACTGAAGTCTACACTTCCCAGAAAGCAACACCTAGATTGTAACATTTAATATATCTAAGTCATTACAAAAGCTGAGAATGTTTTCCTTAAAGCAAAATTGAAAACCATACAGGTATATAAATTAAGCATACACTACACATCGTTTAAATAAAAATGAAATCAAAATAGTAATACTGTTATTATTCTAATTAATTACTTACAGCATATGCAAAAATACTGACAGTTTCAGTGTGAATACTACTGCTCAGTTCCAACTCGGTCAGAAAGATTGTAAAGTTGGGTAACATCATCTTTAGCAAGATAAAACATCCTGTCAATAGCCATCCATCAACTGCAGTATGCAGAAAGGTTCCTTAGCTGTTGAGACCATTTCACAAATAATAAATTAACAAGTGTCTCAAGGACATTCATCAAAAAGATCTGTTTGTAGAATACTGAGTAATTTGCCTCAAAGATAAGGAACACTGTGGTATCAAAACTGGTAACAATTTTTTTTTTTAAATTTTATACCTTTGTTTTCTAGCTAAAGAATATCAATTTCGAGGTGCACTAGCCTGTACTTTTCATACTCAGCTCTTGTTAGGCTACCATCAAGAAGTCTCATAATGTAAAAGAAGAAAAAAAGACTCTTGTCTCAAGTAATTTCTATTAAGTTTCACTTGCCAGGAACTTACAGTATGTCTTTCCAGTAATTTACAAAGAATTTAACATGCAAGTAAAAATTTCAGAATTTATAGTAATTTGTTAGTACTGTGTTTGGCAGAAGCAGCTTCCAAAAAGAATTTCTAGAAAGTAGAAATAACCCCTTGCCTCCAAAACCAATGACACATCAATGCTGAAAATTGTGTCTAGTCACTGTGGGTGCCATATTGAGTTTTACGTTTACACAATCAGGTTGCCAACTTTCCCTTTCAAAAGGCAGTTTGAAAACAGTTTTGACAGCATTTGTTAAGGAATTACCTTTGTGATGAACGCTACAAAAAATAAAGTAAGTTGAAGACAACTATTCTCTCTACACAGAAGTCTGAATATTGCATAAATAAACAGGACAAGAGGTCCTGAGGAACTTGCCAATGGACTAGGTAATGTAGGATTCCCATAGCAAAAGATATTATAACTAAAATTAACACACATGATGAAGGTGTAGCAATGCAGCCTAATTCCAAAATTCACAGATAATATGTATTTCTGAATGATAAGAACATAACAGTTTGTTACTAGCTACTAGCACAACTGGTGCAAGTGAATGCTTTGTTGCATATGAATCAGAGCACATCTTACACACCTGACCAGCTGCACTGCATCTGAATAGACATGGTTTTGCTTGCTAAAAAGGCTCAAATTTGCTCAAACTAAGGAGCAGGGAAAATCTTTCCAATTTAGGGGTATCGCCAGAGAGGATGGATGAAAAGTGGTCTGCAAGAATCACTAATGACCATCCTAAAATATTTTACATGTTTTTCTACTTTTTGACCACATAAAAAAATACAACTTCATGTGAAATAGCATTTCAAAATTCTTTTTTATGTTAAACAGGGTTCTTTTCTAGACCATTAGAGGGTCTCAAAGCATGCTCTCTCTTTAAAGTATTCATTCTGTAGTTTGAGACCCACAAGAAACCTGTTCTATACTGCCTGTCTAAATTAGTACAGCCTATTACAAAGCACAAAAATGTAAATACTAAGCACAATCTTAAAGAACCAGCAGCTACAATGTCCTGTTGTATTACTTATGTTTACCTACTCCTGTAGAACTTGTTTTCTTAAAAGATATTACAGGAACTGTTCACGGGTTTTTGAACAGTTGTAATGCAGATGTATCAAAAAGGTAGAATAATAGTAAACCTGCCACCTGAAAAAAAAAAAATCTTAGCAGTACATTCTACTACAGTTTGCTGTATAAGTTCCCCGAGCTCCCCAAAGCCCTTTCATAATACTGAAACAATTTCTAACTACTCATAACACATTAAACTGCAAAACACTTGTAGAGCAAGTTTTCCACTTAGATGTAAAATCTTCACTTCTAGGGGGGAAAATGTGAAAGATTATTTAACTACCTGTCCTTACCAAAGAAGATTAACTGAAAAGCACAGCTGATTTCTTAAAGGAAAAACAAGGCATGAAGGTATCAGAGATAATCGGGTCACTTGAAATGTAAACACTTACACCTGCCACAGGATTGTGTGGGAGTAGAGTAGCTATTAAATCATCTTAACTCTTGAAAGCTGCTTCTTGGATTTATGCCACAGAAAACTAGTCTACTGAGACACACACTCTTGACCCCAGATTGTTTCTGGAACAAGACTTCTATTATGTATAAACTCCTTATCTTTGCTATACCTGTAACTGCTCTGCTGAGTGTAACAGAATATATTCCTTGTCTCTTAAACTGTATCTACTCAAATCAAAGTGGATAACTAACTACACTGTTAAAAAGATAGGTCCTGGTAATATCAGGCCAACCACATTAACTCAGGTTTAAGAAAGCTTTCCTTAAACACAGTTCTCAGAAAATGCCTTTCACAAGATGGCATGAAATACTTCTGCCATTACTATTCTTGCCTTACTTCCAACTCCTGCCTTACTTCGTTATTACTCTCATTCATTGCAGCTCAAAGAGTCTGGCATGAAGTTAAGAACATTAGGTGCTCTTAAAAATATTATTTTAAGATGTTATTCCCCATTCTAGCTCTTCTGTAAACTGACATTTGTTATTTCACAGTAAGGCCTTACAGCTTCAGTAAAGAGCAGTACCTTTATTTAGTACACACGCAGTCTGCCCATAATTGAAGTTTACCAACTCTACCAATTTCTCTTTTACAGGAAGAGAGTTACAAAACAAGCAGCCTGTGCCTAACCTTTCTAACCTAAACACTGTCACTCTGGATATGTACCACACTTTCCCAGACACCATAAATAGAACGCAGAGCTTGGGAAGCCCTAACTCCAAGATCTACTTTCCCTTTTAGCATCTGGCCCTCTTGCCATTCATATTTCACCACAGAATTTCCAGAAAATAGAAGTATCCAATACTGACAACACCAAGAAACCTTTGCTTTAATATTAGTAGCAAAATTATACCTTCTGCAGCATCAAACCAATGAACATTAGTTTGTACAGGCTTTAAAGCAGTTAAGCATCATCTGCCCATGCTGGCTCTAAAAGGTTCAGTGCTTCAAAACATAGCTGAACTGAACTAACTGCTTGCTGCCTCTCCTTGAAAATGAATCAACACACACTTCTGGAAAGGTTCCAAATTCCTAGAACTCCTTTTCAAGTCACCAGAAAAACAAGTTGGAAGACTGGACTGAAACAGCTTCAGGTCTTAAAACACTTGCGGTATCTAATGCTTGACTATAGGGCTTCCTAAGCCTATAAGAAAACGTTCACAAGTCAGTCATGAAAAATAATACTACCCAGAGGTTCTGTACTGCTTGCAGCCAACAATTCAATTTCCCTCCTTCTAAGATTTTAATAACAGAATTAAAAACAAAACCCAAAAATCCTATATACCTACTCTAGTCATAATAGCTTATAAATAATGTCATCAAGCAGAGCTGTAAATTCACATAATTTTATCCTCTACAACATCCTGAATCTAAAGAATCTCCTTTGGCGAGTCTCAGAGAAGATAACTGTTAAGAGTCAAACAACTGTAATTACATACCTTTCTCTTTCTTACAGGAAAGAACAAACTTCTTGTTCTAACTTAAGAACAGTTTCCACTGACAAAAGTCAAAATACATGCAGTCCCTCCCTCTCCCCAGTCTACCATTAAAAAAAAAAGGGACACATTTTCTTACAAATATATAAGATGCTACAAAATATATGTAATCACCAAAAATAATTCCTACTTCGGTATGAAAATACGTGCCTATATGAAGCGTCAGATCTGTGATAAACCTAGTGGAATACATTTTTCTTGTCAGATACTTATTTGTTTAACCTCTGTATAGCCAGCCCTCGCTTGTGCTGAGACGCTTACGCTGGGTCACTCAGCAGCACAGCTAAGAGTAAGGTGAGGACGGTGAGATCTCCTCATTGCCTCCTTTCGCCACCTGTTACATTGACTCAATCGCTCATGAAACAGAAGCCTTGGTTTCACCTTTAAATTATTCTTTGGTCGGGGGCAAGACAGGGGTATTTTCCACAGTCAGCAATGCAAGTGCTGAAATTGCCTCAAGCAGCCTAAACCCCCTGCCTTCCCACCCAGTATCTTGTGTAACTACAGCGTTGTCCTAGCTGAAGCACTCCTGCGAATGTGCCACGAAAGGGACAGGGGAAGTGATCTGGCTGCAGGTTCCCACATCATTCTTGGTGGCTGAGGCATTACAGCTGCTCCTGCTGCAAGGCATGCTACTCCAGATGAAGCCCTGCTTCCCCTTAACCCCTGCCTTCCTGCAAAACACACACATGATTTTTCTGGGTCATCTCCTGGAGAAAGCCAAGAGAAGGAAACGAAGGAGGAGACGGCTTAAATCTGCACTGAGGATTTAACTGCAGAGGCAGACACAGCAGCAGTTTCACCACGGCTCAACCCTATCTAAATTGGTGGTGTTGCAGCCCCTGTCACTGCACCTCTCAACCTCATAATCACACCGCCTTCCTCCGCTCAGTGCTGGCATGTGTCCATCTGTGTGGAAAATGGATTTTGGGTGCTCAGCTGCTGAGATCTACCTCTTTTATTATTTTCCTCTGTCAGGACTGTTACATTTTCCGCTGGCTTTACATACTTAACCAGGCTTATGGTATGGTCAGACAAGTAAAAGTGTCAGTACAAGACAGAAAGCTGTCACAGCCTGAAGGGAGCAGAGCAAGAGTCTGTAGCGACTGCAACAGCAACAAACTTTAATCACTTTAAACTGTCTCGTTACACCACAACATAAGAAAATGTGACAGCAACCTAAATCAACTTTTCTCAGCTAGAAACGGCTGGTATAATGGCTCTCCAGTGTTCTGAAGCAGCGAGAGTCAGCACTGTCAGGAAACACAACTTAGTAAATCTACCCATAGTCTTCTGGCACTTTACAAATGCTAATTAAGCTGCAGAGCATTCTATTTGAAAGGTGAATAAATAAGACATTAACATTGGATCTCCCTAGCTTTTTCCTGGCTTCACTAAATAGCATCCATGAAACTTCATTCCAATCTACTTCCTTTTCAAGTCATCAAGAAATTGTATCTTAGATAAAGTATCTAATTTTGCGTTTTGCTATATGAAACTAACTCAATGCCATTTTTGTTGCTAAATGCAGGATGTCGAGTCAAATAATGAAGACTAACAGGATCCCATAATGCCTTGACAGACGGCAGATTATAGAACCTACAGTTTACCATGGAAAAAGAACTGTTACCTGCTCAGACTCTCACTATTTAAAGTGCACGACCACACTCACAAGGATACTTAAATTTCAGAAAACAAAACAAACATGTCCCTCATGGCCCCTGTTCAATGACTTTTGATTTTGCAGAACTTGATGTTATTCACGCTGGGAAATTACTTACCGACAGCAATCATTTTTTCAAACCTACAATTCTCAGAAGCAAACTTTCCTTGGAAGACTTCATAAGTTTGGGGGTTTTTTTAATATTTATTTCTGTGACAGATTCGAGTAACAGTGAGCATTTATTAGCATGCACAGAGACAAAAAATAGCACAGATCATCTGCTCTTCACTGGTTTTATTCCTAGACTTTCGTGGTGGCCATAAAATTCTGATTCCTTTTAGCAATACTGGTTGCACTTGAAGAAAAATAGAATTTTAATCCTGAGGCAAACAATGCATGTTAAGCAAACAGAAAACTACCACAAACTTACTCTCTAGTTCTTCTTTCTCGAAGTTTGTATTGATAGTAGAGCTGATTTTGCCCATATCCACAACAGCTTCTTCATCATGACCCTACAGAAACAAGACACAAGTTTAACCAAATAGAACTATTTTTTTCTAAATCTCCATATATATTCTGCAGTTCTGAAGCTGTTTGACAAAGTTTTCTAGAACAACATGCTTTCCTCTCTTCATAGCCGAGAAAGAAAATGTCCTTGAAAATCTACCCATCCCATTCTTCAAGAAAACATTACCCTGTATTGAAGGAAAAACTGTAAATCAACAGGTATCTAAACACCATGCAACTTCCTTTTGCAATGCTCTCAATTTCATTGTATCAAGGATCAGAACACACATTTCAGGTGTGTGATACTCTTTAGTTTTACATTCAACAGCAATGAATTTACTTCAGTTAGATGACTGGCAATTTTACAGAAAGTTACATAAGTTAACATTCAGAGATCTTGAACCCATTTGCTTAAGGACAATTCCCATGTGAGATTTCCCAGCACAAACATGAAGCTTTTGTGAACCAAAGGTTATATGGAGGGTTAAATTACACAACTTGGGGGTCTCTCCTAGACCAACAGTTTTGGGAAGACCAAAACCAACCGTTTAACTCGGGTTTCAACAGACAGGTTGTTAACCACACATCCCTATCTAATTCACAGGGTTTATGCACAAAGTTAGAAAACAGCAGTTGCGTGATGATCTGTTTCAGATTTCATTACTACTGAAACCATACCACTCATAATACAAAAAGCACAGTATATGAAATAGATAGAGGCTCAAGAAAGAGGCTTATCTCTGAACACGTCCTCTAATCACATTTAGCAGAGCACTAAAGCGGAACTTTAAACAATGCATTTTGCTCAATCTTGACAAAAATAAACCTTAAAATAGCTGAACAGTAGAAACCTCAATCTCATCTCAGATTTGACAACGAAACAACATTAAAGTTGACTTTCTTCAAACGTTTGCATTCCTTAGAATTCAGTCCACTTTTAACAGGTGTCAAGTCATAGCCTCCTGTCAGAACCCCAGTTCTCCAAAAGAACTGCTGCCTACCTAAGGGTAATGCTTTGCTTTACATCTAATTACATATAAAAGCAGGCTAACTGCTAAAGAATACTGTCCCTGCTCTTTCTGCTCCCTTGGGCACATGCTTTTCTCCTTAAGTTGGAATTATCAATCATGAAATAAGACACAAAGAGCTGAAGCAATAGGTTTTATTTTTTGTGTGTTTTTAAACAATTTACTCAGTTTTCCATTAGTTCACCAAACTGACTTTTCTTGTGTCCATATAACAGCAAGAATCACCTCAAATAAATCTAAATACTGATTCTGGCAGCAGCCCACTGGTGTGTTTACATCAATCAATGTGGTATCTGTGATAACGGTTTCATGATGAAAAAATGGAAACCTAAATCAGGAGTCTTACAGGGACTGGGAAGTCTAACAGTGTTGACATTCACCTATACTTTGATCTTAGAATTACTCAATAGTGCAATGTTTTACACATAGAACAGGTTTGTCATCTCAAGGGGAAGTGACAAGGATGAAAAACAATGCAACTGTGTAACAGCTACAAGCTAGAAGATACTGTAGCACCACCCGCAAAAAAATACATTTTGAACAAATAACTCCTTAATCTTAATAGAAGTGCACACAAATATTGGGCGCACATACACACAAAAAAATCCAAATCTTTGACTATTCAAGAAAGTTGATTAAAGAATATGAAGATTACAAACGGCACGCATAGGAAAAAAATCAGGTGCAGTCTAAAAAAAAAGTTAAAAGCAGTTAGACCACATAAAAAAATTTGGCACTATGTAAATAAACAAGATACAAAAGACAGAAGTGGTACATGGCAGTATAAACCCCTGAAAACTGAATAAAGGTCGATTCTGAGCTGTGTCCCTAAAAATGAAGTTTTCAAGAAAGGTGTTAACACAGTGACAACTTTGTCACTACTGCTGCATTGCAAAAGTAGAGTTTTCCATGCACATTAGAAAAATCAAAACTCCTGCACAGTCCAGACAGCTACCAAAGTCATGTCTGATGGGCAAATCTGGGAAAGTGTTACAAGGATCTGTTAATAAAGAAGTAGCAGAAATTTAGAAAGTGTTACGGTGATAAGATGGGTGGTGGCGGTGTGTGTGTGTGAAGTAGTACATTCCTGTATTCTACACACCCAAAAGAAATTAAAGAGTGCTCTAGAAGATGCCATCATAAGGCAACTGGCCTCTGTCACCTCTCTGATAACTATTCCAGAGGTAGGGAAAAACACAGTTGCAAAGTGAGTCTGGGCTCTTATCTTTACTGAAGATGGATATTCCAAAGTGGCTTGGGAAAAAAAAATTTAACATGCATAAACCCAACAGCAAAAAGAGGTCTCTAAGCAGCAGCATTAAAAAGCTTTTACAATCATTTTAGAAACATTAAAAAGCATTAACAATCCTTTGAGGCACCAAATAAGTACAGCAAAACATGTAACTGCCTTGGTAAGGCCATAACACTACCAAGGAGTCATCAAGCATACTTACTTTCCAATTTACCTCAGTGACACAGAAATAGAAAATTAAAGGACTGTAGTACACTCCAGTTCACTGAAATAGATATACATACAAATCCTGCATGTTACAAGAAAACTCAGAACAGAGATAGAAATAGATGAAGTATTAAAAATCCTCTAAGTTACCTTAAGTGAACTTAGGAGAGGAAAAATCCTAATATTAGGAAAACTGCTAATCAAAATCTCTTCCACATTTAGCTTCATTATTACAGCCACAGACTGCTGAAATATCCTCTACCTAACTTCCCCCCCTACACTCCAGCCCAAGAGTCCCTTTAGGACACTTGGAAGCTTGCCAAACACACAGGTTTTGAGCAATAAAGGAACACCATTTTTTTCTCTAGGTGATACAAGCCACTGCATAACGGTAGAAAATTACATACACACTGCAGAAAATACACATGAAAGGAAAAAATTATCTCCCAATAACATTTTGAAACTGTACTTGCTGTATGCCTTATGCCATGATATTAATATTTATCACCCTTTGCTATTTTAACAGAGGTACTTCGCCAGCCTTACACATACAGAAGCAGCCTTCAAAACCACATCACGTGAAAGTAACATGTCTTCTGAGATTAGATTACAGAAAGGCATGCATGCCCTTGCAAACCATTCTATCACTATCTCAAAGTACTCAACATATGCAAAGACTCTTCCAAGAATAAACCATTAGCAACCACAAATATCATACATGAAGAAAGCATATCATTTACAGCCTTTGTTTAGAAAGAAAACACAAAGCATCATTATTTAACATAACTGTCTGTGATGCCAATAGCAAATCCCACTGTAAGATACTTTTGCCTTATGTCAAGTAAAAAACCCAAAATACTCAAATACACTATAAAACTAATACCAAACTACAGCCTTTTCCTTACTAAAAATAAATTCTGTAGGGCATAGGTCTCCAGTAATTATAGAAGATCTAACTGTGTCAGTTTAACACACAGAAGTGAGAGAAAACTGTTTCAATTGTGAATCAAAACACATTCCCATTCTAATTCTCTTTCACTTCCTGCATTATTTTTTTTTTTACATATATAAACAAAGAGAGGTGGGATGGTTTAAAACTCATCATCTTCCTTTTTTAGGCACTGAGAATGACTTCATCTTAGAACAAGCATTCCTCTGCAGTTTACTGTCCATTTCATGTGAAACTTAACGTATAATAATCCCACAGATGCATAAAAAAAAAAGATGATGAAGACAAGACCAAGTAACATTTAAGACTAACTTGAAATTAAGTAACTTGTCTTTTCAGTCAAGAGACAAAACAATTGAGAAGGGAAAAACACAACACAAGTAGCTACCCAGGTGCCTCAGGGAAAGAAAGATTAAACCTTCACCTTTGGTTTGCTTTTTCACAAGGAGATGGTCATTTATAAAAAACAAAACAAATCCAGATCACTTCAAAGGAAAAAAGAACAAATAAAACCCAACAAAATCCTAGCACATTGTACTAAATACACTAAACACACTTCTTCCTAACATCAAATTTGTTGATACTCACAAACATACTGTAGAAACAACCTTCCAGTAAAACCTTTGTATTCAGCTAGAGGTGCCTACATATACTACAACATGTCTTCTTGGCTTCCCAACTTTCCCCAGCATGAAAATTAAATCCCTGTTTCAACTGCTACAGACCAGACGACTTTCAAAACCTCTCTGCTCTAGCAGAATCCCAGCAGCATTCATTCCTCTTGTCACATCTGATTTTCAAAAGCCTTATCTCAGTCTAGGAGAAAAGGAGTAATTCCCCTTTCATTGCAGACAAATAAGTATCCAGAAACTGCTTAAACTTATTTACCTTCTCAAATATTTTTCTTTATTTAGGACAGTACACTTTTCATATCTGAAATAGTAATGCAACATGTTTTTTAAAAGGAGTATTTTAAAAATTCAATCCTAAATTGCATGAGTCATTAAGGAAAGCACTCAAGTTTTCAAGACTTAAGTTGTCAACCTCCACCAGCATGTGTTGGTTACCGTCTAGTGGACTGGCACAAATATGACGCACAGAATATTACATCTAAAGGAAACTTTCCACTGTCCTCTGTACAAGCTCTTCTCACCATGCAACTCCCCTAACCTTATGCAGTCCAAAAAACACGACAGACTTAAGACGGGCATGCTGCCAAAGTGCATTACTGAATAACCACTTCTAAGAGATACAACTTGCTAGCAACGCATTTTTAGTCGTACTTGAAACACAGTTCAATCAATTCATGCTGGTAATAGACAACGATCATACAAATGGCTGATGCAGTTAACTGTAAAGCTTTGAAATGCAAGCATAATACAGTAATTGTGTTGAGAATAATTTGAGGTCAATGTTTAAAACTGTTACTTAGCTAAGTCGATGTCCATATGCTCCTTTTACATTCCTTTATCCATTGGCCCAAAGTTCTTACCCAATAGAGGTGGGGAACTACTTGCAGCACAGAAGAGATAGCACAAGTGTTCATGGAATAAGTAGGGCACAGGAGGGGACACAAACAAAAAAACCACCACCACCCACTACACATATCCATCCCACTCCCCTGCCCAACCCACCAAAAAAAAAATAAAATCACAATACAAAAGGGGCAAGAGGGGGATGTGGAGGGCGTTCATACCTAGTTTTTTTCCTTTATACAGCTGTCTCCATGGCCAAGAGTTTAAGACTTCTAATTTTGGTATTATTCTACTACAACTGCCTACACTATCACAGTGAACATACATATCGGTCTACGACTGTAAATATATCCCATCCCCTCTGGCTTGAACAGAAGGCAAATACTTCCCCACTCCTTCTCACAAGAGCTCACAGATACATCTCTGGCTTTGTAGAGTCACCAGATCTGGCAGACGGGATTTAGCTCTTAGGCTGGAATGTAGCACCAACAAACCATTCCTCTCACAACATGAGCACACAATCAGACAAGATCAATGTTATCTCCTAGTTTTGTAGGACTACCCTTGATAGCAACCCTGGAAGTGGTAAGAAAAGAAATCTGAAAACTAGTGTTATTTGTTAATGCCATTTGTGACTACTGTATGCAGAGTTCAATGACAATCACTCTACCTCTGGCAATCATCAAGACCAGGTCCACGCTACAGCTCCGCCACTGATACCCATACAGAGCATCGAGTAGCCTCAGTTAAGAAGAAGTAAACTACAAAGGGCTTTTTGACATGGCTCACCTGCAGGAATGACTAACAGCAGCACTTGGTAAATTCTAAATATATTGCTTTACTTATCTGTCAGACTGATTCTGCTTTTAAACCAGAGGTAAAATGAGCCTACGGTGGGCAGGATGGCGGGCATCTCCGGTTCCTGCCCCCTTGAAGGACAGCCAGGATATGAGAAAAAGAAAAAACAACAAAAAAAAAATCGAAAGTTCTTTCTAAATTGTACTAAGTGAAGATATTATTCAGCCTAGTAAACAGTCTTTAGCTGAACTGCAAAGTCGTTCTATAAATGCATATGAAGTTCTTTGGACACAGTTTTATTGGTCTACACAACAATACTGTATCTTCAGAAGTTGCCAAAGTGATGAAACTCTACCAGTTCTAAATCAAGCACATCAACCTAACACCCAAGGGAAAATGCACCAAGTATAAATGGGCCCTGTCTCACTTTGTTGGCATAGAATTTTTAGCTGGCCTTGCCCTCTAAATATATACAGATGAGAGTAAAACTAATAACTCAAACGGAACACTTGCCAGGTTTAAAATAGGAAGCGTACCGTATCGATGAGTTCCCCCTTGGTTGTATTTGCTACGGTCTCATTTGCACAGGAACAGCTGCTTTCCAGATTTTAATTTTTTTCCTACTATCACAGCAGTGAATATTGCTTGAGCACTACAGGGAAGACTCCAGTGCAGCTCAAGGGTTTTGATGTCACTCTTGCTCTCCCCCTCTTTTTTCTTGTGAATTTTACCCATGGTTATACAATTACTACTTTACACAACTATCCTCACATGTAAACAAAGATCCCTCCTAATTAAAACAATATTTAAGAACCTCACAGGAAGGTTTGATGCTTAGATTTCAGTAAGACCACAGCTATAATGAAAGAGGTTAGGAATACTTTGAGAAGTTTTTCTGGCCTACTAATCCTCTAATTAAATGCTCAGCTTACCCTACTATATACATCTGACCAATCTGCTTCTAGAAGACTTAAAAAAACTACAGGAGCTATACAAACCTTCAGTTTGGACAAGTATGTCTAATGGACATGAACAGATTTCAATAAGACTTCCCAGAAGTTGCATTTTACTTTTACAAAACTGCATGTGGACAACAGCAAAGAAAGACATGTATGGGTCCTACTTAAAAAAAAAAAAAAAACACCAAAACATAAAACACACAACAAACCCATCACACAACAAAAACAAACCCCACCACATTTTTGTAAAAAAGCAGATCTAAACACGTTGATTTTATTTCAGTACTTCTAGCAGGCATCAATCTGGCCACTGTCACACCAAGTGCCAAAACCTGAAAGATAAGCCACGTCCCAGACAAACCAGACAGTAGTCTTTGGACAACAAGCACAAAGTGCTTGTGTTAATCAAAGCACAACATTAAATTGGGAGAAAAAGTCAGAGAGAAAAGGAAGCATAAACACTGACAAGAGACTGGTCACAGTAGTGACCAGCTGTCAACTAGAGCACACCGCAGCAATTTATCAAAAAAAAAAAAAAAAGGGGGTCAGAACGAAGAAGGGATGGCTTGGTTAATGTTAAGACATGACTAAAATACAAGAGAATATTTGATCAAAATTAGAAGCCCTGTTTGAATTTAACACGAGTGTTCTGCGAGCCAGAAAATTTACAACCATGCATAAAGTTAGCAAATAATGTCACCAATCCAACACAAGATATCAAGTTGCATATCTAACATTATAGTAGTCATTTTACAAAGTTGCATTTTATCACTGCCTCACAGCACTAAATCTCATTCAAGAAATTCATGGCGCCATTCACTTCAATTACTAAAATTAGTTACAAAAAGCAAAAGTGGTATAATCTTTGTAACTAGTCCTCAAATCTTTGCCTAGTTTTTTAGGTATATGCATGCCTGGGAGTTCTGTGTCCAGAGCTGAAGGCACCACCACAACGAAAATCAAAAAATCGATCACCGTAATACAGAGACCCTACCAAACAAGACCACTACAATCAGATGCATTTTAACATGCCTAAATGAAACTCATACTTCTTATGCTTAAGCAAGGAAAACCAAAAATTTAGTGGTAGTCTTATAAAATTTATATAAAAGAATTCAGAGGTCTTTAAAGCTTTAGGTTTAGGAAAATTCCATCCCATAGATTTTAGTTTCCAGGGAACTCTAGTAATCCCTGTTACACACTGCATTGCAGTTAAATAGCAGTGATAAAGACTATCCATACAAGAGGCTAAGCAATAGCTTGTTAACACTAATACTTAAAAGTTCACTGCTTCATTGTAGAAATCCCCATAAAAACAGAGTTTTGCAGCTATGCCTCTCAAGTCTGAAGAAAACACTATCTCCATCTATCTCCACCACATTTTACCTCACTTACACAGCTCATTAAGGGTTTTTTTTTTTCTGTCTTGGGGTTTTCTTGGTCAAAAGGAACAATCAATAGACTATTTCAAGATCTTTACCAGAAACTTCCCTGCTAAACTTGCACAGAAATACTCAAAGCCACAGCTGATAAGCATCAAATTAAGAAAAGCTGAAACTAAATAAGGGGGGGGGAAAGAGCGGAAAGAAACAAGCAACCCACACTCAACCACCCTCAAAATCTGGTAGTATACTCTCAGAATTATAAAAGCACATTTTCTTTCTGAATTAAGCCGGTTACTATGATTAAGCAATTCTAACTACACAGAAAATATCTTCCCTAATACAGAAATCTCTACTTAAGTATTATACCTATCACCACATCTTTCAAAAATTTCTTCAACAACTAGTGAGTCTAAGGCAGCACACCATTCTAAGACACAGCTGCTAAATATCACTTGCATCAAAGCACGTTCAAACCGTTATGAAGTTATACGGCTGCTATTTACATACAGGTTGCATTTTCTTCCCTGGACAAGCTTCTTCCATGCTGATGTGCAGGAACAGAGAATGCCCTTGTGCGAGACCCTGTAATGAACCTCCCAAGAGATCAGAGCCTGCGCATACATGACTGCTTTAGCTCGCTCTGCTTGACACAGATGTACTCCGGGAAACTGCTCCCCAGCCCCGCAGCCAATCGCTCCCTCGCCAGCCTTCATCTCCCAGGCCGGGGATTACAGCTACTGCAGGGTCGCACAAGAGCAGAATGGACAAGACGGCATGCCTTCAATTCCAGCTCAGAGAATACCAAAAAAGGAACTGAAATGGAGTTCGAGACTTAACATTTTCTGCATCACCAGCAGCTAAGAACAACTCCAAGGTTATATTTTTGCTCTGATCCAAGACTTCATTAGCACTACAAAATGAAAGCACATTTGTACCTTGGGTCCCAGAACAGAACAACCCAGAAGTCAAACATCTGCTAAGTGCTTTTATAGCTGTATTATTGACCTTTCACTGAATGCTCATTCCAAAACAGGGGTTTTTTGACATAAGCCATATATTATTCTTCAGCAAAATAAACCAGGGCTTACTTAAAAAAAAAAATCCTCGGGGGTTGGTTGGTTTTTTTTCCCTGTTGAAGAGGTAAAAAAGCCATGCCATTAGCTGCAATTAATTTAATGTCTCCTTCCAGAGTAAGATGGCTCTCTGTTTCAGGTACTATGCTTTTTCCTTGCTGAAGCCAACCACAGAAAAATGCAGCCTCCACTCCACCAGATCAAATTCTGAGCTTCATTTTACTCTTCCCCTCTTCATCACTGACATACCTTAATCTCCTTGTACCATCATATAACGCATAGGAAAACTGGCTCTTTAAGGCATTATCTATAAAAGTTAACCTTCATGACATGACACTGCCTGCCTTGTTCTTTTTTTCTTCTTTCATTCCTGCTTCTTGGATGATAACTCTGGTAATGAAGCCCGACCGCAACCAGCAAACAACTTGGACAAAACAAAACAAACAACATACTGTTCATAAAGTTGGGGCAAATACCACCAGCCAAAGAAACCTACTGTGTAACTATGAAGATGGTATTTATCACCTAGGAGTTCAGAAATCAGAAGACTACACTCAGTTCCCCTCACTGCCTTCCTCAGTCCAGAAAATTCTCTAACCATAGACTAATAAAAGTATTCTCAGATAGTGCTGACAAGAGAGTTTAAAAGTAGTTTGTTTCCACTCTGTAAATAGATGCTCACTCTAACGTGTGTGTGAATCTTCTCACTTCCAAGCTATTCAAGGCCTCTCTGTTGCTATATGTAAATGACCGTGAACTACACGATTCATACAGGCAGAACAAAGCTAAACAAAAATATCGGGTACCCTAACTCTTAGTGATCTCTCCTCAACTGAGCATCCTAAACCAAACCTATTCTTTTCCTAACGCAGACAACAGATTCATACCGTTCTTTAGCTACTCAGACGAATACCAAAACATCAATGCTCAATTGTGTTCTGTTGGCTCTCCACACTTTAATGCAGGCTTCCTTAGCATAAATCCATACTAGAAGTAATTCAGTTTCTAAAAGTACAAAAGTTGGTTTGTTTAGGTTGAAGGTGGGTATGTGAAGGGGAAAGAAGCTGTCTATTTCTTTGGGATAGAATAAGGGGGAAGCGGGGGAGGGGGGAGGAGGCTGGGAATCACACACCACTGAATTTTTTATTTTCATGTTTTGGAAAGAATACTTGGTTTGGAAACTTAAAAACCTCTCTGAAGCAGTTTATTGAAATCTCTTTCTAGTCTGCAGTCAACCAATTCCTAGTTAATAGTCACTCAGACTTGGAACAAAAAGAAACAACGAAACACTCAGAAGCTTTATTCAGTAAAAAAAAAAAAAAAGTTTTTTTTAAAAAGAAAGCAGAGACCACGTAGAGCCAAGATGAAAAATCCAACATTCTAAAATATAAAATAACAAGTCTGTTTTTCCAAACAGATGGAAATTTTTGTCTTTTAAGTCCCATACCAAAATACTTTGTGGATAAATGTCTGCTCTTACCTAAGAATAAATACCAGGGATTCGCATTAGATGGGAAACAACACAGCAACTTCAAACTGCAACTGTCTCAACATGCTTAGCTACAAAAGTATTCTAAAACAAACTTTACGCAAATATATTCAAAATTATCACATCCTTGAACATGTTCAGCGACAACACAGAGAACTGAGAGCAAAACTATTTGTGCTGCAGCAGTATCTCAACCATATGCTTGATGCTGCAAAAGAATCTTTATGAAGTGTATGAGGACTTCATTATTTTTTTTTAAGAAACATAAGTAGCTATCATGAAACATCCACTTTTTCCATCAATCTGTCCTCCTTAATTTTCATTTTGATACCCCCTTCAAGTTCCACTTAACTTGAGCTTATCTTCATCTATAAAAGCACTTTTTTGGCAAAGCAGGTAAAAAAAAAAAATACCTATCTATTCTCCTGACTGGAAAAAAAGATTTCATCTGAGCTCTTAGCTCTGTGCAAAACTTTTAATCTTTTCACAAGCAATACATAGTCCATGATCTCCTTGCAAGCAACACAGGCTTCCATTAAAAATTCCCTCAAAATCAACTAAGTTGGACTAATTCCAAAACCTCTGTTAATCACAGCATGGAATGCAGAAACGTTTAGGATGGATTAGAAGAGAGAGTAATTTTCATGTCACTTGTTATGACTAGTTTCTGGATCAATCTGTAAAAATATCTCCCATCACATCTTACAGCAACACTAGCGTTAACACACCAGCAAGCGGCACATATATTACTACAGCCGCAACCTCTTCTTTCCTATCCTCCAAATTTTGCTCTTAAAATGAGTGCGCCATTACGACCCCAGAACATCGTGAAGTGGCAGTAAACTGCCTTATTGTGGGGTCTGCAGAGTCTCTAGCAGGCAGAGCTGTGCCTAATCTGCCATTCCAAGACAGCAGGACACGAGCATGTTTTTATTTAAAATAGCTTCAGTGGGCAGGACTGTGCTCTCAGCATGATTTACCACATGAGCTCAAGCCCAGGGCTATCGGACCAAGCTAGACAGGAGCACAAGGAAACCAAGGGCTCGTTAGCTGGCAAAGAGGCCATACCAACATACCTACACGAGTAGCCCCGGGAATTGGCAGATCTGGTATGAGGTTTCTACTGATATTCTAAAATCATGTTTTGGGGTGGGGTGTTAAGAGTTGCATCCATAATCCAACTCAACCCTTCCTTATATGAAGAAATTATACAAAATGAACATGACCATTTTTTCTAACATTGCAGCCCAAAAAACCCACCACAGTTCACTGCCACCTTTCTTCACGTATCTGAAAGGACAGCACCTATCTCAAACTCAAAGCACGTCTCTTTAGAAAAGAATATAAAAACACAATAAATACTTATCAATGAGACAATAAGAAAATACTTCTAAATGAGGCTTCATTTTGGATTGGAGGGGTGGGGGGGTGGCCCAGGTCACAAGACAGTCCAGAGGAGAGGCAAGGTGCTAGAGGATTAAGATGATACAGTAGCAAGTTGTATGACACAAACTGTCTAATGTTAGTACATCATACATTGCTACAGATGGTTTTGTTCAGCTTCTTATTAAATGGAAGCCTACTAACTTCTTATTAAGAGCAGCAGCTTCCTACGAATTTTCTATTAAACATAAATTCAGTATAAGCTATTCCTCTCTGAAGACATTATTCCCTTAGCAAGGGAACACAGAAACCTTCATAGGCAGTGGCTCATCAATTCATGAATTAAAACTATCCATAAAAACCAAGTCTGACTGCATACAAGTATTTTTCAGAATACAATTTCCACATAACAGCTAGTTCCCAAGACGTACATCTGCGTAGCACGCTTCAGCTTGTATCAGCACGTACACATGTAACTGTTTCCAAAAAAAGAAAAAAAAAAAGAGAGGAAGAAAAAAAAAGATAGACATCTTCTGTGCTGATACTCTCTGGTGTGTTTGCCCCCGTAGTGTACTCTTGGGTTTCTCAGCACATTGCAGGACAGCTGTCACAAGCCACTGTGACGCTGAGAGCGAGCACGAGGCAGGTTGCTAGTTTGAGCCCTCCTGACATTGCACAACTACGCATCATTCCAAGAGCTGTGTACTTACCCTCTAGAGAGGCTAACACTGAAATTTGTAATCTGAATCGGCATCAACAGTGACATTACTATGTACTCCTTCATTAATCACCCTGTGGTCCTGATTTGGATGCACTGATGAAGCAGAAAAACAAGAGATGTATGTAAAGTTTTAGAGTACTTATTTCTGGACTGAAAAACATCCCTCAGCAGAGACAGATGGAAGAAATTCATCATGTTCAAACAGAACACTACCAAGAATTTCACTTCAACGTGTATAAGCATGTGGTCACCATGCAAATGGCACTGAGCTAGGCCAGGGGGGTTTTGCATGATTTGTTAGTTTTGGTGGTTTTTTTTCGTTTGGTGTTTTTTTGGCAAAAGAATGAGGATGCTTTCTAAATTCAAAGCTACTCACTTTACAACTACAACATATCCGTCATCTCTTGCTTTTACATAAATTCATCTCCAGGCATTTTGGCAGCATTTTTGAGAGATACTCTGATTTTTCTTTATCCTAAAGAAGTCTCAGATCATTGTGCAAGTTCACAAGAACTATAAATCAGGGCCTTACTAGTGTTGAAACAGCCACCTAACCAAGGCCATATGTTTAAACGCCTTACAATCACTTGTACAAATATTAAACATTCATCTCCTAGAATAATAGATGGCACAGAAATGAACAGCTAATGAGTTTGGATATGAAGCAGCATAATATGGGGCAGATAAAGTTATCTGTTTTGTACTGTGATTATATTATTTGAAGTACAGGAACACGAAAGCCTTTCCCTGACAGCAGATCCTCAGGAGGAAAAAAAGAAAAGGGGGGGGGAA
>VXBO01012846.1:88717-110146 GCA_013400135.1 Rhinoptilus africanus
CAAATTATCCAGTTAGGACAGAGTCTCCAAATACAACGAAAGCAAGCTACCCACACACAGAACAGTTTGCTGACAAAAAGACCAAACATCAGCAGCTAATAAATAAAAAATTTGTTCTTTTGATGAACACTGTATATTTGGAATTATTACTCACCAAAATGTCTTTCTCTTGACAGAAAAGTGAAAGATCAGGAATCTCACCAATGCACATAAATGCAAGATTTAACTCTTCAGTTTCCCTGTCTCTCAAATTTTCCTCTATTCATATAACTGAATCCCAGACAAATCAAGGATCTTTACTGACATGTTTACTCCTAAGAAAGAACAAAAATTACTACCTACAAATCAAAGCTCAGGAAACTATAATGGAAACGTAAGGTTACATTTCCAGCATCAGCAGCAAGACGGATAACAGCAGGAGGTATCAGCAACCCACTGGGCCACATTTCTTTCTAAAACCAACGCAGGCAGAATGGAAGTAAAACTCCGAGCCTGCTCATGACCACTGCAATTTGAATGAAGGTAGAATTTCATCTTAAATTTTTTACTTTCCAAGTGGTGTAACATACAAGCTTCAAGTGTTATTGTCTGCAGGTTATGTTAATACAAAATACGTTCCACAAATCACATCTCCCAAGTTATGCTGAATAACTTCAATAAATCTGAAATCTACATTTACCAAGAATACCAGTCCAATGATGACTTCTCCTCACAATATTTTGAACAGACATTGTAATACCCTTGCCTTACATTAGATCTTATGCTTTCCTGATGACAGAGTAAACATATAACTCATTTAACATTCATTTCAGAAAACTAACCCTGAAAAGTTTTGGTTTTGTTCGTTGGGTGGTTTTTTGAGGTTTTTGGGTTTTGACAGCTTTGCAGGTTGAATCAGCGTATGGGAAAGGAGATAGGACAAAGGAGGAATGACACCTCCCCTTCAGAGACCAGGAACTAATTAGTTCGCATGAAGATGTATCTCAAGACATGTACTGTCTTGCCGAAATTTCTCCCATTTTCCTCCTGCAATTCTAAAGCGCAACAGAGTACCTTAAACGTCTGAAATAACCTTTTTAAGGGAAGATGTTGCTAGACAAAAAACTGTCAGAACTTTAGACTTCTAGGAACCAGCCTAAGATCCTTCAGAAGGATCACTGAAGGGACATTTAAAAGGGGATCCACTTCTATTTCTACTTGCCTTACCTACCCTCAGATAACAGTATACAGTTGAGCTCCTTTTGTTTCTGTGTAAAGAGAGAAAGCAGCTGATTTTCTGGTGTACTAAGAAACATAACGTTTTTTGCTGTGTCTGACTACGAGGTTCTGGGAGATGTCAGTTTAAAAGTAAGGTGCTTACTCTGACACAACAGATTCATGCACACGGTTGTACGTGGTATGAACATTAAAGGAAAGTTCAATTGACAAAATGCAAGGGTAAAAATCTGACAGAGATCTAAAAATTAGCCAAAAAAGAAAACCTACCTCTTTTGTAGCTACTGCATCCTTTGTGTCAAGAACAACCACTGAAAGATTTTTTTTTTAGTACCTTATTACAATTTTCCCTTTTATGAATAATCATGTAAAAGACAGTCTACAACACTACTTCTAAGAAAGATGCTCACATTTCTCTTTTGAAGAGGAAAAACTAATGCTGTAGGACTTCTACTGTAAACTTATGACTTGAGGGGCTATTTAGTAAAAAAAGTTGAATGCATCCAACCCGCAGTAGGCAAATTAAGTGCTCTTGATTTGTTTAACAAACACTTAGAATTCTCTACTTCAGAGGGCATTAACATTTGAGTTTGCATGGGATTTGTAACCAGCCAGCAAATACTAAAGAAGGTGCTCTCTGAAAAGATTACTCAAACAATACAGAGGCATTTTTAATCATTTTGGAATAAGCCACAGAAGCTACCTGTCTTCCTAATATAGCCACAGTTGGACCACAGTTCCATGCTGCTTATTCTGTACACTATCATCCACTAGCACAAATACAAGCTCAAGGAAAAACTGATTTTAAGTCAAATTAGAGCATGAACAACGAGGAATTCAGACAGGCCTTCGGCTTTCACATTGACTTCTGGAACACAGACAATTATCCAGTCTTGCATAAAGTCTACCCATGCCACAATTTTCTTGTAGGGCAAATGTGAACTTGCATAGTAAGCTTACACCAGACCCATGCCACCCGAGATGCAACCACGCCAATTTTCACCAGCCCTAGGAACTCTAAAGCTGCCTTCAATATATTAAAGTCATGCCCCAAGATACAAACTCTCCTCCCTTCACCCTCTGCTTGAACTTGGAAACAGATTCAATAGCTTAAAGATGTCCTTAACCAACATCACTAATCCCATCAACAAACAGAAAACTAAACCACTAAGTCATATACACAGTAAACCAAACATAAGACAAATACACAAAATACATCATCCAGACTGGAGACCTAAGCAAAAGACCTTTCAGAGATATGAATCAAATATGCAATACCCGATGGCTACAAGAACTTTATTTTAACATTCATAGTTCAGGATTTCACAGCTAGTAAGGAATTTTTAAATGTCAAAAAAAAGGCAAGATTTGATCTAGACAATGGCAACTGTATCTGTCAGCCAAATGACTTTTCTACAAGCTTCAGCTAAGGGAAACAGAGAAAGGAAAAAAAAACAACCAAAACACAAGTCAACACTATTGCATCACATTTCTAACAATTTAGAAACCAAGTCTCCAGAATAAGTACCTCTTTCTGATACTACCAAACATGTGGAGAAGCCACCTACACAGAATCCAAGACTTGCTTTTACTGTGACATATAAAATAGGAACAACTACATCCCCCCAGCTTACAGCCCTAGGGATGTGTTACTATAGCAAACAAATTTCTGCAATCAGATCAATCTTAATCATACACACATTAATATAGCTTTAAATGTTTAACTGGGTTTTTCTGGGGGGAAGAACATTTTCACTAGAAGGCTTTTAGCAAAAAAACCAAGCTTTCATCATTCCATGATTCTAAAAGCACATCAAACTGATACAGGAGAGAAGAATCCTAGGGTTGGAAGGGACCTTAGTAGATCATCTAGTCCAACCCCCCAAACATCAAACTGATACAGGAGAGAATTTGAAAAATGAAATACCAGATACACGAGAAACAACAGTTAAAAGAGGTAATACTGAAACTTTCCCACCTATAGCCAAAAGCAACATGTAAAGAAATATTCCAACAGGAAGATTTTGAATATACTTGTCCTCTAGGCAACTCCCGTGTTTCTAATTATAAAGTCTTTATTTGCCTAGATTATATGCATATTATAAGCATATCCATCCCTTTTTTCAAGTGCTACTTCACGTAAGCCAGGGCACACAAAAGAAATTAACCTATTCACCAAATTATTTGCTATTATTCTCACATTTCTTCATAGGACTGACTCTACAGAAAAAATAACTGCCCGTAAACCAGGCTGGGAGAGTGTCACTGAAGAGCACGCTGTAAAAATCTCCTATGTACAGAACAAACAGAATCAAACTGGTTTATAGTGCACACTAACCTCCATCAAATGAGACTGTATCTGATAAGGCACTCAACTGTGGTAGAAAATGGTATCTTTTTATTGAAATGTGAATAAAATTTTATATTTGAGGCAGTATGTCATCATAGCTTTTGGTGATCTTAACATCCATTTCAGAGCTTTTGACTGAGATGTAATTAATTTAAATAGAAGCAATAATTTTATATATAATTTTACCAACCATTTACAGGCTTCCTCAAAAGCCGAGATTTCCAAAAGATTTGTCTTTAAAATTTGAATCAGTTTTCATTGTTGATTATCAAAATCAACACTAGCAGAAGCATTTGCTTTAAAAAAAAATTATATAAAGAAAATCATTCAAAATAATGAGACAAATAAATGGATATTTTAAAATGTTTATAACCAGATCAGCTGTCTACTAAAAGCTACTTACGTTGTCTGAGGTCTCTGTGCATTGATAGGGGCTCAAAAAAGGGTAATGCACCCTTTTTTCACTGGGACAGAACAGTTGTGTCAAAAGAAAATTCTACCCTTAAAGGAAGACTGAATGGTAGTTCAGTTCAGAATTACTACATTCATACCAGGACAGTAGGGGGAACCTGAAAGCAGTCCACTTCAAAAGTCACTGGTATATGCTGATGCTGCTATTAACCCCAAATTGTCACTCATGGACAAGTTATTCAGATATATGAGGGAAGACAACTTTTTTCAGACCACTGAGGTCGTAATGCATACAGACTAACTGGGAAAAAACATGGAATTCTTATAGCCTTAGAAAGGAAGCTATTTTACAATAGTACAGAGCACAATTATCATTTTCTCTATTCTTATGGTTCTTCCAGCCTTTTCTATTGAAGAAAATTATCAAGCTGCATACTCAAATACCAATCTGTTAAAATAGTATGCTAAACAAAAAGCAGTCAAAAAGACTACATTGCATTTTTACACTTACTGTTTAGGAAACAAAACAATGAAAGCAGACTGAAGAAAAGTTTATTCTATATATTTGAAGCTTGTTTCCACGTTTGAGTAATTCCATTACAGAGCTGGATTTTTGGTAACACATAATGTTGTTAGCAACTTATACACATTCATAAACACCATGCTCTCCTAAACAGTATCACCACAAACACATTGCACAACCAAGGAACTGTACCACAGTAGCAGACTTTTGGAAGCACTGTGTCAGCAGGCTTCACTTCTGCTCTGGGTCTGAATTTGAATTTTCAAGACAACTCCACATTTCTACAATCTCTAAAAGAATTAAGTAGCATTAGGAGACAAAGATAGGCATGCAGGTTTGAAAGATGCCCTTAGCAGCATTCACAGACTAACACTTTAAAGGAAAAAGGATGAAAGAAGAGTTCACTAATGGTTTCCTGGAACTCACTCCTTTTCTTTTTCTTTAAATAATAATTTTCTTACTTTAATAGTGCTATGTACTTATTGACTCTTTAAAATGGTATTATGTTTCATAGCTAATCTTTCTCAAAAAAAAAATCTTTAGATAACTATTCATGTATTTTCTAAGCATTGCAAACTAACTTGATGCAAGTCTTTTTTTACTAATGCCATCAATACAACTGTCAAATAACGCATATTAATAGAAAGCACAAACATCTACAGTTAGACTTGATAATCGTAAAGTTCTTTTGCAACCTAAATGATTCTACAGTTTATATGATTCCAATGGAGACACATAAGTGCCTTCACTACTGAAGCGGAATATTGTTAACATTTTACATCAATTCTGAAGCTTCGACTCAAATACAACTTTTTGAACACTGTTCTCTCCACCAATATTTTATGAACAAAAAGCATTACAGACACAACACAAAAAACCCTCTGCTCAAGTTGCTTTTATTGGAAATTTATGAAACTAGAGGAAAATTCTATCTATTTCTAAATTAGGAAACCACTGAAGGAGCCACCATTCATAACAGGATAATACTAACACATAACTCTCCCACACTATACACCCTTGTCAGTCAGGGACCACTTCTTTTCAAAAAGATCATAAGCAGGCCCTGAATTACAGGCTCTGTCTATAATGGTAACAAACTGAGACACACAAAGAAGTCACTAGTAAGTATTTAAAACCAGATACCTCACTCAGCCCTCAGCTGCAAAGGAAGACAAACTGCCCTGTACTCAACCCTAGACTCTTCTGTTGTGCTGTAGCTATATTCTGGGTGGCAGTTTCTATGATGAAAAGAGGACTCGCTTGCTTCTCAAGTGGGGTCTTAGAACACCATGACAGGACCACATCCAATTATTCAGTTTAAAGCAAGGAATTCTGGCTATGCTTCATTACATCTAGTCTCTGAACAACTTTGATATAAACCATTATTCCCATTAATAAGACTTCTGTCAAACTACTTGCTACTAGTGAGTTTAACGCATTAATTACATAATCAGCAGAGGACACTTAACAAAGACCAGCTTTCCTGTCTACAAAGAGCTCCATGATGAACTGTACCAAGAGCTTTAACCTACATGAGCTCATTTAGACTCTTTTTGTTTCACTTTCAACAAAAAGTTTTCAGGTTTGGATCTTCTGTGACCTGGACTGATACAGGATTATTGACCTATCAGGTAGAATATAAAGCATATAACCTGTTTTGAAACTTTTTTCCACACTGATGATGCAAAATCAGGACATCACTGCTGATGACTGTTTCAAAGCATGATCAGTATATACATCAAAGGGAAAACTGAATTATTTTTCCAATCTCTTCAATTTCTGGTTCTTCTAACAAAGCTGCTTTCATGCGACCCAATGGGTTTAGAAGCATTTTCTTCAATAATACAAATAGCACAAGGCAGGAAGAATCAAACTTCAAAAAAATAGAGTCACATCCAGGGCATCCTTTACAGTTCAGTTTTCATTACTATCTGTCTAGAATTAATACACTGGAAAGCTCCCGTGGGTCTCTATCTAGTTATTAAAGAGAAACCACGCTTTAAAAT
This sequence comes from Rhinoptilus africanus, assembly GCA_013400135.1. Classification (NCBI taxonomy): domain Eukaryota; kingdom Metazoa; phylum Chordata; class Aves; order Charadriiformes; family Glareolidae; genus Rhinoptilus; species Rhinoptilus africanus. The sequence continues at coordinate 95,223 of VXBO01012846.1, forward strand.
TACATTCCTCAAAAAGAACTGGGAACACACTTCAGAGTTTAGCAATTCATGACAAAGTTGAGAGATACTAGCAGAGTAACATAAGAAAAGCTGACATTATACTACTTAGTGTTTAGTTATATATGAAGCAGTATGTGAAACGCAGAAGTACTGCAGAGTTGCAAGCCCTCTCTTTTTCACTTTAACAGAGGGGTACTTGTCTACAGCCACCAAGAGAAATTTCTCTCTAATGCTGCAGTACAAGTCAACTCACTGTCAATCTTTGCAGGTATGTGGAGAAAGCACACCAATTTTTCAGAGTTGCAAAACCCATTTTTTATAGGAGATATCCCATGGGAATCCTTCCACATCACAGGCATATAGATTTACTACTCTCACAGAACAGGGCACTCACTCACAATCCAATTCCTTTGAGGCCATCTGTCAACACTTGAGCTTAAGGATAAAAGTCAGACAAAACTCCTTCTAACAAAGAAAAGCACTGGATACTTTACAATAAAGTTGGAAACCAAAATAAAAGTGGAAAGCAGAAAACAGCCGCCTTGTCAAGGCATATCTAAAACTCAGGCCTGTTGCTTGCTGTTACATATGAATTTCGCACAGAATTCTTGAGAATTACCTTGGCCATACAGCCTACAGAAGGACACCACCAGGCTCCCCTTCACCCCATATCACTCCTCAAAACAAGCCACTTTCTTGATCATTATCTTATCTCAAAGATTGCTATATAAGCAAAAGGAGGCTAAGAGCAGTTCCCAGATTATCTTCCTCTTTCCCATTCTATACTTCATTTCAGGAATACTAGCAGACTTAAAATATGTTCATCCATGATCTGTTAGTGAAATACTGAACTTGTACAACACAAAATTATTTTGATATACAAATCCACAGGAGGCCAGTTCTCAAAATTAAGATCATGTCCATTCTTAACTTTTCTGGAACAATACATACCTTCTTCCATTCAAATTTAGTACATCTTAAAGAAACACACACAAACATACACACATATGCACCAACAATCCATTCTCCAAAAAAGAGCCACTATTCATATCTCATTAAAATGTACAGCATATTGTATCTATTCATGGTATTGGGATTTGTTTTAGTAACTCCTAAGACAGGAAGGGAAATTTTCTTTTATCTTCGCTCAAGAGCCCGTTTTATATCATGAGACAACTGAAGCAAGAAACAGGTTCTCTATATCATAACATGGCTGTCCTGGTTTTAAGTAAAACTTCCTGTTCAGTAATTTTACCTTTCAGCTAAGCCTCTTCTAACTCTCAGAAATTAACAGCATATTGTGCAGAAACTGTTCATTCTCAGAGTGATAGGACCTATGTTTACAGTTAACAGCAAGGAATGGTATGTGAATGGCCCTTGGTTATACTTACTGCTGTAACAACCAAGGTCAGCTGATTTTGTTATCTGCCCTGTTGTAGGGTCAGAAGCCCAAAACTGACCAACAGGGTATTCCATCCCATCTGCCTCATGTTCAGTATAAATGCTGAGGGATCAAAGGGACAGCCTCTCTTTCTTCAATGGCCAGAGTCCAAGGAGGACTCTACCTGTTGTCAGCCTTTGATCCTGATCCATACATTCCTGACTCCAGATCCAGAATCCAGTTCTCGTCCATCGCCGAGTCTAGTCTGGAACTTCCCCAGTGCCTGCCGGTGATATGATCATCATCCTGCGACCTCAATACTCTTTTGTATATATTGTATCTATTTCATTATTTTTCTCTTTGTTTTATTATGAATATTTCATTAAAGTAGTTTAGTTCCTTCTAAACTCATAAATCTCTCTCTCTTCTTCCTCTCCTCGGAGAGGGAAGTCGGAGAGAGCATCTGTCATCCACCATCGGCCACTCTGGCCCAAACCATGACAGTGGCCATAATACATTAACTATTTAGAGTCTTGTGATGCATCACCATAAACTTGCAGTTGATCCTCTAGCTTGACAAGAAATAGCAGTAATGCAAGTCACAACACAGAAGCCAATATGACATCTTGAATCATCTTCACTCTTAAGCAGAAACTCATGCATGTTGTACACTTGCATTTCCAGAAACAAGCATGCATACAAACACAGATACCCTTTCCGTCACTTCCACAAGTCCTCAGCTCCATTGCCTTGCCCAGCTGCAACCCCTTTGGGCTCTTAACAGCTTCCACAGCACCACTCCCAGCCCTGCCCTCTGTACTGCCATTGCCCAGGTCTCTCCCCAGCTCTTGACAGCTCTACAGCCTTTAAAACAAATTTAAACCTCTGTTTGGAGATACTGCCACCATTCTCTAGAAGCTATTTCTGAAAACAGATACACGTTTTCCTGGTTCTCAATGGTGCCTTCACCACCACCAAGTTCACCCTCTGGCTATGACCTCTCCCAGCACCTGGAAGTGGACACTTGTGACTTTACTTAAAATATGCACCACTGGTAATTTCAACTCAAAGTATTCTGCATCAATCTCCAATGCAACAGACAAGACTACAGCCTTAGTTGCTTGAAACTTCATGATCTAAACAGTGGTCACCAAGCCCTACAGTCTTCTTCCAAGGATAGACAAAGAAAAAGAAACCTTTTCAAGAAGTTAAAATGAAAGCATTAATCCACAATACAGTTTTTCAAGTGTAGACCTACTCCCCCTCCCCTTCCCTAAAGAGACACAGCTATCGAGTTGATATGTGTGGACTAGCAGGTAAGTGCACACCCCTTGTACACACTGAAGCATATAGAAAACTATCTAGAAAAGTACATCTGGTTTGAGAATTGCTGTTTTAACATGCAAATTTTCACCTTTACATTGCCTCCAGGATCCAGAAGTATATAATCATCAGACATTCAGGCTACCATAAAGGCAAACACAGCAACTATCCAGTCATACAACAAACCACAGAGAGAAATCAGACACCTTATTCAACAAAGCAGCATATTCCAAGTTCTTTGCTGTATTAGGATTAGATAAAATCCCATACAACAAATAGGTTACAGTAAATCAGACCCATCACCAATGAGAAAGCACACCGAACTTTCTTGGTTTCTTGTCTTTTCAAAAGGTTCTGTCCATTCAAAGCACAGAATACAAGTAGTAGGTATATTCTTTGGCCTTGAGCATATCAAATGTCTTCAGTTCCCTATTTATATTTTGCCCTTCATTTGTGTCTTCTTCATAGCAAAGGCAATTTACTCATGCTCAAGAATTAAAAGCCTCAGACTAACACTATTTGCCTTCACTCAACAGAATATGGCCATCTTCTTGCTTTAACTATAAGCCAACAGGCTACCTCCCAAGCACATTTGCACTATACAAGATTTATAAACAATAGGAACTTATTTCTGTCTCTAAATGGACCGTAAATTAAGTAAATTTAATCATGTCAAACAAAATCATTTGGTGAACAGCTGTTCCATTAAAAAATAAATTAGGTAGCATCCTACCTCTATGTAATTTGTTCTCTTTCTTGGGGATCAGATACTTAATCTTTTTTGGCTCCCCTGTTCTCAAGGCTTGAACAAACGTTCAATTTTTTGACTCTAAAGAAAAATACTCTCAACTTCTCAATAGACTGATCTTCCTCAGCTGAAGCTCTACCTAGAGCATCTGGGTATAAACCAGACCCAAGAATATTTATCCATACCACAAACAGAATCATATGCAGTTACATATTTCAGTAAAAGTAAGCAAAGTCAATCTAGCAAAGTACAATCCAAAATATGCTGATAATAAACTTTGGTTACACCTCTAAAAAATGTAAAGGCATTGCAAGCATTTTACATCACATCAGCAGTTAAGGCAGGTAATGGATGGCAACACTGATGCCAGCAACGAACGAAAAAACCTGGAGGATGTTCTTCCTTTTTTGACTGGCATTCATCAGCAGTTTTCAAAACTCAAGAATTTCCACAAAAATCAGTTAGAAAAGCTTTAATAAATTTGCTTAGATTTACAATCTAAAATTAAAACTATCCAGTAACTGGTTTTGTACACTTCATTTATAAGCTGAAACATGCCTCTCCATCCCTTCATTATCTAACTATCTACAATTCAACCAAATATTAATTACAAGAGTACCTACCTCCTTAGTTTCCTTTTTGATATCTCTCAGGCAAGCACAGCAACATTAATAAAAATCAAGCTGAAAAAGAAAAGGATCTCTGCTACTCTTGGGTTTTATCACTTCCTTAAATGAGTCATAAGAACTACCAGATGTTATCTGTTTGGTTTTATATATACAGTTTTAAAATGCGTGGCTGGTAGGGTGCAGTCATTTGACAAACAAAATGAAGAATTTACCACCAACAGTAACACCAACTGTGGCTATTCACTAAGTTGTTTCTCATTTCCTTTTTCGTACACAAAGTCTGTCTGGAAATATGTTTGACATGTTAAATAAATGCATGTGCTTACATAATGGTATAGCCTCACAATAGTCCTGTAGAAGCCAAAGAAAAAAAATACACAAAAATTCACCAGCCTAAAAACAAGCAGTAGTTTAAATACAAACTTTCAAATAGCTTTTTTTTTTAAGACAGAAACAAAGAAGCAATAAATCTTGCCATAGTCTAAATGATCCTACCTTATTGTTTAGAATGATAATTAAAAGGCTTGCAATCAGCCCTTTGACTTCACAAGTTAGTAAGAGAACCCACAAAAGAATTCCTTCTTTTAAGTGTTCTTTCCAGGGAGCAACCAGAACAGATACTCTAGCTCTGCCTAGGACTAGTAAGCACTAGTAGCACTATTCAGTTAAAAATCCCTCTATAAAAAAAAGACAGCAGTGAAGACAGTAATTCCTAGAACAGAGACTGAAGCTGGAGTGTTTCCATCTGCAACAAATTATGTTTACAGATATCACAGAGAAAGAGAAGAAAATTTTAGTTTTTCAACTTAAGCTTCTCCAATATGGCAGAAACGTCTCCTCTCTACCTAATAGCATATAATAACTAGCTCATTAAGGTAAGGGAAAGAGATATGTATTATTACAGGCACATGACCTGGCAAAACGTGAACATGAAAATCTGTAGTGTTTGTCCCCTCCAAGCTGAGAAGCCAACAGCATCAGCCAATGCAACAGCACCAGCCAACTAAAAACATTAAAGATCATTATTAGTGAATAGCTGCCTTGCAGAAATAGCAGTCATTAAAAGTAAGTTTACAATACTGGAGTTTTAAAAATAATATTGATACAATGTGTCTATGGGAAACCAATTGCAAGTAGAACAAGATTCACATCAACATGTGTGCTTTAAATCTATACTGTGAACAGAAATAGACGGTCGAGCTAAATAGTTTAACATAAACACGGGCACAGCACATCTCCCAGGGCTCAGCCAACAGAGGCAGCTAACAGCTGTCACAGCAGTTTACAGGATAAAGCTACAAAAAGCCCTCAAACACCATTCAAGGTAGAGACTCTACCCTGTAACATTGCCCTAACACCAGTCAAAGCAACTGTCCCTTGCATGTCAGAGATCCTAACTCCACGAACCGCTCAGGGAAGATGTCACCATCCAGGTGTTGGGCTACAGGGAGCACCCACGGCTCCTCCCTGGTGTTGGTGATAGCAGTGGCCTCATCTGATGGTGGTGTGCTGTCTTTGAGGTGGCCTGTTGAGAGAGCTGCAGCAGGGGATGAACACACTGCACAACAGGGAATATAAGCAGGAGGTCTTGGGAGGTCTGCTGCTTGCTGAATAATGTTTTGGAAAGACTGAGGCTCATCCAGTCCTCAGACTTTCCCGCTTATCCAATATGGCTTCCAAATAGCAACTACTGAGGAAATCAAGTGTAACTACTGAGCACTGTGGACAAGAGTGAAGAGGCCCAGGTGGTGTGTCTCAGTCTTTCCAGTGAGAAGCAAATGGCTCAGGGCAGAGCAGATGCATCCAGAGGGTCAATGTACGGTTATTAGCAGAGCTTTCACTGTTATGGCCACAGGAACCTCCTTCAGGAACAAGGATCCATCTGTCGAAGAAAGGCAAGAGTATCTTTGCCACGAAGCGCATTAAGCTTGCATATAAGACTTTAAGCTAGGCATGGTGGAGAAAGGTTGTCACATTCAAGACAGGTAAAGACATGGGGAACACATGACAGAAGGCTCTCACACCTCCCCTGTAAAAGAGGCACGTCTAGGGGCTTATCTCAAGTGTTTGCACGCACACCATGGGAAGTAATAGGAGGACCTAGTCCACACACAGTTGCAGAGCTATAACCCCACAGGAATTACAGAGTGACAGTGGGACAGCTCACATGGTTGAATGGACGGATACAAACTCTTGAGAAAAGCCAGGCTAGAAAGTTAAGGAACACGGGTTTCAGTCTATGCAAAGTGTTGGCTACAACAAACACTGCTTTGCTTGTAAGGAGTGACAAGACAGTCAAGACCTTATGGGTAAGGATGAGAGAACAGTCCAACATGGATGATGCCATGCTAAATGCCTGCTACAGACCTCCTTATCAAGAAGGAGAAGCAGAAGAAGCCTTTGTTCGAAAGCTGGAAGAAGCTTCACAACAGCAGGGCCTGGTACACACTGCGGCCTAAAACTGGTATCTGCTGGTACAGTGTGGCCAAGCACAAGCATTCCAGGAGATTTCTTGAGTGTGTTGAAAATGATTTCTCAGTGCAAGTGATCAATGAGCTAATTAGCGAAGGTGCTCTGATGGACCTGCTGCTCACAAAGAAAGAGGAACCAGACAGAGATGTGGAAGTCAAGAGCAGCCTTGGCCACAGCAACCATGAAATTGCAGAGTTTAAAGTCCTGAGAGAAGTGAGAAAGGCAAGTGGTACAGTGCAAGACCCAGTAAATACAACATGGGCCCTTCTGGAGAGCAAATTTCAGCTTGTGCAGGTTATCTTCTTGGTAGAGTCTCATGGAAGACCACCATGGAGGGTGAAGGGAAAGCCTGTGAGTGCTGGCTGATCAAGAACAGACTCCGCAAAGCACAAGAAGGACCATTCCTGCATGCAGGAATTGAAGCAGGCCTGAAAATGGACCAGTGTGAAAGAAAAGGGAACCTGTGACTGTGCTCAAATGCAGAACAGAGTTCATGGAAGGTGGAAACAGGGGTGGAAGGAATATGCAAACATTATCTAATCATGCAGGGGCGGAGTTAGATAAGCCAAAGCTCTGCTGGAGTTGAAAATAACAATGGATGGGGGGCGGGCAACCCAAAGGAGAGAAACCGCATTTTAATTTTTTCCTCCAAAACTGAAGTTATACCATGGAAAACAGATCTTTGTACAACAAGGTGTTACACACATTAGCATCTACTATACATCTTTTTCTTAGAAATGTAAGAGAAAATCTGAAGAATTAGGGCTTATAAACGTGAACCTAAAGTCTGATCAGTTAGCAATAAACATGATTAACTAGCTGTACTAGCTTACTCATAACCCTGTCTAAAAGAAAGAAATCACACACGTTTCTGTTTAGCGTGACTTCTGAGATCGAGAACACAGCAGCCTGAGCCTCTTGACGTGGCAACAGAATTTCTGCACTGAGAAACAATCACATTCCAGAAATGGTCACCAAACGAGATTCCATTACAACACCTCTATGAACACATTTGCTTTAACCTCTTTCTGTTCTTTTTAACAAAGATATACAAACAAGACAGTCCGATTAGAGATGCTCTAGTTTTCTTTATACTCTGTTAGTGAAACAGTCACGGTGTTTAGAAGTGGCACTTTTCGTTGAAACAAATTCTTCATTTTTTCTATCAAGGAATAACTGATATCATTAAGCTTACCATAACTTAGGTATTTACAATCCCTTAGCTGTCATTTTCTTCGTCCCAAAATAGATCCCAGTCAAGACGTACCCAGCATATATTTAGTAGACATTAGTCATGGAAAATGCAGAGGAATCAGCCTAGTGCAACAATAAGCAGATGGGGGAAAAAAAAAATCTTCACTTTACACTTTAGGGAAGCATAGTTTTTCAAGACATGCTGTCCACATACACACACGTCCCCACAGTGAAAAGATAATAACCAAAAAATGTTTTCATGCGAGTCCTCAGTTGTCCCCACCTGAAAGCAGACCTCATCTAACAGATCCGCAGTAGTAGAGCTGTTCTGTAGAAGGAACAGTAGCAGAGGGCAGAGTAGCAGGCCAAAAGCAGAATCCCAACGTACATCAGATGGTGGGGGGGACAGGGAACACTGCTCTATAAGCAACTCCCCTTTCTTCTCTGCAGCCTCTGACCACATGCCTCATCCACAGAAAGATCCAGTTTGTTTGGAGGTAAGACTCCAGAAATTCTGTTGAACTGTGTCAGTGGTTTGACAACAGGTGCCCAATCTGGAAACTTCTACTGAAGACTCTGTTTTAGCTAAAAAACAACTTCAAGTCTGTTTTTAAGTTTTAAAATATTTTGGTATTTCAGGATACTGCCTTAGCCATACTGCCAACAAGATAAGTCTAGCTGCCTTCCAGCACCACTACCTCCTATAAAAAAGATCAATACTCTTTCTATATCATTTGTAGGAAATTTAAACTTCCAATGAAATTGAGTAAGTAGACACACACACACAAAAAACAAACTCAAAAAACCCCGCACAACAAAACTGAGCCACAAGAAATCTCAAAATCTGTCACACCAGGAATCTGGGGAAGACGATACACCTATATCTTACAAAATACCATATACTGAGAGAGTCCAAAATGAAGAATTGAATAAGGTCCTACTCTTCAAGTTCACATTGTATTCACCAAAAATCATCTTCAGTGATGAAAACTTGAAAGAGTGGGGGAAAGGGAAGATCTATCAGGTACATTACTAAGTATAAATACAGGGGCAAAGAGTCAAACTAAGAAAAGCACAAATATACCTTTTAGAAAAGTGGACGCTGAAGGAGGATACAAGATGATCCAAGTACAGCATGGCAAATACTTCTGCTAAAATGAGACTTAACAGAATTAATAAGCGTGGGGTGTTACAAGGTTACGAAGCACTCCAGCATTGCTGAAATAAGACAACTTGTGCCAGTATACCCAAATAGGACAACCATTCCATTACAAAGCTTTGAGTCAATTTAGTTTAAGGCACTGGAGTAGGAAAAGCAAAATCGCTGTTCAAGCTAACAGCCTTTCCTGGGTGGAAGTCACAAGAGCATTCTGAGTGTCAGATACAACACTATGGATCAATATTCTGAAGTGTTACTTCAGGCAACACAAGGTGTACAAAGGCTAGAAATCTACTTAGGTGACACTGGACAATTTACAGAGATAACTGTAACTCCCATAAAGCTCAAGCATTCATTCTTTTTTGCATATCTATGAAAATCGAACGGCCTTCCTGCTGTGCAATCCTGGCACTGTTATTGGAAGAATAAAACATTTAGTCTTCTCTGTAGATAAAGAAACAATAAAATAACTATGAGCCATACTCCAAAGTAACTGAAAAGACTTTAAGAAACAAAGTTTTCAAAAAACTTACATAAATAGGCATGGCTGATCTGTAACTAAAATGGCTCCATCTACTGGTTAAAACAGACATTTCCTTTGCCATGACATGCTCTCCCCACTGCAGCAAATCTCCCATTGAAACAAGGCACAAAGTAATACAGACTCTTACACACATAATCCCTTCTAATAACCGTAGAGATACGCTGGCAAGGTAGGTTTGGGATGCTTGTATAACTGATGTTTATTCTCAGTAACACAAAAATAAGCTTCCAAGATGTCAGGACTGACTTTTTAAATGCAACTGTTGCGCTTTTTTAGAAATAACTGTCATTTTTTTTACCTACTGCTAATTGTGCAAGTTTAAAAATACATATTTAAAACATTGTAAGATCATCTGTTTTTAATCGAGAGCCTCATTTTTACGTTCAGACATTTACTGATCTACAGGGTTAAGTAGTCTGTAGTGCTTTTCTCCATCTGCTTATTCACAAAAACATCATTTGAATTTCACTATTCATATCACCATTTCAAAACATGAACTAGACGACTACTTTAATTTTGGCAAAGAATTTGAAATGCCCCTAAACTTTATCATTCCAGAATATGCTATACTAAAAGCATGACAGTATTCTTTTGAGATCTTCTCTAGATAAGCTCAAGTACATTCAAGTTATATTCTGTATTTTATCAATCGCTAGTTATACAGCAGTTCTGTTTACTAAGTACAACTTCACTGCCACTGAAGATCTCGTGTAACAGATATCCTTGTGTAAAGGATATCAATATTCAAAAGCCAACAACAATCACAGTGACATGTCAAAGGTCACCTACAGGAACAGATCAGTCACATGGATATAAGGCAACAACTACTCAACTTAGTACACCCTACATCTTATTTTGGACAGCAAATAAAACTGCTCAAAGAAGCCTAATGAAAGTTCTCAAGTAACACATCAAGTTTTTGACAGCCATGGAAACATTCTAAGAGCTCAGAAAGATACACTTAACAGCAGCTTACAGTACTTTAACCCAGAGGTGACCAGAGACACTGCTCGCAGCCCACTGCATGGTGCAAGCTGTACCAAGGTACACACCCTGCCGAAACAGCAAAATACAGAAAAGCAGCTTGTCTCATCTCTCAAAAGTCATAGATTCAAGTTTGCAAGGCTGTCAAGCTAGTTAAATTCTCTCCCATTAGGGCTATTTCGCCAGGGCACTGCCACAGGAGTCTAACTGTATTGCTGTAACTTGTGGAGAGCATGTGTTCAGCCAGATGCCATGAACTCATGGGGGAGGAGAGTTTCCTGCACAGTCCTCAGTTACGCAGTATAAACATACCCTCAGTTACCCTTGTCCAGCCATAAAGGGAAAACACCAGTTCGAGCTTACTATGTTAATATGAAAAAAATTTTTGTGTACCAGCGTAACATTCTTCACATACTCATATTTGACTTGCCATCACAAAAGCCACATCTCAAATAAGAAGGCAAACAGTCACACAATAGAACACTTTCCACTATTTAATTTCCAAAAGAGCACATCACCCGTGACACATAGAAAGATATGAAGTAGCCAGTTCTCTAGAACTTTAACTGTACTGATGCCACTTACATCCTTACATATAAAGTAGGTAGCACCAAGGTAAATCAAGACTTAGAACAAATTTTAAAAGGAACTGTTTCAAAAACCACCTAAGAGAAGTACTGCATAGCTAGGCAAATTTACTGAGCTATCTGAAATGCAGTAACTGGACCAAAGCTTAGTTCAGAAACCATGTATTCCATTCTAGCCACCACCAAATACCTGGTTCTCTCCTGAAATCCGTTCATGAAAATGAAGTTATAGTCAAGATTTTTCTTGAGAAGAAAAAGCACTTTGTATTTTGATTATTACACTGTTGAAGTTGTAACTACCAGCAGATTCTGATAGTTCGGATACTTCTCATCAATTTGTGTATTTTTTTTTTATTTCAAGTGGTTCTGACATCTGTTACCCATGGGTTTCGTTATGGATTTGAGAAGCTGGAGTACCAGATGCTACCCTGTTGCATTAAAAAGATGCATCAGTATAAAGGAAGGGATGGAGCCTGTTTGAGGCAATGATGTGTGTCTGTGAAGTGCGGTGTCCCTGAAAGAGTCCTCAAACGAAGCCTGAAGTGAAAGCCCAAAGCTGTCACTGAAACACAGCCACTGTTGAACAGGAAAGCTTAAAACCCACCTGATAATGTGCATACACAGCTGGTAAAAAATAAAAGCAGTAGCCAACCACACAGCCACTTCAGAAAAAGCACAGGGACACTAATGCCTTCCTCAGTGAGATATGGCAGACCACATTACTTTAATGCTTTGATTAGGAAAGCCAGAAGGAGAAGCCTGGAAATATGCCCATCCCCAACAAGAGCCACTTTCAGTTCTATCATCATCTACAGTAGAATAGTGATAAAAGCAGATTTGTTTCATTGAAGGAAAAAGATGACAAAAAGAAACATAAACCCATTGCTTAACCATACTGAGTGGGCTAAGACCTTGTGAACGTTTTATGATATACGTGAAGCAGTATCAAATAACAAAGAAAAAAAGTTTTATCTACTTTTTGGTTTTTCAGATAACAAAGTATTTTGAAAATATTACCTGCAAAATACCTAGAGACAGAGCTGCATTTCTTTAAAAGCTGCTTACAGCTGTTGCAAAGAAACCCACCAAACTAGCCAGTAAGGAACACCATAATGACAAAAGCTACATAGAAGCTGCAACAGAGATCACTGGTATGCAGAGTAAAGCATTTTAATACCAACACTGCAACTGTCAAACTAACCACTGTATAGAAAGCAACATACTAACACATTCCACTCCTATTTACACAAACCAAAAAAGAATTACTGTAAGTAGCTGTTGAGGGAAGAGGAAAAACAAGACAAGCATACAACTCCTCCTTACACTCTCACAACCTCCAGCTATTTTCAACTCAGACTTCCTGAGGCTATTGCTCATTCATTTACTAACTTTAATGTATCTGTTTTCCGATGTTTGTCCAACCTCCCCTTAAGTTCACAAAAACTTGTGTGTACATTGTACAGCACGCATACCTGTGAATTCCCTACACTGAGTGAAGTTTTGTTTGTTCTGAACCCAGGGCCTACCTCTGATTTGACTATGTGCCTCTTCTTCCACCTTCACCTGCTCTCTCCACACGAGTTTTACAGAGCCTTACTGTATCATTCTCCCATCATCTCTACTAGGCTGACAAGCCCTAGCCTGTTCAATAATTTTTCATCTAGAAATCAATTCACATCTTGTTACCCTTCAGTGAACCTTTTCCAATAATAACGCATGTTTTCTTAGATGAGGGGCAGAACAGCTTACTGTCTGTAAGGTATGAAAGAACATGGATTTATGCAGGTATGTATCTTTTTTCCTATTGCATTCTCCACTCATCAGGGATGTTCTGCTGCTGGGCTGCTGTCTGTAGTAACTGTATCAGGCATTTGTTTCACCTTCCTCTTTTGACTTTCATGTATACATTGACACCAAGCAGTCTCCTCAAAATACCAATGCCCTAAACCCTTGATCATTCACTTCAAGATTGAACCTAAAACACAAAACAAGCAAGATTAAAGGTATTTTATACTTTTTATAAAATAAATCCGGGGGGGGGAGGGGGCGGAGTGGGATGGGTGACTGACAGAGGCGGTCCTCCATACAAGCACCACCACAGCTTACTCATTACATATCTAATACTACATAAACACAGAACCACCTAATTTCCCAACATTGGAGGAAGAAAAGGAAGTGTTAGGGAGTTCTTTGTTGATCACACTTCTGTACTTTTAAACTGCAGCACTTAAATGCTCAGATTTGATTCACACTTTATACAAAGCCCTTTCACCTTACTTCACCTTTCACCGTTTATTTCTGAAGAAGCTATGAATGTGTAAGCAGTTTCAGCAAGCTCTACTAGAAGGAAGGTGGCGTGTACTACCAGAAGCACAGGATTAGAAAAATTGAGTCCAGCTGTATTGTCAAAAATACTCCTATTTTGGATTAAGTAGCTTTCATGTATATAAAACTATACCTCTTGCATAGAAAAACCCCAACAATTCCAACACTGCTACGCTATGTAATTGCCCAAAGATCAGCATGCCCTGTCTTTTCTTTAAGCCATTTACTTGATGTGCTTTCCCTAGAAATTCCTTTTTTTCTAGTTCTTACCAACCTTTCTGCTCTCTCACTTTTCTAACCATTTCAGGTTTGTCACAGCCGCAGTCACCTCCTGAATACACTTCGGCACCAAGGTCAGGCTCCTCCTTACTTTGTGAGGAAACCAACCTGGACCACCGAGCGCCTCTGTTCAAATCACCTACATCAAAACCGACCATGCAGTAGTACAGCAGCTTACGGGTCTGTCCCAAAAACCCCTAGTTATTTTCTGTTATAATAGAAGCTAAATGACTCCTGCCCGGCAGGCCTGACAAAGACAAGCTCAGGGCACCTTGACTTCCATGAAGTCTGTAATCCTCTTTTCAACTGGAATCACCTGAGGGTAATGATTAGCATCTTACACTTGAAGCCCAAGGCTTTTGCAACCTGCTCCTTACAGCCTAGCATCTCTTCACTAGATCGGAGTATTCTTTTGCCAGGTAAGAGGAGATACCTCCTACAGAGAGGGAAGGCAGTTTTAACACAAATTAAACTTATCAAGCAGTCTGCCCTTACCAAGAATTTATCTGGAAAAGCTAACACAAATTAGGCTTGCCTTTTTGGGGCAGAGACAAGAAGGTGGAGCAGCAGCCTGGAAGAGATGTACAAAACCTTTAGAGGTGAGCACATACATTAATTTCTGAGGCCAACATACAAAGACTGTAACAATACAAGGAATTTGCAAAATTCATGGCCTTTTGAAACACTAAGTTACCAACTCTCCTGTTAAAGGAAAGACATACTAAACATACTGATGTCACAGGAAGCTAGCACTTCATTAGATTGCCAATTTTATTAAATGTGACTCAAGTCTCTCCTTGAAGAGTAGCGGAAAAATGATGAAAACTCACACGTTTTCAGTGTTATTTCTCTGTCCCTCACAGCATCCTTTGTGTCACAAACTACACATCCCTCCTCTCCAGGCGCTGAAAACAAGTGGCTGTGCGACACCTCTTTGGGAAAGGCCTTGAAGGCGAGTATCCGACCAAGGGCTCAGAGGCTCATTAACAAAATCCAGACTTTGAGTCATCTGAAGGGAGGGGAAATTACAACTGTGGAACCACATGTATTTTTCAGTAGCACAGGAAGTAAGGCAACACATGTCTGCTTTACTTAGCCACCGGCCCGGGAAGGAAACGAACCCAAGCTCCCTAGTTTTATCCATCTCCCCCCCGGAGCAGAAATCCGCCGGGGAACCGTACCCACCACCTGACCGGCCCGGACGGCCGTGCAACATGAGGACAAGGGGAAGCTCGCCGCTTGCCATGTGTGCGCACTTCTCCCTCGCCCAGGAACTCGTCAGCCGGCGGGGCCGGGGAG
>VXBO01012846.1:111665-179835 GCA_013400135.1 Rhinoptilus africanus
CGGGCAGCAGGTGAACCATCCCCTGATGCTTCCTATGCTTGATAACACGCTCACAGCACCCCGGGGCTTCCCCAAACTGCACCCACGACAGCGAGCTGGGGCGGCGGGATATTTATGCTACGGCCCCTTTTTCCACCCTGAAAGCCTGCCTGGCCCAAGTAGAAGACAGCCTTTATTCACCCAGGACTCCTGTCTGAGTTGTCAAGAAAGCTCTAACATAAAGGCAAGGAGTTGACGTGCACTCGCGGGGCAGAGATGGCACACAGCTCCACAACGTGTCCCCGGAGCGCTTTCGGGATGCTTGGGCCGTAGTGCTTATTTGTTACATACAGCATGTGAACGCTGAATGGCTCCGAAGTGTCAGTAAGAAAATACTGGTGACTTCACTGCAGGCCCATTCCCGGCTTGTCTTCTGAAAGTGACAAAGTTTGGAAGGGTCACTTGAAGAGAGACACAGAGATTTCTGGAGGAGAGTGGGATCAGAGGAGATGGCAGAGTAAAAGAGAAGGCAGGCTGACTGACACAGATATAACACGGTCAAGACAGACCAAGGCAAAGGGATCAGAATTAAACCGGGTCTCAAACAAGCACTCTCAAATGGAGATAAGAGGGCTACTGGTCTTATCAGGAGCTTTAGAAGCAGCAAGTGAAAGGAATGCATGCATCAGCAAACACCGTGCAGGGCTAAGAACACTATAAAAGGAGGCTCTGCAGAGCCTGCAGACAAAAATGTAAACCTGGCTGCAGAGGCAAACCAGTCCTCTCTGCTGCCTACCAGCAGGAGGCTTAGCACGGTTTTTGAGACCCGCCTGCTTTGGAGGCTGGCCACAGGCTAGTAAAAGGCTCTGAACCTTTGCCCGAGCATGGGCAAGACGAGCTGGTTGGTGACCAGTAGTCCTCTCTATGCTTTTCAGGAAAGGCGCTGGCAGAGACGGATGAGCTGCAGATGAAAATAGTTCACCATTTCTCTGAACAGGAGCAGATGTCCTGGAAGGAACAGCAGGTGCACACGCTGTTGGATGGCACCGGGCACAGATGCAATCCTGGCCGTAAGGTCAGAGCTCCTGATCCATATAGCTTGGAGGAAGCTTTCAAACAAACGACTTGGCACAGGACTACAGCAGGTCACTATAACCTGTACTTTGAGGAAGGTATCATTAGTGTGAGCTACACCTGCCTAGTTGTACTGAGGTAAAGTAAGGCAAGCAGCGTGGAACGGATCGAACAGGGAGAAACCTTAACACACTCTTAAATCAAAGATGAAGAGCTGGATCAGGTCTCGGCTGAGTTTGAACAGATAATAGACAGAAATAAAACACTGTGCACAACCACCACAAAAATAATAACCTTGATATAAAATGCCTTGATGCACCTGCAGTGTAACTGTGACCTGTTCTGTCCTTTCCTCTTCCAGGAACAGCACTGGCAGAGTTTCAACTCAGATAAACCATTGAAAATTATCTTGCACTAGACAGCATGGGTAGTAACCAGGACAGATTGTAACTTCAGGTCGTAAATAATTAGTGCTAAATAGGTGTCTTGGAAGGCAGACCGCAGAGGTCCTCCTTTGATACTGGGATGAACACAACCCATCTTCACGAGCACAGAACTTCCCCATTCTCTGGGGACTCAGCCCAGAGAACAGTAATATCTAAAGTAAGGACTTCCCGTAATGTGCAGTAAACTACAGTATTTGTTGAGGTTCCTGAGGGGACAGCAGACAGAGTGTTTCTAAAAACTCAGCTGGAGTGAGAAGAATGTTTAGTCCATCAAAAAGGAGCCTACTGACATGAATGTCAGTTAGGTTTTGGCATTAAAGGATGTTCCTTTTCCATTACCCTTTTGATCTCTGAAGAGGGATCTCTGGCGAGATGCTCTAGCACCCTTTCCCCTGGCATCAGAGAATACCCCACAGACAGACCAAGGTGCAGTAGGGCCCAGCATTCATTCATCATACTTCCTTTGGCACGCTATGCCGAGAACAGTATCTCCAGGTGAACACCCAGTCATTTGCTGAGCTGAAAAACTTGTTTGCTCACTGCATTCCATCTGGTCACCGTATGTATAACTATCGCAGAAAAGGCCAACCTAGCTTCCCCATGCCACGCTGCCTGAGTGAAAAGAACACGACACTTCTGTTCACATCAAGTTGACCAGAACTCCCTCATAAGGTTCAAAACCTACCTTTTCCAAAAGCCATTACTGAAATAGAAACAGGACGGCTTTGTGCATACATGACAGTGCAATTGTCACTGACAGATGACAACTGCAGATGACACCAGGTGACATATGAAAGGAGATGGATAGGACTCGTGTGGCACTGAAGTGGATCAGCAGTATTTCCAGTAAGATAACGTACCCGGTCCACCAAGAGTGGCCTGATGGTGCTTTTTCTCCTCTCCTCTTCCTCCCTTTCCTCTCCCTCATACTTAGACATGGGTGGAAGAGGCAGAAATTGTTGGATAAGCTGGATCTCTGATTAGGAAATTGCCTGTCTCCTTAAGGCAGAGCCATCAGTGTCAGGTTTACACTTCACTCTCCTGCTGGTTAATTTCTTGCCAGCTATGAGGCACTTACAAGGCTCAAAGGAAGGAAGTTAGGGGATGATAAAAGCACCTTCCATCCAGCCTGTCACCAGCATCCGATCTACTCCCGTCATCAGCTGCTCTGGCAAGTATGACCTCTGGCAGGAAGTTACCACAGACCTCACAAACAGGATGAAAAGGTGGTGTTTGATGGGATAACTGCAACGGCCATTACCTCTACCAAAGTAGATTTTTTCTCAAGGTTTTTGTCTGTTAATGCTGGCTGTTCTTACAGGCTGACACAACATCATTAGTGAAAACATTGTCAACTTTAATAGTGGGGAGTACCTGGTGCAGGTAATCAAAAGGTGAGATTATTTTGGCAGCAATAGTGTCTCCAAGAAGAGCCCTAAGAACAGTGAAGGAAGAAAATGATAGCATTCAGTATTCCTTAGTCCTTGTTACCTTTTCTCACCAGAAAGAGCAGAAATCATTTCCATGGCTAGGATAGAGTCCTAGACTGAGGGCCCATCGATGGAAAGAGGAAAGGAGAGAAGAGATGAAGGGGGAAAGAAGATAAGGGGACTGGCTTTTCTTTCTCATTTGAGTATCTGGTGCTGGCGGAAGCAAACAGAAATTCAAGGAATGAAATCACTGTGTGAGGAGGAGAGGGATGCAATATGCAAAAAACGGTTCCTATAGCTGCACTAGGACAAAGAGCATTTAAATTGGACAAACAAAAGTCAAACAAAAGGGGTAAGGGCAAAGAGACACAAATTCTGGGACAAACAGTCACCGTACAGAAGTAAACAGGCAAGAGAAACACCTGGGTAGGGTGAGAAGACTGTCTCCAAGCAAAGAAGTGGAATAAGCTTGGGGAGAAAGATGCTGATCTTTTGGGGATCAGAAAGGTAAGTATCAGATGTTAAACGGGGGGATGGGGAGAGGAAGGGGTGAGGAAAGAAACACACAGATTAGAGCTGCAAAAGGAGAAAGGAGTGTTCTGGCCTCATGCTCTTAAAGACAAAGAAAAGGGTCTAGGGAGAGAAGAGTTCTCTGCTAGGAGGCAGAGTATAGCAGAAAAACTGAAGAGTAACAGGACCTCTGCCAGTGTACGTTCTACATCAAAATTTAAATCATGAAACATTCTCCTGCATGGACAACTAAACTGTGCATTCCTTACATTCTAGATACCTGTTTGCCAGGTTCAGACTGCAAAAAAGCCAGAGGATGTTGCATTTTGAAGATGAGTGTCATACAATACTTAAGACTTAAAAAAATTACCAGTTGCAAGTCTCTAAAATTGGATACTGAAGATTAGTTGAAGCTCTTGACATTGGCTAGGCATGTGCAAAAGGATAAACACCCCTTCCCTTACTTGTGAAAGCTGTCATGAAAGACAATGCTCATAAAATGACCAGACATGTAAAGATGAATACTAGTAAAAAGCATAAACCAAAAACAATAATTTCACCCCCAGAGCACGAAATAACAAAGTAATAAATACATCCTAAGTCTGTACAACTAAGATAAAACACTGAGAAGTTGTTCATTAAGTGAATGCTGTAATTTTTTGTGTGCTGAATGCAACAAGAATGGTCTTGTAAAAAAC
This sequence comes from Rhinoptilus africanus, assembly GCA_013400135.1. Classification (NCBI taxonomy): domain Eukaryota; kingdom Metazoa; phylum Chordata; class Aves; order Charadriiformes; family Glareolidae; genus Rhinoptilus; species Rhinoptilus africanus. Next base: position 115,803 of record VXBO01012846.1, read on the forward strand.
AAACAAACTGAAGCAATTGTGTAAATGAAGACCATCTCATAGGCAAATGAATAGGGTTAAATCAGAACTAATAGCAGCCTGCATTCTGGCAGATCCTAAACTAAGATTTACAAGTGTTGAGTGCTTCTCTCCTCACTGTTTGTGGGTGCAATATTAAATGCAAATTTGTGACTAAATATTTATTGTATATTAATATGGCCAGGCATCAAAGTTATACTTGTTTCTTTCCAGAAGATTTATTGTCCTTTGTGGTTTTTAAATGCTTATGAAGAAATAATCACAGGCCTGAGGAGTTCACAATCTAAAGCTAAGAAAAAAAGCAGACTAGAGGACAAGTGCAGCATGTTTGAGGTATACCAAAATTACCAAATTCCAAAGTTGAGGCGTAATCAATACCTCTCCTAAAACCACCTCTGTTGTGATGCCCTCAAAAGAGATTTCAGTGTAAACAAAGCAGTGATGTCACCATCATTACAGTCAGTAGCTTGAATGAGTACAGGTTCAGATGAGTAAAGTAGATCTGAAAGGTACATAGCAAGTCAAGACAGGTTACTTAGGAAATAAATTCACTTCCCCTTCATTTTCTCTCCTCAATTCTCCTGTCTTTCAGAAGATCAACTCTCTTCATGTTTCTTTTTTTCTTCCAAATAAAGAGAAAGTAAAATACATATTTAAAACGGGCGTTTGAGCTATTACATAGTTCAAAAAACTTTTAGTCTAGGGAAATTTGGTTTAGTTTGTCTTTAAAAAAAGAAAAGAAAAATCATCTTCTGGTATGTCACAATACTGAAATCAGTACAGACCTCTGACAAAAGGAAAAGATTTAGAAAAGGAAAGCTTCAGTGTGTAGAACCTGGCTATTTTAGAAGGAATGGTCAGATAGTATGAAAGGTCTCTAACAAACTACCAAATGTAATGATTGTGTGTCCATCCATTGCTATTTATCCCTTTTTAGTACCAGCTTTACTCATACACAGTGCCTACACTGTCTAAGTACAGTAACACAAATGAGGAATTTGGCAATCCACAGTAGCAGCAGCAGACTTCAAAGAAAATTTTCAGTTAAATTTCTAAACATGTGAAAATATATGCAGCTGATTTTTAACACAAATTTGTATTTCTTCCCTCATCCAGTTTGTGTGCAATATCTAAAATGTAAGAAATTTCAGCCCCCTCATATAGAAAAGCATTGAAATCTATCCTCAGACTTAATCATATGTTTAGCGCTTACTGGATCAGGGCACCAACTCGACATCACCATGGCCAGCTTACTACAAGAAGAGGCTCCTTCCAGACATTCCACCTTCACATTGTTTAGCTCGATGGTAGCCATCATATTTACTTCTTCCCTAGGACAAAGAAAAAACCAGTTGATTAATTTAAAAGACAACACTGGCACAATGTAGGCTGGAAAAAGTTTCTAGATACCAGAAGGATGAAGTTCTAGGGAACCCTTTTAAGACAGGTCTAGGGCAACCTTGAGAAAGCAAGAAACTACTATTTTAAGATAGACCTTGAAGCAGTCATTAAGGATTTTAGCATGTAAATGCCTGCCGTAGGAGAGGACTCTTCCAAGAAGAGCTTCCAAGAACTTCTTTCCAATCCTGTGGTCTCACACATTTCACATCTGCACTTGTTGCTTGTTATCTATATAGGCTCTCAGTGTAATATTGTAACCTCACCCATGCAGGCCTTCAGATCATCGAAACAATCAGCACCCTTTATTATAGCACTACTTAACCTAATGTCCTGAGTTTAACCTTTAACCCGTTACTCAGCCGAGGAAGAATATTAAAGGTTAGTCAACTTCTGTAAAAATTTTTCATATGCACAAAAGGAAGATAGCAAACAAACACCAAAGTTACTCATATATGTCCTGGGTTACAGGTAGCTGAGGTAAATTGTGCAATATGGGACACCAAATCTCTTTTCCCATAAGGCTCTTTAGATGATCATATTCTTCCCACACAATTTCTCTTCCATCACCCCAGGGAGTTTAATCATACCTGTTGTGATGAAAAGCCAACTTCTAAATGAGTTTGGACACCCTCTGGACGCAGTTCTAAAACGCCCAATTAACTACATGCCAATTATCCACATACAAAATGCCTTCAGAGTTGGCATTTCTATTTCACAATGTCGTACCACAAGGTCTTCACCCAGGAGCCGGTGACTATACCTTTAAAATCAGTTGTAACATCATCTGCATTAACATCATTTTCCTTTCTTTCAAGAATCATTTTAAATATAAAGGGGATAAGGGGATTAAGTTTTTACCAGTAGAACCATTCTTTACTCAGTAGCTATCAGTAGACTAACTTTTGTTTATGAAACTATGTAACTGGGCTAAAAAATCAATAATACTATATTCATGCAATTGCTACATTTACAAATGAAATACCTTTACTATGTACTAAGTGTTCAATTTGCTGTTGTGGTCTTTGCTTTCTGACTAGCCAAAAGCATGTCTAACTTTAGATACTTTTCTTCTATATTTGAGAAGTTTCAGCTCTTGAGAAGTAAGGTACTTAGGGACAGAAAGCAGTGACATAATAAAGTCATAGCCTTTAGTATTTAAATAAATCATTATCATAAATTATAATAAATTATCTAATTACAGATTGCAACTTCAGTGTTTTACTAAATATTATCAAATTTATTAAGCATTGCCTTTACCAACTCTTACGTTCAAGCATAAACATACACCTTTCTTTTTTTTTTCTCCACAACAGTTAGGAAACCTTTACTTTAAAAGGGGAATTAAGCAAAAATATTAGAGTTGGCAAGAATGTATCAAGAAGACAGGGAGGCACCTCTTTCACTCCTGGCCTCCTGAGAGAGAACAGATTTGAATGTTGTTTCTAACACAGCACGGAAAGGATAGTGAAAAATGTGTTTGCTGATGAAGGACATGACTGATGCAAGTGAGGTTACACGTCCCACTAGGCACAGCTCTGTGATATTTTGGGGGAGGAAGTGGGTGGCCTACTTTGCTTCCTCCCTCACTTAAAGAGAAATACTTACTGCATAGATCATCAACCCCACTAGCTCTGGTTTTCTGGCACCGATAGAGGAGCATGGATGTAAGGAACATTTATTTACAAGTCAAATTCATGTCCCACATTTTGTTGTGCTGTAATTAACTTTAAGACGACAGTGCTGCTAATGAGCTGTATGTATTCCCTAATGCAAATCAGATTAGGAATTACTGACGTTATAACCTCCTCATGAGGGGACTCCTTGTCGAAGTCCCTTGTGTAAATGCAACTTCTAGAAAGTTCAAGTCTCCTATCTGACACTTCAAAGAATAAATACCATAACAACGTACTACATTAAGATTCTCAACTGAGAGGAAAAAGAATCGATGGCAAATTTAGCTGCATTGTTCAGGAGATAATGCGATTAGAGCACAAATCCAGAGATTACTGTCCCTCTGAATATTTTTCTTAGCAAAGATGACTCCTCTCAAATCATCAATAGGTAACACAAAACAAAGTCACACTTTCCAGGTCTTTGCAATCTTATCTGTTCTTGTATCTTTCTCTTAATGAAGAAGAGTTCCTCAGATTGTTCTAAGAGGTGAGATGTCTGCAAAAAAGTCTAGAAAACTCAGATCACAGTTGAATATTTTCCTGAGCCACTGTCAGAATGCGCTCTTGTTCTTCTCATTCAGGACTGTTCCTGCTTGTGCTTTCTATTCTAATGACTTACTCTATTTCCACTCTGGAAATAGCTGTGGCACAAATCCCACCCATTAGGCAATTTTGGGCAAAGAAGCTATGAGGGTTAGAGCAAGAAGAAAGCAGCCAAAAATGAGAATGGCCAGCTAAGGAAAGCAAGGTACAGTATGATCTGTCTCAATTCCTAAATTGCCTGTACTCCAGCCTAGAGGATTTACTGAGAGAGCTGGCAGCGTGCTTAGAAGTGATGGCCCTAGGCCATCACAGTAAAAATGGAAACTGCTACCTGCACTTTCTGTGCTATACAACATAAGTTCTTATAATATTTATGAAAGTACCCAATTGTAAGTAAATGCTATCCAGGACAATTGTTCTGTCAACAAATGGAACACATGTTTCTGCAACACTCTGGTAACTGAGTAGGAGTCAGATTACACCCCATCAGCCAGCTGGGAAGCTAAGTTTTCCCTTGTGATTGCAAACCAGCAAGCCGGTTTTGGCAAGATCCAAATAGCTATGTCCCTGACAGGCATCTAGGCACTGAATTTCCAATTATGGACAAGTTGCATTTAAGAGTTTCAGATCTGAACTATGGACTTCACCTTAATTCAGCAGCTATTGCAAAACAATTTGCCTGTCAAGTTACAGGCCAATCTGGGAAAAAAGAATTACAGAAATTCAGCAAAAGTTTGCTAATGTACTTGCATTTGTTTAACAAAGGATTAAAATGCCTATAGCCAGACCACATGGATTTTCAGTTCTAGTAAAATATAATTATTTTATCTCAAAAGTGTATTTTTTGCTTTTGATTGATTGGTATTAGTGGGGGATGAGGCAAGAAGGCAAGCTGGAGTCTATCCATATCAAAATTTAGACAGAAAAGATATAGAGCTTCTTGGATTTTCTTCCTCTCAATTTGCAAAATTAAAGTTTTATCTTGTCTCCCCATCTTAAAAAATCATCTGTCTCTACTGACACAGTCAGCTTCCACAAAAGTGCCTTCAAAATTCCTCTGTACTTTGAGTTTCATTTCTTGGTTATTTCTTATTGCAAAAAGTTGTTCTGCACAACTTTACAAGTACATGGGATAGACCATACTAGCTTTGTGCTGCTAAAATGCTCTTTATACTCTTCACAGTGCTACTTCTTTATTGTGGTCTATTCTAAAGGTGCACCATAGTTGGACAGTCTGAAATTCCTGTCTGATAATAGAAAAGTCAGATTTCTTGAAAGAGAAAACATTTCTCTTTGTGATCATGCAACTCACCTACCATAACAGAAAGTTTCATACACAACATTCGCTTAGGAATTCATCCAAAGTGACTTTAGTAAAATCAGATATTAGATCATTTATGAAATATATTGTAATTGCCATTTATTGAATACTATTTACTGACAATTTTTCTGGCAACTTTCCACCTGCAAATGTACTTCAGTATGTTAGATTTCCTGTTTTAAAAACTTAAGGTAGAATCAGTATCTAGCGAAATTAAGTTTAAATAAATAATAAGAAAAGAGAAAATACGTAGAAACAGAATATGGAAATGGATTATTTGGGAAAGAGACTCACAAGACACAAAAAAACCTAATTCCATCTAAGCCGGGCTACTCAGACTAAAGTGCTTTACATCTATAACCACATGTCTGTATCAGTGACTAGTGACATGTTCCAAATGGGTTACAGCAGTTACTCTAAAATATAAGAATATCTAGGTTCTTTACTTAGTGCACATATAACAATTTAAATTTTAGATAGTCAAACCTGGAAAAAAATTAAGAAAAAAGGCATAAATCTTGAACCTAACTCATGACACTCATTTCAAGTCAGCTGCCAGTTACAAAACTCTTGCTTACTTTGGTGACTGTTGCATCCGCTAAAGTATTCCCAGTCTAAAGTACAAAACAAAGCAAGGATGGATCCCTGCGTTACTCCTTCAGGCGTGGTATCATGTAGGACACAAACCTCACTTGGGCTCATTGTTCAGGGTACCTGTAGAAAGAAATGTAAAAGGGTAAAAACTGCTGTACTGGATCAAATCACAGCTCTTTATGTTCCATATTCTGCTTCTGACACTGGCCCTCAGCAGAGGCTTAGCAAAAAAAAGAAAAAGAAATAGAACAATTTTAGTATGATCCTTCCTCTGGTACATCCTCCCCATTCTCAGCAACCAGCATAGGGATCTCTTAGCCTGCAGGCTGCCTCCAGACCACCATATTCAAGAGCCAACAGGCAAATCAGCTATGACTTTCTCCAACAAATATTCAAATATATTTGAATGAATGCATACTTTTGCTGAGCAAACAACTGCCTTTTGTGTTTAAACTGCCTTGTAACTGAAGAAATCAGAGTTCTGAGTTAAGGTACAAAAAATAGCTGATACCCATTTCTTGCTAATTTTCCCCGTGTCACATGTGATTTTTGTAAACCTCTGTCATTTGATGTCTCTATCTTTTTCTGAGGACAGGGGTGACTGATGAGACCAGGTCACTATGGTCCCTCCTTTGCATAAAAGTCACTTTGTACCACTGAACCCCTGTCTCCATCTCCAGCTCTGCCGTACTCTGAGGCACAGCTGTGTAGAAACTGCAGGGTTCTAATCCTAACATAGCAGTATCTTCTTTTTATTTGCTATTCCTTCCCTAACAATTTCTGACATTCTGCTGGTTAGTTTGCCTACCACTGAACATTGAGCTCACTTTTTCACAGGATTATCCACACCGACATGAGTATTATTTACCTAGTAGCAATATTAACTAAAAGCAGTAGCTTTGAGACATATCAGCAGACTCACTAGTACTTTGTGATGAGCTGCACAGGATTTCTGTTCAACTCTAGTTTTAATATAAATTTTCAGATCATTTCTTCTTTTAAAAAAATAATGTTCACTAATGTTTAAGCATTCTATCACTGGGTATAAGAGTATTTTTGAAACAAATGTTATCACCATCTCCAGGACAATGGAAGTTCCTACGGCACCAAAGGAAGAGTGTTGCCACAAGTACAAAATATAAGACAACAGCAGTATTACCTAAAACATCCTAGGCTAAGCTGATTTTTAGGATATTGACTTTGATGATTTCTACCAGTGAACTAAATGCATGTTTGCACTTATAATTAACGTACACCCACTCTGAAGGTCCTATTTACAGCACTTAACTCTCCTGCAGTCTGTTATCTGTTTTAATTGAGCTTAGAAATTATTTTTTTCCCATTTTTCCCATATTTATAGTGCTAACACTCCAACACTATTTGAATATAAAGACCCATACTAAATCTGTCTAACTGAAAACCATCTTGGCCTGGATGTAGACAGGGTAGAAAAAGCCAAATACAATCTCTACTGTTTCATTCTTTCCTGAACAAGACATACTCTGACCAAAGTCTTCCTTACTAAAGATTTGCAGCTTGTGTAAATCATTTTGGTTACCCTGTATTGACTGCATCTATGTCAAGCAGCCCATGTACAGTCTAAGCAATAGCAGTATTTTATCTCAAAAGCATGCAGGGAGAGACGGAGGAAAAAAAGCTGATCAGACCTTGGACCATTCTGAACTGAGAACCAAGTTGGCACATTATCATGGCACTCTGCTGCGGCTAATCACCCTGGTGAGAAATAGTTCATATAGACATACCCTCAGACAGTTGCTGACATTTTAGGACTCTCCTTGGCCTTTTATGGAAACTGCCATTTATAGCCAAGAAATAGTTCTTATTTTATTCCTTCCCAATTTCTGGATCTAAACCAGTACTAGAAGTCTGTTTAACAAACCCATATGAGACTTCCCTGTTTCAAACTGCCACCACCCTGCTGAACTTTGAATGGACAGGCACTGTCAATGGTTTGGCATTCCACCTTATCTCCCCATCAGCATTTGTCTTAAGCTTTTATTTATATTGTTCTGTCAAAGTAAAAACATACAGAGGCAACTTTTTTTATCTTCAGCTGTGTGGTGTGGTTTGGAGTGCTTTTGGCAACTTTTCATTTATAATCAATCCTGCTTAAGTTGTGAGTAAAACATGCGTTTAGGCCAGCAGATACAGAAATAGAGTTTACACATTCAGTTCTGACTTAATACAACCAATGGTTGTAACATACTTTTCGTTCCCCAATTGCAAGATATAAGAACATCCAGTCTTGCAGTCATTATTCACACTTACTTTTTGCTCCCTGTAATACAAAATTACTATGATAGCTGCAGAGAAACACATTCTAGAAATCCAGCATACCAAAATTGTCTGTAAAAACAAAGTTTCTAGGATTTGATTTCACAAAGAAAATATACATAATAATTACAAAGTTAGGGCCCCTAGTTTGGCCTCTAGTCTCAGATCCTCCAAGATATTTAAGTGTTACTGTTGTATTGCATTTCAGTAAGAAATCTGCTCTCCACCTTCTTCTCCGTTACAGCTTCATTTGAAAGTAAACCAAAAAACACTACTGAAAATAGTTGTTCATTCAACACTAACATCAATTCAGCAAAGCTCTGTACAAATCTTCCAATACAGGATATGGCTTGCTTTGTTAAAGCTTCTATATTAGGTTATATAGAAACTTATCAGAATTTAAATCACCCACTCAAAGCTCTGTATAAGCTTTAAGCTCTGCAAAGCGTAATACAAACCAAAGATAGAAGATTGTAGAGGGAAATAAAATGCCAAACATAAGCTTCATAATTTGCCAAGAAAACTGTAGATAAAAATAAAGCTTGGAGGTTAACTCTAATACTTGGCTGCAGGAAAGCTTACTTTGCTGAGGACTAGAGTTCAGAATAACTCCCCAAAGAACTCTCGCACTAGTAGGAACGGACTGCAAGGACTTATGTTGTTTAGAAAACAATTCCTTCTAGAGCCAGAATTATTAGCTTTCAAGAGCACATCTGGCTTTCCCTCTTCTCAGTTTTTAGTTAAAGTAAAATTCTTTTGCCAATAGTATTTTTTGAGAAGTCCTGGAGAGGACAAAAATGATTCCATCAAAAGAGGACAGCTTTGCAACAAAATGGTAAAATCCATTATGTCTCAGAGCAGAAGCAACAGTAATCAAACATTTATTGCTACTATACATTCCCTCTGGCTACAGAGAGAAAGGATTTTTTCCCATTGAGAAGCTACACCGGAAATACCTCAAGTGTTTTATTATATCCCTGCCCTCTCAAGACGTCTAGGCCAGAGACAAGTTACAATCCTAGTGCTCATTGCTGCTATCAAGTTTTGAGTTTTTCACACTGTTCCATACAAGGAAGTATGTCCCACAATTTATTCCTACCACTGAGATGCTCTGTTCAAACCTAGTCCTTGAGAGTGAGCTCTTGTTAGCTGTTTGCAGAGCTCATGGCAGTAAGGAAAAATCAACTCATAACCAGTGAGACTCCTTCCCTCGCACCTATTATTTCTCCCTCAGTGTCACAAGGCTGCTGCGTAGTCCCATAGCTGTATAATTTAATCTGAATCTGAGCTGCTGCAGTCCTGCTCTCCACTGCACGCTACCATTTCCCTCTCTTGTGCTAGCACTGCTGCTTCTGCAGTTGTTCGGTGAGGTGAGCCAGCTGAAAACAAATCCTGAAAAAAGGGATTCATTTTTGTCTGGCTCAGCCCTTAAAGGAGAGAGGATTATGGCAGCCCCCAGTAAGTCAGCTACAGTTGCTGCAATACTGCGCCTTTATTCTCATCTCCAATTTGTCCATCACATCAGACTCCTCTGTCCCCTCCATTAGATTTTCAGACCAGAGCCTTGTGCTTCCCACAGTTAGCCAAAGCTCTATGTAAGCATCCCCTGAGCTATCTTACTCTTCCCCTTCCAATCCCCCTGCTCTTAACATGGGTTAAATTGGTGACCTGCAGTGACAACTTCCTATAAACATAGATCAAAAATATCCCTCGTATATATTTACCCTGCCCATTTGCAAGACTTGTTTATGTGACTGTCTTCTTTGAGGTACTGGCTATGTCTGTGCTAGATACGGTACAAATACAGAACAAAACTTTCAGCTGGAGTCACGAGGCAATAAAAATGACATATCCTAGATGCAGTAGAGCAGCCATTCCCAGAGCATGCGATGTGTGTATCAGTGGCAATACTTCCAGTGGTGGTACCTGTTGCTATTGCCATAAACATGACTATACATAGCAAAAAGAAGAGTTGTGAAATAAGGAGCATTTGTGTTACTGCTGGGCTGGACACTGCTAAATAAACTAGCCATTATGCATACTCACTGTGCCTGCACTTCCATAGTCTAGTCTGACGGAGGGAAACATGAATTATTGTGAGGCTCAGCAGAGGGAAATGGGGTTCCGTGATGAAAAACCACTCCAGCCACTACACCTGCAGGTCTGTCTTTAGGAGCAGCAGTGACCCAAGCCAGCAGGCCTTACTATGAAAGAGAGGAGGGATTGGGTTTTTCCTGTCATGCTCTTTGAACACCAGACAGCAGCTCTTTCACTCAGTCTTCAGGCACATGTTCTAGCCTTGAGTCCACTTTCAGCCTGGTTCTAGCAAATTAAGTCCACACGTTTTGGCTTTGAAAGAGCCCTGCGCGTGGCCTGCACGCTGCTGACACAACTCCTCACTGACTCCCATGCTATTTCAAATGTAGAGATTCCTCAAGAACACCAAGCTCGCAGGATGAAAAGGAGGTGACTCAGCACTAGCAGCATGGGTGTCTTTTTCAGGCAATAAGGTAGGGACAAATCAAAGGCCATTCCTTCTATTCTTCCTACAGTACTCAAGCAAGATGCATGCTATACATCTTTGCCAGCCCAAATTACCTTTGTTAACAGGTCCAAACATGATTCCTGGTAACAAAGTCTAGACTGTGTTACTAAAATAGGACAGCAGAAACTAAGTACTCTTTGGATATACTCTGACAGTAGATTGCCAGCACTGGTGCTACATGACTGGTTCTGATAAGAACAATCCTCCAGCAACTATCCCACAGGTTTTTTTGTTCTTGAGGTAGTGTCTACTTCAGTCATTCATTAGAACTTCACTACCCAGGAACCTAGACGCTAGAGCCGTCACCCTTTCCTGCAAAGTCCATTTCCTAACCCACTTTCCCACACAAAAGCTCCAGCTCAAAACTCTATTGCTGCTTGGGAAAGGATTCCTGCTTACCTTAGGCCTGTGGGCTTGTACTGCCTTACACCCCACTACAGAACACGTTTATGTGGCTGCTGCAGCATGGGACGCGAAACTGGGCTCTGCTGAGAAACACAGTAGGCAAAGGCACGGCAAGAGCTGACTGAGAAGTGAGGAAAACACACAACCCAGGCTGCTCTCCTCCGGAATAGAAAGGTCCTTGACAAACTTGGCAATGATGCCACTACAGCATCTGTAAGACGCAGGAGGAAGATTCCTGGCAGTGCCCACTGAGGATGGATTTGAGGGGTTATCCCCGATGGCAAATATACACCGAGGAGGGGATACAGACTTCAAGTACAACAGGAATAACTCTGTCCTTAGTCAAGTTAAACCTAGACTTGGAAAGAGACAGAGTAAGACTGAGGAAAGACAGTTCAAGTGACTCTGGTACATGCTTTTCTCATTCGAGAAGTCTGCAATCCACATTTCCCCCCCTTTTCAAGGTCTGTGATGTGTACAGGTGGCTAGGGAATTAACGGTTTGACTTTTTAAGACCAACTTTTTCCAGAGGCATGTCCCAATGAAGCAGACTGAAGGAAAGGACAAAGAAACTGCATTGAGAAGCACACCAGGAGGCTAGCACAGCACTGAAAGTGATCCTGACACTGGACAGTAGCATGTGACAGCCTGTCAACCCGTCTGCAAGATGCAGCTACGTGCATCCCCAACCGCACCCAAGTAAGCAGTTCAAACTAACACCTTTCACCTCACAACTGTGGCAAGCAGAGACCACACATGTGGCCAGTTCCCAGAGAGCAGCTGACAGGCACTTGCTAACACTGCTTTGCAGGTGCCCAAACCCAAATACATTTCTCAATCAATTAATTTTGACAAGGTACTCACTGGACAGCATGCACACATCTTGCGGAATGCAAGATGAAATTTTCCAGACAGTTGCAAAACCAGTGACTGCTCAGTCCATGAGTAACTTGGTGTTCATGGGATCACATAGCTTACATTCTTATCTGTCTCTACTGTAGCTAAACCAAACTGACTGATACAGAGGAAGTCAGTATCTGGAAAGTTTCCTCTGATTTTTTAAAATATGTGTATTTTAAGACAAATGAATATGTAAGAATTGATAGGTTTTGAAATTTATTGTTATTAATGAAATCTCTTCTGATTTGTTACTGCTAGACTTTGTTTTTCTTTTTAAATAAGGATATGATCAAATAAAGCAAAATATCACAGGTCAAAAGTTAGCATCTTGCCACCATATTTACATGGACAAATATTTGAAGTAGTGCACAAACATCAGCATATTATAATTCTATTCAATGTAGTTTAAGTTATCTTTCCAAGCCTCACCCAGTTTTACAGTACTGAATGTGTTCTTGCAGCTACAAAGGCTGTTTTAAGTATTACCAGTAAATATCCTGACATTCTGACCCTTCCACCCATTGCTACATTTCTCCATACATGTGCAAAATGTATTAAGATAATGTACAATGAGAACACAAAATCTAGGCCCCCTGGAGGCCTGTCAGGCTACCAAACTCAATATCCCAGACCTGTTTAGGTAGCGACAATATCCATGCTTGCTCCTATCCCATGCACGAGTCTGTGAGCCAAGGGAGGTTGTGAGACAGACCAAAGCCTTTGCAGTTGTTACTCACACTGTAACGCTATCTATTTAAGCATATCAGTCTGAGGAAGAGGTCCCTGCTTGTAGCTTTTTTAAAAGATGTGCACTTCTGAAGATGTGCTTCTGTGCTCCCTCAGAGCTCAGAAAAAAGTCCCTAGAAAGCCATCCCACATCAGTGAAGTGCTCTCTCTCCACTGTGCTCCGAGGCGAGGTCACATGCAGCCAAGGAAGGGAGGACTGAGTTCTGCTGGCCCACCAGGACAAACGTTATTTCAGAAAGCCCTCTTATTTTTGGCACAAAATCTAGAATCATCACCTTCAACTGAAGGGCTTATTTCCCACCTGGGCAACGTCCCCTCTTCCTTAAATATTCATAGAAAAATCAATGATTCACTAATTAAGGGATTTCCAGGATTTCAAGCTTCTAGAGTGTGATTACAGATCAGTTTTTCTTGCATCAGAGAAACATCTCTTCCAAGCCTTAAGTTCTCCTGCTACTCCTGATCATTCCTGATGGGCACCTGGATTACTTCCCAGCAGCATGTCCTCATTTCACATGCAGTCCAAAAGCACTAGTCCATCTCTTTAAGTGTCCCTCGCATAAAAGCAGTCCTAAAAGAGACATACAACTGCACCATTTCCATTTTAATGGAAAGGCAGCAAGGTGACAAAGTGGAGAAGCAATGATGGATTGTTTTTAAATCCTAATACATTTATGGAATAGAAAATTATTATTGCAATGAAAAAAATGGAAACTTGACCTTGAGTACAGCCTTTGTAGGACCTGCAGCACAGTAAAAGGGTCTTACAGAACAGTACTTTGGACACTAGTAAGATGCTCTTCACAGTGCCTTATGTATTTTGTCTTTGTAGTTTCTCATAATAATGACATATCACAAAGACACCGAGCACAAACGTAACAGCCAAGCAGCCAAAGGCCATTAACCATTCCAGCGCCTAGTGTCGGACCTGGCTTTAGTCATGTTGGCCAAGACTGGTGACAGGCATAAAGAAATCGAACAGTTGGCCTGAGTTCATCTGTTTGGAATTAGCATAAGCACTACAGCCTCTCTCTTTGCTTCTGCTAGCAGAGATTGATTTGTATTCATTGTTCTATGTTGTACCAAAGTACGTGGCTTCACGCTGGCAGTTTGAGACTGTGTAACACAAACCACTGCTGCTAGGTTGAAACCAACTGTCTGTTTATTGACTACTGTGCATATAATTTTTCCTTCTTATGTTATCTTATTGGAACAGCTCTGTAGAAATAGAAGTTATTTAATAACTCCTTATCAAAACTTCAAGCCAGGTTTTATCTTTCTGCTGTTCTTGCAAAGGATATTATTTATGAAAAGAGTCTGACCAGCCATGGACTTCTTTTTGTTTATTTTTATGCCCATGAAAGCATCTTTTCCTGAAAGTAGTCATTCAAGTTTAACTAATTTCCAACTTAGCCAGCAGATATGTTTGTACCTGGAAAAATATACCTCCTCCTGTCTTACGGTTAAATGTCAGTATCATTGGTTTTAACACAATGTATGATTGATATGGCATCTTCACACACTACGTGCTATACATGTTGGATATGCTAAGCATGCATTTTGGGTCTCATAAATGCAAGCAACTACAAAGCAACTACAACATTTTTTTATGAGCTTAACACTCTCAAAGAACCAGTACTGGACACACATTACACTATTTTAATGAGGGAGAAATAAAATGAATAGCAGGCTTGGACTTACAGCTATAGCTTGTATTTGGCAATGTGGTAATGCTGTTTTCAGATGAAAGATAGGTGACTGAAGACTCACTACAATAATAAATTAGTAAAATCTGTTAATCAGAGAAAGGGAGAGAGGATTCAAGGGAGAAAACAGACTAATGGCTTTCCATAAAATGTTTCGATTCTTGCTTTGATTTCCTTTAGCTTTGTGGTTAGCTGTTGCCTAAGGAAAACTCTCCGATCGAACACATGACATCTAATGTTAGATATTGTTAGTTTACCAAAAAGTTGCATAAAATCCCTAACTAGTTAAAAGGGTGTATGTGCAAGTTATTATTTCCCTAGAGATAGGGCAATCCAAATAAAATATTGTTTCTGCTCCTTGGACCAGAAAGAGAAAAGGCTAATTTTGCAGTAACAGGGCCTCTTAACATCAGACCTATTTCAGCTGACAGAAATGACTTTAAAGATTGTTAGCGTTAATGCTTTTATTGAGGACTGTAAAAAGATCGTAAGTATATTACTCAGATACCAACGAAGGAATTTTATTTTTTTTTTAGCAAAAAGTGAATTTTCTATATCTCTATGTTTCCTAAGTTCCACTAAGAGGAAATGAGATTTTTTCAGTGATGTTGTAGAAAATTCCCTTCGTGAGAATTACATTGACAGTGCTGTATCTCACACTACCCAAAAAGAATGTCCCATACACATATTAGCTCATTTACTGTTATGAATTGTAACTGCTTACAGCAGCACAAACAGCTCTGAGGACCATTTGATGTAAATTGTGCAATCGTTTAATTCAGTGAAGCTCCAACGACTTCAGTGCATATATCTCAGATTTATATAAGCACGAATAAGCAAAATCAGAACTGGGAACCATACTCAGTAAAGTTTTCTCACAGTTAGTCCTACTTGCAGAAAAGATTAATTGTTCTTTCCTTTTAAACATATTTGATAAGCCTTAAAAAACCCCTTCCTTCCTCCAACACACACACAGGTACTGCCGCAATGTTTTTACATCCCACTTAAAGTGCCTTCTTGCCTTTAAGGAAGAAAAAAGATGTAATTCTGTATTAAAATCCTGATACAGAGTGCCATTGTTGGTATAAATAGACCTGCCTCAGGTTGGCATCCCTTAAGTAGAATCCCTCCGCAGCCAGCTGAATTCAGGCAGATGCTGCAGATTTATCATGCTTTCACCATGTCACGTATTTATGATCCCACAGGAAAATAAATAAAAAAAAAGAGCTGAGTCCAGCGATACTTTTAAAATAAGTGAGAGCAGGTAAAAACATGCTCCGCTTAGAGCGGCGCCAAGAACAGCTCATTCAAATACACGCAGCAAACACATTCACTCATATTCCAGCCTCCCAGTAAACTTTCACCTGCATGCCTATCAGCCACCCAGAGCTGCTCAGAAAATTCCTTATCAGTACTTGTCAATAGAATTTTACCCCTATATCTTTTAAGGTGCCTAATTCCTAATCTGAGGAATTTGGGCAGCTGTGTATCTTTGCGGATCCAAACCTATGCTTCACTGAATATCAAGTGATTCAACCTGAGTCATTAAACACATATTTGAAAAACAAACGCTGTCAGGAACACATCCTTACCAAGTCCTAATACCAGATTTGGATTATTCACTCTGCCCTCTGCAATCCACATCCTAAAATTTCCCGTAGCAAATAACTAAATTACATACATTTCCAAAAAGCTGGCATTTCTAAACCTCTTGCAGGCGGTAATTCACAATCCAAGTAGCTCCTTACTGGATAGCAGGTGAGCTGGTGGAAAATGTTTGGAGCTTCACTAAGTGAACGCAACTTGCTGCATGTGGAGCTGAGACATTGGCAGCGCCTCCCCACGACCTGTTATAGCATATAGCAAGAAGCCACAGTTAGTTTGATAGTGCCACTGCCGATTCCCAGATGCCCCAGGCGACAATGCTACACAGAAGGATCAGTAAACGACCTTGCACTGAACTGCACCGCTGCTCATACAGACATCCATGAATTCTGAGGAGGAAATATTTTGCCCATCTTTCATCTCTGCAAGGGTTGTCAAGCACTGGAACAGGCTGCCCAGGGAAATGATTGAGTCACCAGCCCTGGAGGTATTTAAAAGATGTGCAGACATGGGGCTTAGGGACATGATTTAATGGTGGGGTTGGCAGAGTTAGGTTTATGGTTGGACTCGATGATCTTAAGGGTCTTTCCCAAATTAAATGATTCTATCTCATGTCTGTTTCTAATGAACTTTAAAAGTAGGAAAGATAAGAAAAATTATTAGACTTTTCATTATAGCTGGTCAAGGCAGCACCTTGCATACTGAGAGCTGTCTATCAGTTAATTTTAACACTTAATTCCTTTTGCAGGAATTAAAATCCATTTGAGAGCTTCATAGATTAGTCTAACATACAAGATATACCACAGGAAGAAGGCAGAGAATCTTCCTCTACAAAGTCACAAACACTGATTTCAGAAAATACTCTAAATGAAGCAGATTATCACTGGTCACCAGAAAATGTCTTCATCAATTTTATAGTATAAATGTCAGTGCTCTTCATAACATTTGGATCTAAAATTTGAAATGGTAAGAAACCTAACATACATAGGTGGTATATTTTGCATTGGTCCATTATCTGCAGTGATCAGCATGTATGTTTTGTTTTCTGTCTTTGGGTTCCACATCTCTGCTGGAGCCAAACACAGAGAGAGGGCATACAATGTTGCTTTACAAATTTCACAAACAAAAGCACTCAGGTTGTGAGCTCAGGCCTCAGAAAACAAGTTCAGACATCATGCAGCTCAACTGGCAATTTTCCTGCCTGAAAGAGACTTTTTAGAGGAGGAGGGAGCTTTGCTGTGAGTAGAACCTGGGTACCAAAACGGTTAGTGCTGAAGAATATTGGCAGCAGCTTTCACAACACTCACATGTATACGCTTATCTGATTTCAGGTCATCCTATTAGTTCTTACCTTAAAGTAGCTTCAAAGTGCCACAACAAATTTCAGCAGGAACCCTAAAAATATACTGATCTGGGAAACAGCAATTAAGATTTTTGTTTATTTGTTTGGGTCTCCCCTCCTCCGCCAGGTTTCAAGGAGATTCTCATAGGAAGCCTATTTCCTCATTCACAAAGACGTGATCCTGGCTCACAATATGTATTCCTGAGACTCAAGACAAACAGACAAGGCTTAACCACCTGATTGGAGGTTCCCTGGCCATACAGGCCTGGCTCGGAGGGACAGCGTGCTGCTGCATTTCAGCAAGCCCTTGCTGTCTTAATTACCTGAAGGGGCTCTGGTTTGTTGGGCCCCCTTAAGAGGAAATCATAGAGTATGGTTCCAGAAGGAACCTCATCTAGAAGTCTCTCTCTCCAGCCCCAAGACAGAATCATAGAGTCATAGAATCGGTGAGGTTGGAAGGGACCTTTAAGATCATCAAGTCCAACCATTAACCTACCCTGACAAAAACCACTTCTAAACCATGTCCCTAAGTACCACATCTACCCTTTTCTTAAACACCTCCAGCGATGGTGAATCCACCACCTCCCTGGGCAGCCTATTCCAATGTTTAATAACCCTTTCAGTGTAAAAATGTTTCCTGATATCCAATCTAAACCTGCCCTGACATAACTTGAACCCGTTTCCTCTTGTCCTATCCCTTGTCCCCAGGGAGAAGAGGTCAGCCCCCATCTCTCTACAAGCTCCTTTCAGGTAGTTGTAGAGGGTGATGAGGTCTCCCCTCAGCCTCCTCTTCTCCAGGCTAAACAACCCCAGTTCCCTTAGTCATTCCTCGTAAGGGAACCAGCAGTACCTATATGATTCTTGACACAGCGATTGTGCAGTTTTATTTCCTTGTCCCCTAAAGGCTGCAGAATTGCTCTGTGAGTGCCACCTGCCTCAGCTATTAAGTGAGGCCTTGCCAGCATCCAGTCTAAACATCACTTGCTGCAACTCAAATGCTACGCACAGATGTCTTACAGAATCATTCGTTCCTTTCCATTTTGCAGCTATCTTGTCTGATGACTTTTTTCATCTTTCTTCTGCTTTCTCTTTCCTCGACCGAGGATTGACATATTTTCAATCTTGTCTTGTAGATCTTAACTGCTGCCTTGAGTTACCAGCAGGAGAATGGCACAGCATTTGATTGATTGCCCTAATGACAACTTTCTTGTGTGTCTGAAGAATTCTGTCTTTCAAAAATGTATGTAATTGTTGTGGATTTCAAAAGTCATTATGATTACATCACATACAAACAGGCATTTTGTCTCTTCACAGGTAAATCTATAAATTTTATTTACCACTGAACTGTATTGCTTCACTGTGCTATGAAAATAAATAATTTCTAAATGCACAGAACTTTTATTAAACTCAAATTCTGCAGCTCACCTGAATACAGCAACCACCTAGGTACTGTAAGTTTTTCTGTAATACATGAGAAGAATATGCCATTCCTCTAATCAGCTAGCCTTTCACCTGCTGACAATGGCCATAGTCAAGATAGCTTGACTAGTAGCAAAATTAAGAAACAGAAAATTATTTCCCCTCCCTTTTCACAAACACATTCTTCAATTTTTCCAGTATTCGGTGTTTATCAATGTTTTGATTAGATAGTTCACCCATATGCTCTCTCCATACCAACAACTGATAAACCACCAGTTAGAATGGAAAACTACATCTGTTCAGGAAGTGGGCACAGACAAGAAAATTACTCCAGTCATTAATTAACTTTATGACCCCAGTCAAAAAGTCATTTCTGTCTTTTCAATAGTAAAAATTAAGGTGTATCTGCTTTGCAAATTACTTAGTACCTGTGATGCTTGGACTTTGGTATCCTTTGGTAAAAGGTGCAGTGTGGAATACTTCAGATGCCCGTGGTTAAAAATGACCTCTACAATGCAGCCTGCATGGACAATTAATAATGGAATAAATCACAACAAATTACACACTGACAGTAGAAAGCAATGCTGTAACAAAGAAAGTGGGAGAAAAAAAAAAAACACAAAGCTCTTTGTCTAGCAGACAGATGAATCAGTTTCATCATCCTTGGTAAAAAGATCATGCACTGTAATTAACTGTTAGAAAGCTAGCACTGTAAATAATCCAAGTTACCTGAAACCAGGTTGTAATGTCTGAGTATGTTGTTGCTGAAGGGTGTTAGCTTCCCAAGCCCTTTTCACAAGATCTGACCACAGAAAACAGGCTAAATATTCCTGTTAGTGGGTTAGATACAGCCATTTTAATTAAGCTGTAACTAAATGTCTTTTGAAAGACAAAGAGCAAAGGGAAGAGGAAAACACCACTTTTTGTACTTCATCTTGACAAAGAGAAAAAAAGAATGAATGAGGCTTCATGTAAGTAAACAGATTATGAAACTGAGCAAAACGTTCAAAAATAAGTGGTCTCAAGTCAGAGACCTGATCCTTCAGAACCTTGTCTCTAAATGGTTCCTACTCAGGTAAGAATATTCACAGAGAAGAGCTACAGCACTGAGCTTTCTGCTTCCCCTCCGTGGAAAGCAGGGGACAAAGGATGGAATAAGAACAATTCCATACATAATTGTATACACTGTTACATATTGTTCCCTTTTGTATTTGTCTCTTCCTATCTCCACTCAGACTGAATGACGGCCAGTAGATTTCAACAAAAACATATTAAAATGTCAGCATGGCCAGAGCTTAACTGCTTTCAAAATACCTGAGCTGGTCAGAGCTACCCTTACGTCATGCGAAGCACAGGTGGGAGCCAGTCTGCTACGCATGAACTGGCCCGCCAACTCAAGCCCGTAACAGGCAGCAGTGACACAGCCTACTCTATGGATCCTTGCATCCAGGCTACACTGAAGTCCCCACCTTTTTTTCCAAAGCAAATAAACTCTCTAAGACACCATTGTGTTCAGAGACATCAATGTTTGACTACGCACTACTACAGACGCTGTAATCTTCCATTCTGTGGTCTTCGGGACTGTAGAGTTGCTCCACTATCAGAAAAACCTCAGCAAAACACTTGCTTCATGACATCCCCCACCTGTGAACTCTTCCACTATCACTTCTTTTCTACTCAGTACTCTCTGCTTGTTTTGGCTTCTAAGATCTCCCACAATATCTTGGCCTCTCTATTACTTCAGCGCATTACTGACTTACTACCTATACTCAGCAACAACGTAAGCCCTTTACAGTGACACTATAGGCCACTAATCTGTTTAGCAGACACTTTTAACTATTTGGGATTAGGCAGAATATAACCAACAAAGCAGACATAATTCCAGCAAGGAAAGAAAAGAGAACAGGCTACGGGGTTGACTTGAGCCTGGTGAAGTTTGCCTCAGAATATTTTTAGGAACTGCCTAAAGCTATTTCAGAGCCATTACCAATTATCTTTGAGAATTTGTGGAGGAAGGATGAGGCTTTTGATAAACAGCAAAGGGTGAATGCAGTGCTTATCTGTAAAAATAGAGAGAAAGGAGGATCCTAGAAATGACAGGGCACTTAACCTAACACTTCAGTTCTTGGAAAGACACCAGAACAAATCAGTCAACTCTTATGTAAGCACCTCAAAGATAAGGACGTATCAGCAGGGATTTGCCAGTAACAACTCAGTTCAGTCCAAGTTAATTTTCTTTAAGGCAAGCAGCAAGCCTAAGACCCAGTGGAAATGTGAACGATCGTTTCCTTGTTAAGACTTTGAGGCTGTATCACGTAACAGTCTCACAGGCAAGCCACGACAACATCATAAGGCAGATGCAAAACAACATGGAAAAAACATATTCAGAATGATGAGTTATCAATGAGAAATTGTCCAACTGGAAAGTATATCAACCTGTGTTATGCAGAACACTGCTCTAGGGCCCCAACTAGTCAATAGATACATTTGTGATTTGGAAGCTGGTAGAGACTTAGTGCATCTGCAAACAATGGCGAAGCGGAGGGAGCTGTGAGCACTCTGTAAGATTACAAATGAAAGCAATTGGGACAGCAATGAGTAACTGCTCTAGGTCCCTTCCAGCCCTGTTTTCTATGACCGTGTTTTTCTTCATACCTAACTCTTATGCAAAGCACAAGCTTTAATCCCCTAATTTGACACTTCCTAAAGCTTCTCCTTATTCCCGTTGTGCTTTCATTCAATTCTTTTTGGCCAAATCCAGACAATCGTGTGCCTCCTCTCAGGCTGTCACAACTTGCTGCTTGACTGTTAAGTTCCTTGGGACAGGGTGTGCTTTTCACTGGATCTGCACATCCCAAACCTTTGCTGTGGTTTCTAGCAGTATACATGTTACAAATCAGTCAAAAGAAAAGAAAAGAAAAGAATCCAACCAAAACCAAGCAGGCCTCTTCTTTGTCAAAAGTGATGATTGTTGGTTTCAGCATTAAAGTATTCTGAATGTTTTAGAACAGGACAGCATACTGGACAGGAATTAAATTTGAATTTGCATTCACTTTTAAGTTGCCTTCTGTTCATGAAATGCCTAAGGCAAGAGTATTCGGCAGTGGTATACACTAATAGCACACGTACTGAGGGCTGACACATGGAAAATGAAGCAAAGTCTGTATAAAATGAAATCATTCCATACAAGGACACCAGGGCCTAAGGGATGGAATTACCAGCCCTAAATGGCACAGCAGCCAGCTTCTGCAGTGTCTGATCCTGCAAACATTGAACACACATGCTCAGCTTGACTATGAATAACCCTATTGAATTGAATGGAATTATTTACAGTAGTAAAGTACGTGCAAAAGCACTCACAGATTTGGGGTTTAGCACAAGTCATAAGAAAAAAGAGGATGAAACCCGACGTTTCCTGTGCTACAGAGAAGTTTCAGTCCAGCACATCAGCTCAGATACATTTGCCCATGCCTGGAACGTTCCTTTCTGTTGATACCCGCTGTCAAGTCTTCCTGGCAAGCAGATGGGGTGGAGCCCCTCTGTGTCAGAGGCACTGCTGCTCCTACCCTAGCACCTACACAACCTCCGCAGGGCTTCTGGATCTAAGGTGGCAACAAAAAACACCCTCTAATTTGGCACCTGTGGCCTTTTCACTCAGTTCAGAGAAACCGAATCACATGCTGTATTTTCATTGACAGTGAAAAACTTCCAAGCCAAGAATAAAATCCCACAGGCTTTCACAGACTGTCCTCACCCTCACCACACTGGTATTTTCCAAACTCCCAGCCAAACAAATACATATGTCCAGTCTCTGAAGGGCCAGCCCCCATTCTGTGATGCCTCTCCTCTTCACTGTCTCTGTTAAAAGTCATTCAGATCTGATTTTGGTTTGCTTAATGGTTTTAAATGCTTTTTTAGGGAATAAAGCAATCCACTGGATCCTAAAAGGTATCTAAGCCACACCACAAAAAAAAGAAATTATGTATGGAGGATTTAAAATAAGCCTGGATTCTGTAGGCTGTAATGTTTTATGATTTAATCACTGGAATGGAGAAGGGATGATGCCACAGTCAAAGCATAGGATTGACACTTAAAAGACATGGCCTTTATCACTGACCGTTACAAATATGCTCAGTGATTCTGAACACATTATTCAAATTCTTTGGCTGAATTTCCATCAGTGATTCAAAATATCAATATCCAGTCAGAGCCTGCAAGTCTGATACTTAGAGACCTTACACTCTACATTCCGGAAAACTAGCAGATTTCCTTTTAAATAGCTCATACGCTGCCTACCCCGCAACCAACATTTTCAAAAGGAAGTGGGGGAAAATAAAAAATCAGTTCCGAAATCATAGGGTTCAAGTCGTAAACTGGGGTTGAAATGCAAATCCTAAGGCTTAATTCATTAATGAAAACAACTGACAGGAATGTGTTCTGGACACCATATGTTATTTCTTACATTTTCCTCTCTAGAGTTTGCTTGCTCCAAACACCATGTTCACATACCAGCCCCTGTCAACCTACAGGTTCTGTAGTTATGGAACAACTGGAACTTAAATAGCCCCACCAGGAAAGCGCTTTACAGCAGAATACTTTTGACTTCGACATGGGAAAATAATACCAACAACCACTTTTGGGCTGATACTTCTGCATTGTATAACAGGAAGTGGTATGTATGGCTCTCACAGTACTCATCTACCACACCAGCTCCTCTACAGGGGAGGCACAGCAGAGCACGAAGCAGGAGCCAAAAAGCTCTTCTCCAGGTTCCCTATCCACCCTGCACAGCAAGGCAGCAGGACACAACAGGCAGGGCTGAGATGACGGCAGCAGTGCTTCAGTTACACCACTGCCGCCACCTCCTCCTTTGAAAGCAGCAGGGCACCGATGCAGAACTGACTGCAAGGCAGCGGTACAACAGAGGAGGAACGATCTAAGACGATGTATGGTGTAATTACAATTAATCCCTCCTGGCATAGCCATGCTCTGTTCAGACGTCAGTGGCAGAAGTTCAGTTTTGCATCTAGAGCTTGTTTTGCTGAGGTGGGCTAGAATAAGCTGTACGAGCTGAAACACAGCTTTGCTGCCATGAACTGTGGCCACAGTGGGCGACTGTTCTGAACCTGAATGGCACAGCAAACTGGGCAGCACCTCGTACAGACAGACAGAACTTGTGTGCGGACAAGCTATCATTAGGCCATCTGGTTCCCATTTCCTTACGCTTTTTCCACCTAAAGAAATTCAGAGGTGTTAGTCATCAGAGACCTGATGAATTCTTTTCACCAGTGATTTTGCCAGTAGTAAATCCTGATGCCTTCAACATGTCTTTTGATATTTATTCTGTTGAAAATAATGTTAGAATGTCCTTACTGTTTGTATTTTATTTCAAAGTTGCCTGAAAAAGAAAAATATTTTTCAAGAAGAGATGATCAGAAAATACTCATTTATCAGAATTATTCTGAATTAAAAAGCAGGTTTGATTTTGATCACCATTCTTCTTTAATTAAAAAAAAGACAGAAGAGTCCTTATGTGAACAGGCATGTACACATCCTTATTATATCCTGTCAGTGTACTGTTTGGTAAGATTATACTGTCATATGACAACAGACCTATTTGTATCACAGGCTTCTTTTGAACAGAGAACACGTTTCAGCAGTTTGAACTTCTAACTATTTCATGGGTGGGAGCTTTTCAGAGAGAAGATACTGATGGGCCTATTTAAGCAAACAGACATATAGAAGCCATGGAATAATACCGAGGCGCACAGCTAACAGAAGTTGGTCTTTTCATAAGAATAGAGATAAGGATATAGAAGCAGTTCCTTTGTTTTCACTCCACAGATCACTCCAGTTGGCCTCAGGCAAGTGGAAGCAACCACATCCACACCCTACCCAACAGCAAGGAAGTGAGTTACGTCCTGCGATTCTTGATACAGGTGCACTAAGCTGAATTTATCCAGAAAACTATTGTTGGAGAACTTGCCTGAAGACAAGTAGAGGTGGTCCATCGTAGACCACAGGTTCACTGAAATGAACTACTTCCAGCGTGGCACATATTTGATTTCAGGCTGTGGGGTTCCTTTTAAGTCAGTGTCAATGCCCTGGTCCAACCCAGAAAGGGGTCTTGTTTCAGCTGCTGAGATCAGTACAACCCTCAGTACAGGAAGGAGCAGGAGATGGAGGATACCCAACACAGCAGAGTTTATAATGACAGCAGCTCATTATGCTGGGAATAAGACTGGGTGTTTTGCTAAGAAGAGGCAGCTCCAGGGCTTGATAGGTGCGACACACCCTTGAGCCAACAACTTTGAACTGGACACCAAGTACAAAATGGCAGGCGGGGACTGCATTGCCAAGAAAGCTTATGGTTAACATACAGGAACCCCAGAAGGACCATGCAAGGCAGTCCAAAGTCCTGGAGCTGTTGAAAAGTCTCTCTAGTCCATCAGTGCAGAGGTGCCACATAAGCAGGAACCTGAGTTAACCTTGCAACAAAGAGAACTCATTTACATTTCATGGTATTTAGTATTTGTGCAGAATATCCGTGAGGTTTCTTCATTTCAGTGTCACCTGCTAGTTCTAAGGTTTCAGCCACAATAGTTTCACACAGTTGAAATGTTTTTCCTGGCCACACAAGGTTTGCCTCTCAAATGTTTATCTTGAACTCTTAGAGTGCCTGGCCCAAGGAAACAGAAATAAAAAGGAGCAAAGAATGAAAAAAAAAACAAGCAGAGAAGACTGAAAAAGGAAACTGCAAAACAAAGATCTAAAGAACAGAAAAGTGAACTAACATCAAAGGTATCAGAAGAATAGCTCCAGCTGCAAGAATAGGAAGGTGCGGTGTGTAATTCTTGTTTACTTTTGTGTGTAATAATAGAGAGGAACCAAAGCAACTCAGTGGAAGGCATTATTATTGCTTGTGTGGAACAGCGCACCTGAAACGACCAATGAGGAATTTTAACTTTACCAGGCCCAGCTCTTCCCTGAAGAATCATCTTCGTCCATCCCCTCGGGCTCTCTTTGCTAGCAGCCAAAAGACTGGCATTTTGGCATCTCCCACATCCTTTGACAGCATGTTCATGATTCCACAATGGGCATCGAAAGAAACGTAAAGCCCACTGTTTTCAAATCCACCAAAATAAATGCCAAGAAATGTTAATCCTAGGTTTCTTACATGCTTATTTAAGAAAGCAAGGACTGGGCATTATACTGCTAAAATCTGTTTGTCGCAAGTCTGAGCCAACACGATTTCTTTGAAATTTGGACAGGTGAATGACGTGGTTAGTTACTGCAGCTCAACAAACAGCTGGCAACTAGTTAAACTGCAGCAAAGCAGCCACTCTGTATCAAGAGGTCCCGGGTGACACTGCAACCCAGAATGATGGAGCCCAAAAGCCTCCCATCTGCGGCACGGGATCAGGAGCACTGAGTATTATGCCTCATTTTAAGGGCTAAAGACATTTAAAGGGCTTGCTCAATGCCAGGTTTCACATGAGGCATTTCAGCATGTAATTCCACTGCCACGGAGGAACTGCAAGGCACCTGACTTGCTAGATTTAGGTTTTCACATCTTACTGCCTGGTTTCCCAGATCTGAGTTAGACAGGATCTTGGCTCCCCTGTTAGAGTTGATTTTGGAGAAAAGACGAATGGGGCAAGGTGATACAAGTACCTAAAATCTTGGTTGGTTTTAAAAAAAAAAAAAAAAAAAGGAAAGTGGAAACTTCCATTACCTCATAACTAAAGAACAAGAAAACGTTGAAGCAAACTGCAAGATGATAAACTCAGAGCTGATAAGAATGTTGTTATATAGAATATAAGAATTTCAGCCAAACCCAACAGTCAGTATCACTGAAGCTACAAATTTGGCAAGATTCTACCAGGGTTTGCACGTTTATAAAGCAGAATTACAGTAACCGTTTTTTGAAGGGGGAAGGACAACTAAATACATGCTCCCAGGCTTAGTATTTAGAGACTGCATTGCAACAAGGAGGAGGCTCCTTTGAGGAACAGATTATCTCACACATACTAATTAAAGGCATGCTGTGCCTTCCCCTGCAGCATCCCATAATGACCACTGCTGGAGAAGAGGAACTGTCATGCTAAAGCTGACCTGAAAAGGCACCAATTCCTGTGACTTGTGTCAAGGTGCCGCAAGGCCCAGGGCTGGACAGGGAAGGGCTGTGGGGAGCTGGAGACTGGCCCTTCCTCAGCATCACCGGGGCAGGGACCAACAGCCCCAGGCTGGGCTGAAATGGGGTGCTGGGCCTTTGGCAGCGTAGGGGGAGCCCCCTGGGGAGGCTGGGCATGGCCATCAGTGCCCTCAATGCCCTGACAACTTATGAAATGAAAATCATTTCCAGTTGCTAAATAGTTTTTCTATGACCGACTCAAGTGCGGTCTCCCAAATTACTCTCAAAAATAAATATTCAGCGACTTTTATGAATAATATCTGCATCTGTTCTGAGGGATGGAAGCGTCAGATTGGGAAAAGCAGACAGACCCAAATTCTACTCCTGGTCCTGCTAATAACCTGCAGAAGGTAGGTCACTTGCCCCCAGGTTTACCATCTTACAATGGGGGACAAGGAAACAGTCCACAGCTGTAAGCAATAGGCATTACACATGGCCAGAAGAAATGGGATAATTTTGCATCAGGCTGTTTTGGAAACATTAAGAATTGAGGTTGAGAGGGTTGTTTTGTTTGTGAATATATGCTATATATTGGGGCTATTTTCTAGCTAATTTGTATCCAGGCTCCATTAGTTGCCAAGAGTCCAAACAATACAATTCTGGGAAAGAGAGGACTATCTCCTCCTGCATTTATAATCTTTTAAGATCATGTTGAATAGTTTTTCTGTAGCTAGATGCCATTGTTAAGGTCAGCATGACAAGTTTTTCTATAATTGGATCTGTGCAAGCAGATTCCCTAACAAAGGTAAGGCAAGGTGGTCAAAGTACATGATAAATTGTTTTGCTTTGTTTTAAATCAGGTAATTCTGCAATTTAGCACAATGATGTCCTTCCACACACTGAGTGCTGTTATCTTAGGGCTCAAGCAGTAAACAAAGAAAATCTCTGCTCTGCTGATTTCAGAGTTGTTTTTCCAAAAACATTATTTATTGATTATCGTAAGTTTTACATGGGTCATAAGAACAGATGTAGCCACTGTTACAAGAATCTAATAAACAAACACACCTAACCATCAAACATAATAAAAGCAAAAAAAACCCTTCATTGTTTTTCTGGGGAAAAAAAAAAAGTAGCTCTTCAGCTACAGATGCATTGCTAGCATCTGTAGCTGAAGAAATAATTATAGGCAGTTTTTCTGTACAAAAGCCTAAAAACTTTAAAGTAATTTTGAAGTAAAATTTGAAAAAATACAGAAGTGCTACTTGGGCATGAGAACTAGCCCAAATGTTCCTCACAGACATATAGCATGATGAAAAAAAATGTAGATATGGAAGAAAAAGTGAAAAGATCTAGTCCAGTTTCATTGATGTTAATAAGAGTCTTTCCGTTGACTCGATGAGGCAAATATGACCAAAGACAGCAGTTAGCAAAAAGGCCAGTAAAGAGTAAGCAGTGGATGAAGGATACAAAGAATGAGTGCAGATTGGGCTGGAAATGCAACGATGTCAGGATAAGCTTGAACTTCACAAATAAAGTAGTGATCTGATTGCAGGGAGCACCTAATATGTCACAGCCAAAGACATTTAACTTGATAGCTTTCCTTTAAATCAAATCATGGGCAATGTGAGACAGTGTTCCCTTTCGGAAAGGTCTAAACTACAGTTGTCCCAACTACTTTCACCTCTTCTTGACCTGGAATTTTATAATAAATACTAGAAGCAATAATCCCCACTGGAATTGTGCTATTATAATATTAAGAGGTTGGCTTGCATGGATATTTGGTCATTGTCTGCCAGAGAGGCAGAGAGATAGTCAGAAAGCAATTAAATCTGTCGGGTTGTGCTGACATTTTACTCAGTGTTCACCAAGTCTTTTAATTTCTGTAAGTGTATGAGTTTGAGCTGCTGAGGGGCAAGGGAGGGGAAAAAGATCAGGCCTCAGAGCCTCTTTTGTATCAGGTTGGATTTTTGGTTTAAAATCAAGCTTAATCATTTCTCTAACATGGGTAAAAGTCCTGTATAAGAGGCCATGTCACTCTCCCCTCAAATGGCCAGAAGCCATAGTTTCCACAAGAAACAAAAGCAACTAAAAGCTTTAAATCCCATCCCATTGTAGGAACACAATTGAATTCTCTTGCCAACATGAGGACAGAGTATACATAGTCACTGCATAGGACTGACAGTCTGTGTGGGAATTACTGAAGTCTAGCTGCAAGATTTCCATATACAGGCATTTCCTGCCATGAGAATGTTACAGTACTAAGTCAGCATCCAAAGTAATCTAAAGAACAAAAGCAAAGCCTAATAAAATGGCAAAGAGGAAAAAAATTACATACAAAGAACACTTCATACATTCAATACAGACATTTAAAGTAGGAGATATCAAGGTCATATCCTGCAGCCTTTATCCAGGCACATCAATAGCAGGGGGTTGTTGAAGTAAAGCCTGAGGCAGTATCTGACCTTTTCCAATTTTTTTTTTCCCTTCAGACGAGATGGTTATGAGATGCTGCCCAAGAACGGAACTATAGGACATACCAAGCTCAAACACACATTTGCAACTGAATAGTATCTATGTTTCAAAGCATGGCCCCAAAGAAGCTCTATGAGTTGCAGTAAACGAGATAAAGATACTTGGGTCTACAGTCTGTTAATATAAAAATAATCTAATCTTGCTATAAACAAAGCAAAGGGAGTTTAATTAATGAGCCATTACATCAGCCATGTTTGAAGTGAACACAGCAGTTCCCATGGATGGATGGCCTCCCAACCTGTCAAATTAATTTTGTGGTGAAAAGTTAACTAATGCAGGTAGCATGCACTGAAGCAACCCTGCCCACCCACCTCCCAAGAAATCTTGTTTAGCATAAAGAGAGGTGTAGTCTGTGACTGTATCAGCTCAAATACCCAACTCACCCCTCTGATCTGGAATCCTGTTGCTCAACGCAAGCAGAAATACGAGACTTTCCCAAGAAGTGTCATTAAGGAGAGCAGCTCTGTCTTCCACAAACAGTGTGTGTTAAATAACACCCTTGTGTCCCCATATACACAGACATCTGAGAGGAAAGCAGCTGCCATCCATGTCAACTCCCCTTCCTCGTTGCCTTGGCTCAATCCCAGCACACAGAAAGACAAGAACGATTAGGTCTGCAGTGTTTTTCCATTGTTCTCGCTTTCCTTTTCCCTTTTGCAATGGCTAATGACATTTACGTACAATAAAAAACCGTAATAAAGTATAACAAAACCTTTGCTTTTCTATGTGCCCAGGTGGTACACCTCTGCAGGGAAGCAGGCTGCTAGAGTGTCACAAACCCAGCTCTGATATCATTATATGGCACTAATAATACTTAGTAGTTGTTTCATACACTCCCTGCAGCTCACTGCTACCATTATTGATCATTCATTCATAATAATAATTCCAGTGTTAGCAGAACAGCTTTTAAAGGTCACATAACAGGTACCTGGAAACATTTATGTGGCATTGCAAATGGTATACACTCATATCTATTTTGCCTCAGCACTTATTTGCTTGGATAAATTAATACACTATTGCTTCTTTCAGTGTATCCTCAGAACAACTTGATTTTTACAGAATTTTCTGCACCAAGTTTTCATCTTTATCCAGAAGACAGCAGCTGTGGAAAACATACTAAACCAAGCAGGGCATGTAGGAGGGAAATAGGAACCGCTCCATTTATGTGTGCTGGACTGGGCTTGGTCCCCCCCTTTAAGCAGGGCACAGCTACCTCATGCAGAGTATGTCATTTACGCATGTGTAACATCTCCCTCTACTGGCTAAAACCGTGGGAATACTTTAATTCCCAAGCAGGAAAGTTTTCTCTGGAGGGAGAATCCCGAGACCAGGTCACCTCCCATCCTCTTGTTCTCGCACGCATTTGTAGTCCTTCTCTGTAAGCCTAAAGTAGACAAGATTTGTGTGATGGAGCAGGCAACGATGAACCGAGCAAAATTCACCTGAAGCTCTTCCTCGATGGTCAAGTCCTCAGTGAAATGCTTTGAAGACAAAGTGACATTGAGGAAGTGTAATGGGGCAGTTCTTGGGAACGCAGGATTAAAAGGGACAGTTGTTTTGCAGAACCTTTAATCTTTGACTCTGAAGCAACATCTGATTAACCATACAGCTTATTAAGCAATTTTGAAAACTAAGATCCTAACGGTGAACCTTAGACTCTTCAGTAACACTACAGTCCTGTGGTTAAATTTGGAGGTTCTATCAAATCTCAGCTCTTTGAAGATTACTAAAACCATAACTCAGTGTTATTATGTACCTCAAACTAACAGCATTTCTGTATCTGTATCTGAATACAGATCCTATCTGTATTCTTTTTAAATGCTCAACAGTTAACAGCATGGATGAAAAATTATCTTGGTATGTTTTGAAAATGAGAAACACTAGCTTTTGAATACACTACAGATGGCAAGACAAAGCTGGGATACACTGTCAGGGTAACTTCACAACATATTGCATCTACACACATCTTCAGTTTCCAGCACTGCATAACATGCAGTGAGTTTGCAGGTGACACTAAACTAGTTGGGAGTGTTGATCTGCTGGAGGGTAGGTTGGCTCTGCAGAGGGATCTGGACAGGCTGGATCCATGGGCTGAGGCCAATGGCATGAGGTTCAACAAGGCCAAGTGCCGGGTCCTGCACTTGGGTCACAACAACCCCAAGCAGCGCTACAGGCTCGGGGCGGAGTGGCTGGAAAACTGCCCGGCAGAAAGGGACCTGGGGGTGTTGGTGGCCAGCCGGCTGGATATGANAGATGTGGTACTTAGGGATGTGGTTTAGAAGTGGTGTTTTGTCAGGGTAGGTTAATGGTTGGACTTGATGAAAGATCCCTTCCAACCTCACTGATTCTATGATTCTGTGCTCTTTCAAACACTGGAGAACTAATGGTCCTTATAGAGCCTACAGGCTACAACTGGGAGGGTACAATTCCCGTATACCCCAACACTAAATGGCATTAAGCTGAGATAGTACATTCTAAAGTTAACCAGCTCTTTTGTAAGCTGGTATCAAATTTGGCTATATGGGTCTCCTGTGGACAAGAAAAACAGAAAAGATGATCCGTTCCATTAAAAATGGAGAATCCACTTCACACTGACCTTTCTGAAATGTGGCCTACATTACAGATTCAGAGGTTCTTGATCTATAGGCTGCAGACACTACTATTTTTCCTGCTACATGATTGTCAAATTCAACAAATAATTCAAATACTATTTTTGATCGTAATTCACACAATTGTAAATAAGGTAAACAACTGAAAGATTTAAGTTATTCATAGCAAGAGAATTATATGCGTTTCATTGTTCTCCATCTTTTAAAAGCCTTTTTAATTCATCATTCCTTCCCTTTTATTTCCCTTCTTCCTTTGTTTGATAAGCTTTTTCTAAATTTCCCTTCCCTGCATCCTGCGTGCAGGGAGAAACTATTCATGCAGAATTCATCACAGGAAAACAATCATAATATCTCACTCCCATATTCCCAGGAGGGAATTAACAGAAATTACCAGTTCTTGGGAAACTGGCACAGAGAAAAAGCGGGAGAAATTACTACAGCCAAGTTGACAGGGAAACTGTTAGCACTCTGGTAGCTCAGGAAAATGGGCTGTTTGAAACACTTTCTTCTAAGTACCCAAGCAAACTATAGGGTCGTTTGTGGGGATAGGAGGTGCATGAAGCCTGAAAGCGTTACTGCCTTTGAAAGGCTTAGTAACTCCTGGCTGCTGTGGGAGAGCTCGCTGCAGAATGGACTCTTGATACCTTTTCAGTACAGACATAGGCTTCTATGAATAGGACTTGGCTAATTCCCCCTTTGTGGAAGTCTTTAGGAAGCTTTTCATTGTATAGCCCATTCTATAGAACTCCTAAAGCCAAAAGATAAGAGTGACATTTTTCTAAGGAAATTATCCAGTTCTATAGTGGGCTTTTTTTAAATTACTTGTGCCCAACCCTGTTACATTTCCTTTGCTACTCACAGGACAGCAATTATCACAGCCAGCACTAGGCAGACTTCTGCAACAGAACTTCATTATGTTTAGTCCTACATGAGCACATGCAAGAGCAGCACTTTGTCAACTCCAAACACCCAGGCAGCTTCTGTAAGCTACAGCTGCCTAAGTCACACAGCAAACATTCAGCACGAGGCTATCGTTATCAGTGCAACACTCCTCTCGCTAGAAAACTCTTCTGACCTGCCTTCTAGGTAGGGAAGGCTCCAGACTGTAAAATGACCTGAAGTTAAGGCAAACTGGGAACACGCTGCTGGGATGCAAGCATTGCTCCAACAGCCCTCCCTACGCCGATGCACTCATGCCCAGATGATGTCTTGTTTTGCTCTGCTACTTGCCACAAACACACATAAAACATATGGTTGGCAGAGCAGAAAATGACAGCTAGAGTGCCTTTCTGTGGCATAACTGCACTTGCAGTAGTGTTTTTGTGAGCAGAGTAATGCAGAGAAAAAGAGAAAAAGCAACATGCCTATGCCAACCAATCTTTTAAGTGTTGACCTTCCTGTGAATACCTGAATAGTGACAGCAAGTACATGAACTGTAGGCCTGGGCAGGCTGTAGGAAGAGGGGGAAGAAATCCAAGGCTGTAGCCCTGACCCAGATCTGTAGTGGGTATGTAACAAATAAATAAATCTGCCTTTATACATTATATGTGAGGAGATGCCTCAGTCACATGGTGGTTAAAGGTGTGGAGCTCTCACAAGACATGCCTAACCTCATGTCCCACAAGCTTAAACAGCCAGTAGTGGATTTTACATCACCATTGCATCCACGTGGATCAGACTCTGAACAAAAGACCCCTGGTCAACAATATATGAGGCACTATGAGTTATCCTAATTATAATGCTAGCAAGAGGCCTAAGCTAGGCCTGAGTTTTCAACGGCAGAAATAGCAGAGTAAAGAAGGGGAAGAGAAACAGAAAAGGGGGGAAAAAGTCAACAAAGAGTTAAAACTTGCTGACAGCAAAGAAGAGTCAAAATTAAGATTTTGGGGGCTATCCCAGATTTCTTCTTCCTATTCCCCCTCTCTCAGAAATACGGCCAAGGCATATAAATACAGTTATTTGGTTACAGACTTAGGAACCTGCTAAAGACAAAGTTTTGTGAGCTGGTGTTATCTTCTATTCTGCAGGTTATAGGAAGTTTCTTTACACCTGCATAGCTCACTCATTATTAAAGTATTCCTCCTTCTCCAGTTACTCAATTTGCTTGTTTGAACTACAGACCTACCAGCCCTGGAGATTCATCCAACTTGTGCCTACTTATCCTCTCCAGAAGTGCTTGCCATCCCTGGCTCCCTTTCACCTTAGAGCGTGAGGATGTGCACGCACATATACAAGGTGTGTTAAGAGGTTAAAAGGGTGAATTTGTGCTGGGAGCATCATGTTGGAGTCTCAGCTTGGCACAAGAAGAAAGGCCAAGACATGCCAGAATTTGCAGAGACATATTCCTCAAGTTGGTTCAGCTGTACTCGGCTCTCAGACTCCTAGCAAAGACCACAGGACTCAAGGTCACCACGTTCATACAGACAGTTGTTAAGCACCTGAGCACACACAGAGATGATTCAGTCCCTATCTGAGGTCCTGCCATCAAGGGCACTTTACCACATGCATTCATCTCCGTACAGGGCTTCTCTCTCACTCTCCTGACAAGGAGCAGCCATTACACTGAGATAATTCATTTCCCTGGCTATAAACCTCCGGAGCAGGGAAGCCCAGCCTGCAGTTTTGCCTTCCTCTGCTGCAAGGAAAAAAGTTCATTGTAGTTCTCCAGGCTACCAAGCACATATTGGAAATCTACTGGGGCTAAAGAGGCATGGGAAAAAGAACGCAACCCAAGCCTGTAGCCCCAAGGGCAAGAAGAGATTGCACAGCACCGTCTGGACAGCCTGACCGCAACACTTGACTTTTCCCACCCGTGCCTACGTTCGTTTTCCTTCTAAATGAACCTGCTTCAGCCACCCATGTCAAGTCTTGAAAGAAGAGCCTGGCAGACACCTGCAGCAAAGTCCCTTATTGCTTCTGTGAAAATTGCCCTGTTGCAAACAACGATTGGGAAGGATACTCTTGCAGAGGCTGGAACTCAGATTCAGTTAAATTCACAGCTCAGCAGCCAATTTCCTCAGCGAGACAGAATAAGGCACCCTGCGCCTCAGCAACCGATGTATAACAGGGAAACAGTGCAGCCTTTCTCCCAAGGCACCTCTCACTGGTCTGCAGAGCTAGGCTCTAAGGTTACAGATACACAGCGTAATTTAAAAGGACTTTGAAATCTCAAAGCCAGCTCTGAGATTATCTTAGAGAGTGGAATATACTTATATTAACAGCACCTTGGGTCCGTCAGCCCTAAGGAGAAGTAGGATCTGTCCTACAGGTTGCCAGCTGGGGATCTTTCTATCACTAATCTCAAGACCCTTGAGAGTGGTAAGAAGCTGGCAAATGTCTCCGGCACAGGGTCACAAGGCAAAGATTAATGCTGGTGCTCCTCAGGTTGTCTGGGGAATGATTCCTCTGGCAAAATGTGAGTCCCTTTCTCTCACTAGGAACACAGCAACCCTACTTTGGGACTTCGCTAGAGAAAATGTTGCCATATGGAGTTGAGGAGAGGGTGGGTAAGAAGAGGAGCGTGGCCTCCCTGGAGAACAGAGGCTGTGCAAGTAACACAAGTCATAGTTGAGAAGAAAAACATGGCAGGTGGGACAGGGAAAGGAGTACAATATTACAGAAGGAGCATAATATAGCAGCCAAACGTTAATATTGGCATATAATAATCTTTAATATTAATTCTTAATTGCAAAACACCTACAGCATCACAAATCTTGATGCAGGATAGCATCAGGCTGTGCACACACACTAATGCCCAATACATTAGGCATCTCATTCCCATTCACTTTAATAGGAGTTATGCATCTGACTAGGATTTGGTAACTTTC
Organism: Rhinoptilus africanus; assembly: GCA_013400135.1. Classification (NCBI taxonomy): domain Eukaryota; kingdom Metazoa; phylum Chordata; class Aves; order Charadriiformes; family Glareolidae; genus Rhinoptilus; species Rhinoptilus africanus. The sequence goes on from VXBO01012846.1 coordinate 151,419, forward strand.
TACCTCTGTGCACATCCCATGAGCCTGTAGTGAAGTACAGATAAGGTCCTCCACTGGGACACTGTTTCTGTCCAACAAAGGATGCAAGGTATAGGGAAAAAAGACACAGCATCACTCTGTATCTGGGAGCTGCTGCCTCCAAAATCATGTTAGGCCTTAAACATTTTGAAAGCTTTCAAAGTTGATTGGTTTTCTCTGCAGGCCCATTCCCTAGTCCTATCACCTACTGCATGTTCCAGCCTGCATTAGGCACCACCCTATTCACAAGAAGCAATTTTGCAAGAAATTAGGTGATTTCAGCATATTTCAAGGTATTAAAATCAGTTTAGTAAGTATCAAACTCTGAAGTAAAGTAGATAATAGGCATTAATCACCCAAGTAAATCCATTAGTCAGCTGAACAGTGTTCATGGCTGTTCCTGTACCTCCAGCATCAACAATGAAGCATCAGCCTTCTCCGACTTGCTACAGCAAATCCAGCTGTTACTTTAATGAAATAAAAAAATCTCACCCCCTGTGATCTCCTCCTTTATTTTTGCTAATTACTTCAGTACAGAGATTTCAAAAACATATTTTATGCCACAATAAAAAGGTAATGGCTCATCTGGCCTGCAGAGGCATAACTACTATAAATATATTTGTGATGCAGATAATGATTCTGGACAGCATGTTTCTATGAGCAACAGCCAAAACGAGCAAGCAGACAGATGACTGCCACCTGAATGCCAGTCTTCTAAAGTAGTCATCCCTCTAGAAAGATCAACACCGCTGCCTAAAAGCTATAGATGCATTGCAGGCATCACCTAATATTTTGTCTTTACTCATAGTATTGGTTGAAGTCGTGTATTTTCAGAAGTTTGGGGTTTGTTGCGTTTTTTTTTGTCACATTTTGTCAATTTCACAGTAAGCAAAGGGCATTATATAAAGGATTACTAAACACCGTTGTCTTTCACTCTGGAAATTCCAGTCAATTGTTCAGCATTATGGAAACAGTTGTTCAATATTTATACATATTTAATGTATAGGATATCTAGACTGATAAAAAAGCTAAACACATTTAGATGTGGATTTACATGTTTGTAATTAATTTACATATAAAATTGGATTTCCCAATCCAGTTCCATGCTATTGCAGGCAATCTCCTTAGGTAGTTTCCTAACATCACAGTTTCCATACCTATAAAATTAATCCAGGTTCTTAAAATTCCCCATTCAAAATATCCCCATTCTTGAAATGCAAGAGGGAAAGAGGAAAAAGTTGGGGACGAAAGGAAGGCCAAAGAAAATCAACCAAAAGAAAATACTGTTTTTCCTTTTTGAAGGGAAAAAAAAAAGCGCAAAATACAAAAATTAGTCTGATCTTGGTGAAGAAAGTTTTCTGGAAGTTTAAAGTTCTACTTAAAATGTAAAGGATGGAGGGATTCTGAGGAGTCCAGACAGGTATTCCTCTCAAGCCACAATTAATGATTGTTTGCATTTCCCTTAATCACAATGCCCAGAAAGATTTTACCTCAAAAAGACCACAGCAATCATCTTTAGAACAGACTATCTTTGCTACAGAGATCTGCTGCTCAGTTACCACTAGCATTGCATGTATTTATCTCAGTGCATGCCCATTGAGCAGTCAAATGTAGTCATTCCTGCTCCAAATGGTCAAAGATAAGAACAGCACAAAAGCAAACTCTCATGTAATACCTTTGCCCTTGCCAAGTGGCTGCAGGTTTGAGGTGCTTCCAGACCTCCCTCCTCCTGTGAAGTGAAATCAGAGCTCAGAATACAAGATACCCATCATGTAGGTAGCTGTCTAGCAAACACATATAAGCCCATTTCTTCGCAGTGCTCCCACACCGCATGCAGGGAGCCTGTTGCAAAGCCCCCAAGCAATACACTTCTGCCTGCCACCTACCTTGGGGCCACGTCCTTCAGGGCACTGTAACACAGAAATTTGGTAGCAGCAGTTTACATTACTTCCACATGGCCCTTGTCTGCTCATACCTGATCCTACATCACCCCTTACCGGTGTTAGGACAGTTGCACCAGGGCCACGCAGTGAATCACACCAGGACCCTGGCCCAAGTTACACTTAACTATTTTCAGCCAGGTTATTTTTCAGACAAATCAGTCTTCTGATCCTACCCACGACTCTGCCTCACACATAGCTGCAGCAACACAACTTGCAGGAGCTCATGGGGAGAGTGGAAAAAGGGATGAACACAGGAAGAGAGACTGAAAACAGGAGCTACTTAGGTCATCCCCATTGCCAAAGTAAGTAACTTGGCAAATAATATGTTTAAAAACCATTCTCAAACAAAGATTTAACAAATGTGACTTCCTGAATTCTGAGCCTCACTCCTTTTCCTCCATCAATCCCTGCTTCCAAGAAATCCATAAACCTAAATTTATTAAGCCATATTTTGAAGACTTTTCTCTCAGTTGCCGTGATGGTTAAGTAACCACCCTCACATCATCTCTCTCAAGCACACAAGAGCCACCCCAGTATAACCATGCCATGCGGGGGCGAATATTGTTAACTGGTTGGGGTGACTAATTCATGTTTGAAATATTACATCTTGCCAGATTATTTTGGTACTTCCACTCCTGTCTCAAGCAAGAACTCAGAAACTGATGAGAACATACAGAGAAATGAACAGCAAGCAAAAAAGTGGTCAAAAATGAAAAAGAAAATGGAAAAACAATAAACATGTTTGAGCCTCAAATTAAAATGGGTTTGTTTCCAGGTCTTGTCAAGGTTTAATCCTGGGCAATGTGTTTGCCTGAACCAATCTGTTCATTGCCAGCAAACAACTGGCAGACAGCAAACACTTCAGCATTCTTCCCTTGAGTTATTTGTGCATTCCAGCTTCTTCACCGACAACCGTTCAAATCTATTTGCAATTATTTGGTTTTCTTCCTAGTTTGAAGAAAGTGATGACAGTCAGTGTAAGAAAGCCATATAATAGTTAATGTTGTGCAAGCACTGGAATGATGAGAAAACTGTTCTGAGTAAACAGGGTTGTTTCTCCAAAATGTATTTATCCAGTTATTGGACTCTACACGCTTATGTGAACTACTGGAATTACAGAATACTAAATCTGCAAAATGTTCTTTTAACTCTGTTGACAAAGTAAAAAATTAAGCTGAATAGCTCAGGCTCAGATGGGCAGTCTCTTATGAATAGCACATTCCCTAGAGAGCAACTGGGAGATCTTAGCTATCACATACAGCTTCGTAAACCATTAAAGAGACAGAACACTGCCTGTTCACAATTAAATCAACAGCAAAACTTCACTGGCACCAATATAAAATGAGAGCAGATCTGAAACACTTGTCCAGGCCTTAACAAAATACCTTGACAGAATGGTTCACCCGGAACTGCTTCACCAGCAGTATTTCCCTCCCAAAAAACAAAGCCAATTTTTTAAATAATGTACTTGCAAAAAGGAAAATCAGAAGTTTTACCTGCTAAAAGCTCTCTTTTCTTCCCACCCACTTTGAGTGCATTTTTTCCTCTTCTTGTCTCTGTCTCATTTCTAAGTCAAACTCCTAGCAGCTGCTTATTGAAGACTTCAGTGGTGATTCTGGCTGGCTGATGGCAGCTTATTTCTTTCAAAATAACAGGCAAAGGATACACAATAAGAAAGATTTCTTCACAGTTTCCAACACAGTGGATGAGTAATTCCAAAGGTATCGAGAATCTCTTCTGTTTGCAGTATTGCTCTCCTCAGCTTTATTTAGAGGATACAACAAAAAGCTAACTTAGGAGATACCAACAAAGCTATACCACACAGAACGATCTCCTTCGCAAGGGGGAAGGATGCAATTAACAGCCGTCACATATTAAAGTTAATTGCACATTATTCTTTTGCAATGGAGATTCCTGAATCCATTTCAATAGTTTATCAAGATAAAACAAGGTAAACAAAACAAGATAAAAAACAAACAACTCCCCCCATAATTTATTCAAATGTTTAAATACTCTTTAAAAGATAACTTAGTTTGCTGCTGACTGACATGTAGATGGAATATAAATAACCACACACAGGCTACTTTAAGGCTTTGATTTAAAACTCAGAGAAGATTCCAGAAGAAACACCAAACTACAACTTGCCACAAGCAAACGACACTCTCATTGAAAGTCACAGTGCTTTCACCATACCAATGGCAAGACCAGAGACTGTTCATGGTGAATCTCTGTGATATATGAAAATGCACAGCCTATATAAAATTCATATTCCAGAGATCTAGGTTCAGTTTTAATGGATTGTTGAAGGCTGTTGATCTTGCTTACATTTGCAAATGCGTGACAGAACTGATGGCTTCATGAGATGTTACTTATTTAATCAACACCAGATACCCAATACCGTTTTCAGACAAATCGACAAGAACATTCTTGTTACTCTGGCATGCCTTCTGTTAGCTCTTAGAAAAGAGGTTTCCATTCTTGCATGCCTAGGAATAAAAGTTCCATCAATCAAAATCATTCATCAGTTTTGCAATGCCCCTCTGCCTGACCTTCACTGCCTTACGCAACAAGCAACCTGCTGAGTCTTCTTCTGTAAAGAACACATCTTGGTAGCCTATTCATCTAATCCGCCAAACAGAAAAGGAGTTGCTGTGTTGGTCAAAGTAATGCAAAAGGCATTCGGTTAGTGGTAACTAACTGAACCCCAGGATTCGCATCACCTTAAAACTCTTACCTTCTAGCACACAACAGGCAATATGGTAGTAAGCAGACAAGCAGACAGCTGACAACTGCATTTAAACAGATTGGGCCTGATCGTCTTTAGGCCAATGTAACGAGAAAAGTACAAGCAAGAATTATTTTAAAATTACATCCCTTAGATGCTGCTAATGATCCAGCTTCTCAGGAACATTTACAGTTATATTTTCCTTTAGGATAGGCACCGTAGGGTTTATTTTACACTATCTTAACAGCATCTGAAAACATGGAGTCAGGCAGGATATAAAAGTAAAATTAAAATGGATTAAGTGACTTCAAGTAAGTCTCTGGTGAGCATTTATTCACATTGCAAAACTACTGCTAAGAGGAGGTTCACTCTAGCTCTTGATGTGGCCATAATAGAGAGACTACTCTGATCTGAGCTTTAATTATACATTAATAGCATCTGAAAGAGATTCTCTGATGGAACTAATCCTTTCACACCTTGACCCATATATTTTTCCTTAGCCAACAGGAGACATTTAATAGGTTAAACTATTAAATATTACTCTGGTCCAGACCTGCATCATAAATCCCTGAGACAACATTTTCAATTAAGACAGCCTGAAATGACCTGGTTTTTAATGTCCATGATCTGATACACTTATTTGGTTTAACTTATTATTCTAGTCATGGAGCTTGTTCAAATTAAGTGGATATAGGAATCTAAATTATACATTACAACAGACCCTGGAATTGTATAGCCTTGCCTCTTTCCCAGACCTGACCAAGGATCTCTCTATTGTTAACATTTCGCAAATTTTTGTATTAGCAGCATGAAACTACTGAAAAATCCGTCAGGAGAAAAGTAGAGGCTACCACAGATAGAGAGGTAGTGGCAAGAACTGGCAATAACAACTAGAAAGGAACTGGTTTGAGTCTTGAGACTGACAAAAAAAAAATTTACCCCTTCAGTATTCATTCTGAAGCAGTTCAGATTGCTTTGTATTTGAGGAGGAATATTAATTTCCTCATTCCCCATCCCAACCTAATTTACACTGCAGGTCTTTCTCCAAAAACTTGCAATTATAGTAAGGTGGAATGGAACAGAAGCAGACTTTATTTTACTGCATATCACTCCACAGTAATACACACACACCAGTCTGGTTTAGTGACTTAGAAATTCAGTAACATCTACGCTGCTGGCCATCTAACACCCCATATTAGGGAAAACAATTTCATGTTTTGTTCTTCTAAAAACTTCCATGAATGGTGCTTTTCTCTGTTAATTTTACATCTCTTTTTCCACTCGTCCAGATCCTTTACACACACCGATACATAACAGTATGGCTTAGCATTAGATAGACTCCCAGGCACTGCACCAGGAACCGTTAACTGTTTCAAAATACAATCTCATTCTGGTTTTTCCTTATTGCTTAACCAGTTCCTCATCTCATGCTCTCTCTCCCATGTTAAATGTAAAAAAGACTTGTGAGGAGCTTTGTCACAGGCTTTTTGAAACATGATCTCTAAATAAAAAATTGCTGCAAAGATGTAGACTACATTAAAACTAAACAGAAAAGGGATCAGAAGACCAACTGCCTGGGCGTAACTCATTTTGTCACATATGTAAGCTATGCCTTGAAAAAGGCATAAAGAGAGAGATCAAGAAGTCTTTGATAAAATGGGGGCTGTGATTTAATGACTGGTACCAAGCGAGAAACAGCTTCCCCACTCTGAAAAGGAATTGTTTGTGCAAATCAGATGCTGACTCCCAACAGACCCTCCTTGTCTAAGTCATTAAGACTCTCCCTCCTACCACTATTAGTCATGCTGAGTATTAATGTTATTCATTATTACTCATAGTTTATTCTTTGAATAACCTCATTAATTTCAATGAGACATTTGCAGTAGGAGGTAGTAGATAATCTATGAGTTTATATATGCATGCATGTCTAATTAAAGGCTATCAAATGAGAAGACTGAGTTTCCCTTGCTGACTAAGACAGCTACAAAAACTCTGGACCCAGAACTGAATGTATTTGTGGCTGCTGCTGAAGACATGCAAAGTCAAGCTTTCAAAACTACCTGTGGCAGAATCGGTTTTCACAGCAACTTTTTTAAGGATACTGCAAAGTTACACCAGCCTTTCACCTCCAGGCTCTGCTGTATAAAAGCTTGGAAAGGGGCAGCTGCCTGTCCCTCGGAGCTCCCAAACAGCACACTAGTGACAAAGTTAGCAAGGAGATGCAGAAGAAAACACACACAGCTTGGTACCTCACAGACCACTCTTCCATTCCCGCTCTTTTGTTCAGAACATTTCTCCTCTGTGGGTCTTCCATCCTCCCAGTCGAGGGAGAAGAGCAAGCCCGTAACCATTCATTGTAAAATCAAACTGTACTTTATCCCCCTCTGTAGGCACCCTGCGATAAGATCACCTGGGGGAGAAGGGCAGACTCTTCTGATAGAAGGAGAGGGCCTATAAGAGCACCTCAAATCATCCAGGTCATAAGTAACTTGAGTGTTGTGGCTTTTTAAAAGGAGAGTTAATTTTCTCAGTGATTTCAGTACATTTCAAAACTTCATGTATTACAACATTAATTCTTTAATTATATTTTTAAAGAGGAAAAATCTTGTGATAACTTTCCACAGAAACTGGGACAGCAGTGCTACAGGCAGCAGGAAGACTGGAGGGGAATGCTGTCTGAAAACATGACAGTGAGTCAGAAAAGCAGGACTGATGTCTGCTCCCTAATCATTCCCTTCAAATGTTTAAAGGAATTCCTGCTACTGGTGAGAATTGTAACTTTTTACTCTGTCCCCTTGTCTTCCCCTCACTCCCCTCCCCCAAGCAAAGATTACTAGCACAGCTACAAAGTCATCACCCCTCTTGTTTTCTCACCACTACCCACCCGCCTCATCCCTATGAAAGCCAGCTGGATCAGGCCACGCTTGTGAAGCCAGGCTCCTAATCCCATCAGGGGAGGGTGATAGCAATCTGAAAGCAGCAAGGCGGGACACTTTCTGAATACTACCACCCACAGGAAAAATTGTACTCAGCTGCTTACAAACTACGCCAGCCTGTCTGCTCTCCTGGCCTTGACAAGGAGCAGGAAAGTAAGGGTAGGATCAGACCGTGATGTTTAGTGGCTAGCCCTTTGAGAAGCAGACCCTGTCTTTCCCCCAGCTTTCTGGAGCACACCTTGAGTGTTCGCCCTGTACTACTGAATTTGCTCAGTCTCATGCACTGGACACGTTGGCTCACGTGAGTTGTTCCCACTTCACGTTTGTTAGAAGCCAGGGTTAAACTTCATGTTCGAGACAGAGCCACAGGCTGGCACGACAGCTGAGGTGAGCATCATGGAGTCAAAGAGGCTACAGCTCTTTTGCCACCAGATGAGTTCCTATGCCCAACAGAAACCTACTACTGGATGCACCTGATCAACATGGGCCCCTCTTCTACCCACACAACCCACTGCACCGGAAACCTTCCCCCATCACAAGCCTGGCTGCGGCACATGTTTGAGAATAAATCAGGAGGCGGCACATTGGATGATACAATGCTGCCTTCTTCTTCAAGTTGTAAACATGAACCATCCCCCGCAGCTGGGGACAATTTTACTCACCACAAGCTCTTAAGAAATAACAGCCTATGCACTTCCCTCAGAACTGGTGGTGAATTCTGCTCTGATACAGGCACATTCTGATGCTGGGGAAGGAAACATTTACCTCCTCCACAGTGGAGCCAGACTAGAGGCAGGCACCATCTTATCCAAAACAATGAATAACATGATCCTACCATTGACTGAGCTTTCAAATACTTCCTGTCCATCAGATAGGCTTCCCCTTAACACATGAGAAGGGGTGGAGTTCTTCTCAGACTTGTAAATATTATCAGAGGTACATTAAAAATATTGATTGCAAAGGTGTGTTTCCAGACAGGGGCCAATGCCAACATGGATTGCACTTGCATACAAACCCTCCACCTCCTTTTTTTAAAAAGCTCTGTCATAATCTCATAAAGATTGATCAAGGCTGACATAATTTAGTTTAAAAAAAAAAAAACCTGGCTCCAGGGCATTTGCTAATAACTAGTGTAAGAACCAGAGTCTATTGGACAAAACCAAGAACTTCCACACCTGTAAAACTCAGGCCTTCATTATTATTAAGAGTTCTGTAGATTCAGTAATTTCATTCCAGTAATCTCTATCACAAAATTCTGAATTAATCTATTTCTCTGTTTGATAAATAGAGGGCACAGTTATTTACCTATCATATGAGAATGTAGGGAAGAAATATTAGGTAACAGCTGTCTCCCAAGTCATAAATCATTGCACAAGTACCAAAGATTATTAGGATTTACATTTTTTTCAAAAAAAAATTCATCATATAATCTGTCTTTTACAAACACAGTTGCGGCAATTCTCATGGATATAATAAAATGATCTGTTACAATCTTTTAAGAAACATGTTTCATCAGGGGTCCGATGAACAAACAGTTTTTAATGGGAAAAATAAAACCACCACCAAATGCGCTTCAAAACTATCACAGTTTTGATCCTGAGAAATGCTGGGTCAGTCCTATTCCCAGTTACTGGTAAGCGAATGGTAAAGCTTTCATTGACTTTAATGGGAGAACCATAGGTACTTGAGGCAATGTATTTTAAGTTACTGATATTCACAGGAATTTCTCCGTGAGCACAAATGTCATACAGTAACCACTGGGCAAGAATGAAAAGGTGACATTATTACTAGTGCAGAATAATGGTTCATGATCTTTGCACTGTGCCCTATAGTGCAAATGTCACTACATTTATTAAGATATTTCTTTTCTTTTGCGTTTGAGGGTATGGATCACAGCAGGAAATATTTTTATTTTTACAGTGACCTTTGCAAAGCTTGCACAGTTAGATTATGTTGTGGTAATGGGACAACCCAAAGGTCATGAAACATTATTCTGCCCTAGTAACTATTAGAAATGTGATGGGAGTTAGAAGAGGTATCTGTCCCCAGGGCCAGTTTTTCTAGTCTTCCACCTTTGGAGACCTGGGTTCAATATTGGCCATGCCAGTTATACGCTGGAGGCTGTTAAGAGTCATTGTTAACATTTCACCAGTTAAGTTAAGGCTATGCTTCCTGACTTGATGAAGTTCACTCTCTCCTTAGATACTACTGAATCATCCAGACAGTAAACTTAATAATAATGTTTAGACTGGGGGGAGAGAGAGCTGATTTCCAAGTGCAAAGGAAAATGCTGCCATCCCCTTAAAAACAGACAATGTGAAACTACAAAACCAGCTTGAAGGTGAGGAAGAGGCACTATCCTGGATAACACTGTCGAATAGAAGCTCCTAACACAGCAGTGCACAGCTTGTTGGTGGTACACTATACTTGGGATATTTCACAGTGATTGTCAAAACATTAGATTTTAATGAGGAGTACAGAACTATTGTGTTAGTCCATACTTTTCAAAATTACACAAATCTAAAACATAGTGCATGAAAAGCAACGCAAATTTTTTTAAGAACATTAGTGTGCATTTGTACAGCAGACAAATGTACAGCAACGCTGGCTAATGGGTATAAACGCCTGCAAAATATGTGTATTTTCAGTATGCAAAGTGACAACTGGAAAAAAAGTAAAATCCAAAGCCCAAAACCACATGGAAGACAAAATAAGCAGCGGTGAGACACTAAGGAAGCAGAAGCAAAAGCTGGTGCATCCACTGATGAGTTCAAACTGTCCTGTTGATTCGCACAAAAGCAACACAAGGTGAAGTAGCTGCAGCAAAAAGAACAGGATTCCGGGACATGACACATGAATTACAAAAGTATTTGCCTCCTTTGCTTCAGAACGTCCCGTTCTGGCACTGCCACAATATGCCACTTTGAAACCAAAATGGCATTGAGAAGAATTACACAAACATGGGCATGTGGTTAACCCTGCTGGGGCTTGTTACCATGATGTAACCACCTGATTTTTTTTCCCTCGGTGTTTTGCATGCCAGGATTATAAAATTTTTACCATTTTTAGCCTCCAGGCCTTAATTATATTTGCGTTTTGCTGGTACAACAGTATTTTATGCTGCCTAACTTTAACAGAACACCATCTTTACACGTCTCTGCAACAGTAAGTGCATCACTTGGTTGTCTTAGCATGAAGCCGATGCTGAAAGCATCTTAGATATTCCAATATAATAGAAATGGAAGAAATGATCCATTGGCAATTTCACAATTTTAGAGAACAAGAGGAATGCGTTTGGGGGACAGATTTTTAGGAAGCTTCGAGGTTACCAACACGATTCTATCTAGTTCTTTAATTTTGTTTAAAAAAAACTATATAATTTTCAAGGAAAATTACCACAGAATAAGACTTTTTTGTTTTTTTCTGAGTAGGATTGAACATGATTGGTGAGCTTCACATTGGACTCTCACAAAATGCGACACAAAATGTGACACAAACCTGCCCTCTGGTGGAAGTACAAGAAAACGGTAAATACAAAAGAGAATCCCAAAATAATTTGAAAGGGATACCTTTGATGTATTTTGTACATAAACAGTGTTTCTTTACATTATATGTTCTCTTTCTTTGGGTGACAGTGAAATAATTTTTCAAATACCGAATAATCCATTTTATTCAGTGCTACAGGACAATGTCCATGTACCAACAGAATGTTACTGCTCCGGCACAGACCTAAGCCTATGCAAGAAGGCAAATTGCTAGTACAGTCAAGAGTCTGTAGGAAGCACTGACCTGTCCCTTCCTTTCCTGATGGAACTCCCCACTAGCTGCATATGTGCACCACACCTTTGGAAACAGTCATCTTCCTCTAATATTTTCACCCTCCATAGACTGTGAAAGTCACATCTACCATTGCTGTCTTGTCCCACACTTCTGCTTATTCTCAATATTTTCTCTAATTTTTGCCTTAGAAAAAAACAAAAACCTGTTTGAACAGCTCCAGCATGTATCCTGTATTCAAATAAACAAAGATCAGTGCATATTAAATAGGCCCTTAAGGCCACTTAAGCCTACTATGAAACTGTAACTTTTCATCTAAATAGAATAACCTTGTTAAAACTCAACCTCCTTGCAAATAAAGGACCACCTAGTCCAAATATGTGAGAATGACCAGTGTTTGTTCCCTGACTTACTGAAACCAAGCAAAGCTGCAGATGTTGAGCATTTTGTAAATAAATGGTTTGTAGGCACCATTCAATTATTGAAAAAGAAAAGCCCTACTTCTTCCAGCAGACACCCACTCTCATCTTGGAGATAACTTATGGCTCATTCTTAAGTCCTCTGGTTTATTACCCCTGGGTATCAAAGCTTGTCCAACCTGGACATGTGGCTAATAGAAGCTATTAACAGCATGAGCTTGAAAAACATTCATGCCAAGAGATTACCTCCAAGCCCATTTACATTATATATAGCCTCTGATTTTTCATGGACTTTATGCCCAGGTACTCCGACACAAACACAGGGTTGGTTGAAAGACTGTAGCCACAAAGTGTAATGGTATCATTGCACATGTCCCAGAAGCTGCAGAACATGTTGTTCAACCATGTTTGGAGACGACTTTCCTGTAAATGTGTAGTTGAAATATGAAAACTTCTCAAACATATGAAAGTTCACCTGCCAAATGGCAAATACCTCAGAAATCATGAAACCTCTGAAAAATCCTTGTAAGAAAGTTCACAACCACATGCTTGGATAAGAAAGCACTGCAGCTGGAAATACGTGGAAGCACCTTGTTCATCTGCAAAAAATATATATGTATTTATTGCAGAGTTGAACCTTCTGGTGATGCAGTCTGTAGGAAGGTGTTGCAGCCTAAGCACTATCCCAGGAGAATCAGGTCACCCCTTACAGCTTTGTACTGCATAAATAAGTACGCCTGGTCTTCAGGACAACCCTCAGGAAGCAGAGGCTTTGCCAATATCTTGTGTTGATATAATCAGTGTACTCAAGGTGGAAGAAATACAGTCCAGTAAGTATGGAACATAGCAAATACATTTTTACATTTTCATGTTGCTGAGCAGCACTGGCATTTAATTAATAGGATCCTTGGATGAAAAAAAAAAGACTAACTTAAGGCAAATTTGTGATATTTAAGGTAATCATTAACTGGGCTAGTGTCTTGCATTTGGCTAGTAAACAAAGCCTATCTTTATTAAACCAAAGTAAAGCAGTGAATTAAGTAAGTTTTATGGCGCACTCGCTTCCTCTCTGCCGCAGGGCCCTAACCTATGAGAATTGTCTACTTCAGCAGGAGAGAAGACATGGCTTTTCCACAACTCCAGCTGAATCTCACATTGCTCTAGCTTAAGGGCTGGTGGTATTTTCAGGTGCAGAACTAGTGCCCAGTAAGGACCAATAAGAAGCAGTAAGGATAGACTGGAAAATGTGATGGGACACACCAATAGGACTCAAGACAGGCACAGGATGACAGCATTTTAATAGCTAAATTCTGCCCCCAGTTACTTTCATACAGGTCCTCTGGCACACTGCATCTATTTTCTAGTCAGGATACCATCCTTTCCCTCCTTCATGTTTCTCTGCTCCCTTCTGGGCAGCTCCATTCAGTTTGCATTTCATCTTACCAGCTCTCCCCTCATTTTTGTAACTCTCTCTCCAGCCTCTCCTCTGTGGACTCCCAATCAAATAAAGTTAGGGTGGAATTATCAGAGTTTATTACATCAAGAGCAAATGTTTACAATACAATGTTTAACATGAGACAAAAATGGATTTCTGAATCCACATGCTAATCAGAGAAAAGCATGGTTAAAAAAACAAACAAACAACAAAAAACCCCCAGCAGTCTGTTTTTACTGTATGTTTCCTCTACCCTTGGACTTCAACTGAAGTCAAAGTACCTAACACTTGCAAAAACCTGCACCAAGTCCTTCTTTTTCAAGGTTTATCCAGTTCAATAGCCTCTATTGAGGAACTAGGTTAGTATTTTTCTTTTAATGATAGGACATTCTTGCTTATACACTTTAAATCTTGGTAATACAATTACAATTTTCTTGCTTAGTTGTCACTTACACTCCCTATAGTTTTGTCAAGAACTATACCCTCAAAAGGGTAGCTATAATTTTAGAGTGATCAAAAGGCATTTGATCAAGTAAGTGGGACACATACCCTGAATTTTCTATGTCACAGTTAAACTTATTTGCATAGGCAGGTATTTTTTCTTGGCTTACAATAATCCGGGAACACTGTGGTCACAGCAGATTTTTGCTTTGCCATTTTCAAATGATAATGTGTCAAAACCCTCCTGGGTCTGTCCTGCTCACTTAGTTCTGATCACTGTGCCCTTTCTTCCTTTGAAGTTTTCTTCTTTTTTCCAATCAAGGCTTATTAATTCAATTTCAGAGGCAGGCGAGGCACAGCTGACAAGTTTGGGATGGGGGGAGGAGGAAACTTCTGTCTATTCCTGAAAAAGAATAGCCAGTTTTGGTTACTATTTTACCTAAACAAAGCCCCACAGCACCACAAGGGCCCTACCTCTGAGTGCAGAGACAGCACCTAGCACAAGCAGGAGCTCCTGTCCATAATGGGTCCTGTGGGCGCCACCACAACAGAAATAGTAAGTGTTCATTCTCCAGCTAAAGCCAAAAAACTAGCAGAATACAAAGCACATTTTAAGCTGTAAAAGCCCAAAGGCTGTCCTTATTTTTGCATCGTATCACAGAACCAAACAAACTGATGGTGACACATCTGCAAAAGGCTACAGCAGGAAGAGGCTTTTGTCTTCCGTTTCCCTCCTTCTCTGGCAGCCAGGTGTTTTTTGGAGAATCTGCCGCTGTTTACCAGCGCTCACTCGCACAAGAGGGCACTGTAGCCACACACATCAGGGCGGCGTGCCTCAGCCCAGCAAGCTGCTCCTCTGCAGAAACAGGCTTTAAACAACTCTGCCCCTGCGTTAAGAGTCCTTGTCTTCTCACTCAGTCTGGTAGCAAACACGGCTGCGTGTGCTGACGCCTTGCACTGCTACACCTTGCATGCTTAGATTGCTCTAGGGTAAAATATACCGTGCAGAGTTTATCCCACTTCCAAACTTGAATAAAATTTGACAGTTGTGGTTTACCTGCACGCCCTTAAAACTGAAGTCAGGGAAACTATCTTTTTTTAAAAAAAAAAAAAAAAAAAAAATCCCCAAACATGCTGTTAAAAGGCAAAACCTTCTGTGCTTGTAATAATGTGAATATTTAGATCATACTGACAAACAGAAAACTCCACAGGACAACTGAAAGAGAGCTCATGGCAGTTCAAGATGAAGGGTATTATAAACTTCCTAGGGTATCTGTCTGCTTGTAAATCTTCAAGCATGTTTATGCTTTCAAATAAATGGTCTCTCTTCAGGATCAGAGCATCACAATTCCCACTAATTCAGATACAAGTAATAAGCACAATATACCCCAAAAGATCAGGCTACCACTAATACAAGATACCTGCCAGAGTTACCTAACTTCAGGCTCTCCATTTAACATTTTCCATTACATTTATAAAAATTAATAACAAATAGCAAAAAGGTGAAATACTTATGTCCTAGCTCAGTATCCCAAAGCACCTGAGGTCTGCAGCTCTAGAAACAAAGTAGAAGTCCATTATATACAATTACATTTATGTTCTGATTTGACTCAAGCACTGGGTGGATATGAAGGCTATTTAGCAAAAACAAGCTCAGGATGGGAAAAACTGGAAGATGAAAAGAATATTTAAAATCAGTCACAGAGGGGGCCATTCCTGGCAAACCAAATAGTACGAGAATAAGGGAATCCCACTTGCACTCCTGGAGTGCTTTTAATTTGGCGCTGATGATTAATAGAAGCAGTTTGAAAAAAATAAATCTCAACAACATGGGTTGAGATTTCCACTGGGGAAATCTGCAACCAAAGCACTGCAACATCGGACTGCAAAATTTAAGGTGTTCCTATGGGGAGTGAGGTTCACTTAAAGGATTACGACACGTCAAGGAAATGTTAAGCATGACAGTCCAGAAATAACTCAGGAAATCCTTAAAGCTGATTGCTGTAACTTATTCTTATACTCTGCTATTAGCACTCTAGTGACGACACACTGCACGAGACTTTTGGCCTAACGCCATACAACCACTATGTTCCTATGATCCGCCTTGACACACAGGAACCCATATCGTTAACTGATCCAGAGATGACCTGGCAAACCAGGCTGGGCCTTCCCACCAGCTACCTCCCCACCACCTTCATCTAAACGCTAACACATCCAAAGCACAAAATTTCCAAGTATTTTCCTGCTCTTAGCACCTTTCTTGTAAGTCCTTTTCTTTCTCTGACCCACTTCTTCCTGCTCCTACACCACTAAAAAAAAAACAAACAACCAAAACCACAACCAAAAAACAAAACCCAACAGCCTGACTTAGATAAGGCTATTTTATGCATTCTCCTAGAAGACTCAGATCTAAAAAGCAGCTAAAAACCTATGACTTCAGCAGATGATACTGATTAAAATTTACCAGATCTCAGAACATCTAATAAATTCATATGCTAAACTTGCTTTTCTATAATAGCAAGATTATTAGAAAGCCATCTAATCTTATTACAAATCACAGACTCTCTCTTTCCTGTTGTTTTCTCTTTGCTTTTACATTTTTGTCTTCTGTTGTTGTTGTTTAGCAGATGTGGACTACAACAAGCATAGTGAGTGTTCCAGCACACTTCATCTAATATCAGGACACATGCTACCATCCTTATGCCATGTAAAAAACAAGCAAACAAATAAACAAAAGCAACCACAAAACTATTGAAATTGTGGAAAAACAATTCTTTCTTAAAAATCCTCTCTATAGGGGATACTGGTAAAATTAAAACCTTCTTGATATTACAAACATTTAGCTCCCCCCATCTCTTCAAAAGAGAAGAGGAGAGAAAAACAAAATATTTGCCACAGTATTTGACAGACCAGCATCTCTGTTCCTGAAACGACAGATAATGCTTAATAGCTTGCTACTGTATTATGACAGTGCCATGTACACACCACAGTCTCAGACCTACTTATCCCAATGAAAAATAACACAGCAGATTACATGAAATCAGATGAGAATTTTTCAGATTCGCAAAGGCACAGCTGGAAGCTGTATCTGGTTATCTACCTTTAGATTTCCTAGAATTTATCTCCTATCTTATCCTCTTCATGGCCAACACAGCCATAAATTCCTCCTACTTCCACAAAAATCACCTTTTGTGAATGGAAAAGTACATTGCTGAGGCCAGTGCCAGCATTAAAGAACAGCTGCCTTCCCTATCTATGAACTGCTGCAAACAATACATGTAAGATTTGAAAAGCTGTTTGTGTATAGACAGTTCTAACATTTGCTATTTACAAAGACAAAACAACTATAGTAAATTAATTCTACCAAGATTCTTTGCACTAACCACAGGAGCACTACAGGTGCATTTGTAAAGCCAAAGGGCATAGCACTAAAATAGAATAATCCCTCGTGACATACAAAAGCAGTGTCTGATTTGCTTCTATCATCCAAAGACATTTGCTTGTAGCCGTGTGCTACCTAAATCTAAGGTGTTAATGTACTAGCCTGACTTCAGAAATCTCAGGAGTTGCTCACCCCAGGCAAAAGATATGCATCTTTTTGGGGGGCTACTATGTAATATAACACATGAAAGCTCCGCTTCTTAGAGGAATAAGGCAGCACCTTAAATAACGCCTAAGGGAGCAGATTCTTTTTCCCCTCTTCTAGGCTCATTCTTATTAGATTTGTAAGAAAAATAATCATGATGTTCTTCCCCCAACCATCCCCCACACCTAAAAAAATTCTGTCAAAACAAAAATCCCAAATCCCCTCAAACCAACAAAGTCTCAGAGACAGTGCAGCATTGGACTGTACCACTCCGTTCAGATCCATTTTAAAGAGCTGCAATTTTATGTTACTAACCTAGGGCCAAATTCAACATATTCTACTCATATTAACTTCAACAGGGATGCATGAACAAATAGCACCCAGTGAGACTCCTTATACTGGTAAGTGTTACTCAGTGTGCAGACTGCCATATCTGGGCATATGTGACAGTGTCTCTCATACCTAGCCAGAAGACACCCTGGCTTTGGAAAGTCTCCAATCCAGCCAGTATCCTGCTTCTACCAGAAAACTTTTCCTACTTGTGTCTACAGAGTATCTGTATCTTTCTGCTACCCACACTCCTTTATTTGCCTTTTCCAGACTGCATCTGAAAGACTGCATGCCAAGTCATTATGCTTCATGTATGTACACCTCCTTTGCGTGTTTAGGAGTATGCTAGATGGCCCATAGCCATCACTACATCAAATGGGCTATGTTATAAGTGTTACATTTGCAATCAGAAGCACTAAAGTCACAAGGCCAGAAAATAGGTCTGTAAACCCTGTCGGAGTTACTGCAGTGAAGCTGGAAACTGAGGCTACGTGCTTACAAAGTGAGGCATATCCCTCAAGGCTGTGACCTGAAACCTTCCTCCACGCTGGGGAGAGCTTCCTCCTAGGGACTGTCCTGTGTTAAGTGACATGGTAATTCTTACAAGTTAGGAACAGCTACACAGTTTGGAGACTATTCTTAACATGTTACAGAGTAGAATTCAGTATGAAGCAAGTTAGAACAGTGAGAAACTCCATACAGATGAAGAGGCTCCTGGTCGGAGCTTTCAGCTCTCGCTCTGAAAGGAAGTCGTGTTCAGAGCAGACATACACAAATGGTACATCGCAAAGAGAATCCATATGCAACTCCTTCACATTTCCTCCCGACCTGACTCTGTGCTGGGCTTCATGCTGCAGAATTGGACCTCATTTTGTGGAAACAACAAGAGAAAAGCTCCAATTTGGCATTTAAATGCTCAAGGGCCTGCCCCTGGGAAGTGATGACCACTTGATTTGTGCTGCAGTCAGTTCTTTTTTTCAACACCCTGTACCCCACGCCCTCTCTGTGCAGATCCAGACCTAACCTTAGGATTTAAGTTAAACATTTCCATCAGGAGCTCAGGCAGGGAAGGTACTGACCTACTCAGAACCATCTCTGAGAAAAGCATGAACCACCTTCAGAGTTCAGGAGCTCAATGGTTTTGTCTGATCCACAGAAAAAGGCAACAGACTTTCAGGACTGTACTAGAAATGAACAGGGCATTGCTCATTTGGAATACAGAAAGAACAGTGGAAAGCAGACACAGGAACCACTGAGCCAGCTCCTACTGATCCACTTCAGTGAAAGTTCTGTTATCACATATAAGGCTGCTCTTAATAAACAGCAGTGAACCCAAGATACTATTTGCTTATGAATATTGCCATAAGGCAGCAAGCTAAATATGCTCTTACAGCTGTAGGCTGAGGTCATAAAATCAGATTCTACCACAAAAATCTACAGTGGTAGAAAACATTCCAAGTCATTTGATATGAAACATTTCAGGCCCTTTTGGAAAAAATACAGTGAAAACCTTTTGCTTGGAATTCGCTCCCATTTAATCCCATAACAAGGTTATTCTACTCAGACGTGACACCAGAATGTTTCAGTTTAAAAGAAAGTGTAACTGCCTTATTCATTATATTACACATGATTTTTGAGCAACTGCTGCAGGAGGTTACTTCATTTCTATAGAAACTTCAATGGGATTTTAAGTACGGGTAATACAATACACTTACTTACCAGAGAGACTGACATCTTTTATTTTTACTTTGGTATTTTTCAGCAACTTAAAGTATTGGTTCAAAAAAAGGTTTTCATGGTATTAGTTTTCTGATTCTATAGCATAAAACACTGATTGCAAGGCTGTAATAATTTATAAACCTTATGGCATTCTGTGATTTTTCCATGCAGGGGCAAAATATAAATTGAAGGTGCATTTTGTTTATGAAAAATAATAATACCATTCAAAATTCATGCCATATCAAGCACACATGGTGACACTGATAATTCTGTGATTTAGGATTAAGCATGACTTCCAGGTTTTGACCAACACTTCTCCTTTAAAGTGGAAACAGTCTCTATAGCCATAGATCCATAAAACAGTAAGCCTGGGTTTAGGGCACTTGACGTTGGATTTAAAAAAGCGACAGAAGCACAAGACATAAATCACTAGGTTTCCATGAAATCATTTTGCTTGATCAAAGCTTTTCAGTTAAGTCTTGAAAGGTAACGTTCTTTCAGCAGGCTTTTTTTGATGGGTATCACACCTTCACGTTGCTCTGCAACTGACCTTCCTCAGTCCGCCAAGACCTTTACTCGGTGTCTTCCAGACCCTTTTCTGCTCCCAGCGCTCAATAACGACTGCCTGGTGTGCCCCTCAATGCTGATCCCAACCACACTGGTGTGAAACCAACCACAGAAAAGAGGCTGCCTGGTGGCATCTCACATGGATTATAGAATTGCTCTAGGATAGCTCACATGGCTCCAGCACTGCAATGGATGGTGTGTTGGGTTTGCATGGCAAGGTTTTGGTAGCAGCGGTCTACGGTGGTGGCTTCTGTAAGAAGTGGCATCTGTCGCTTGTTTCAGTGGCCAGTCTGGCCCAAACCACAACAGGTAAATTTTTGATGCAGGTGTCTGGACGTCTTACAAAGAGTAAGTATGGGATGTAAAGGGCAACCATATGGTTGTGGAGATAAAAATTCTGAGAGAAGCCAGAAAGACAAATAGTACAATTACAAGCTGTCAGTTCAAGAGAGCAGAATTTGTCTTGTTCAGGGATCTTCTTGGTAAAATCTCATGGAAGACCGCTGTGAAAGGGAAAGGGAAAGCCTGTGAGAGCTGGCTGATTTTCAAGGACAACCTCCTCAAAACACAAGACAGCCCATTCCTGCGTGCAGGAAGTCAAGCAAGCATGATGGAAGGCCAGCGTGGATGAACAGAGAGCTCTTTACTCCTGAGTTCAAATACAAGAAGGAAGTATATCAACGGTATAAGCAGGAGTGGGCTTATTCTCTTAGGCTCAGCTCCTGTCTCCAGTTATGTCATACACTTTGAAGTTTTGCAAATCTCTGCAAGCACTGCCATGCAGACAGTGAGCTGCTTTCCCTTTCCTCCAAAAAGAACTCTTCTATGGGCTCTAATGTACTTAAACAAGGTATAATTTTGCCTCTAGCTCATGACCATTTACAACTGTTTGGCTTACTGAAGTTCTCATTCAAAACTTCTTTGTTTAGCCTGCAGTTTAGCAGAGTTTCTGGCCCTGATTCCAGTATCAAGTTTGATAACAACAGGTTATAAACTCTCACCTCATCTTAGGAGGAACACCTATCGTGACTGCTGTCCATCCTGATCTGTCCAGATCTTCTTCAGAGCATGCGTCAGAAATGCAACACTGATGTAACTTTCAACTGTATTTATGGAATACTTCTATAGCTACTGATACACTTAAAGTGACACATCCCTGTAAACCTACCCAGACCCAACCATGACTCTGTGCCACTCCTCGAACCAACAGTTTCGCAAGACCAGGTCAAGAACAAAGAATCGTTACTGTTTCGAAGGTTTTCTCAAGACTGAAGAATTATAGCCCTCTGATCCTGAATGCACTCATCATCTTTTTGAAATGAGACAGATTTTTGCAAGCCATTTCAACAGGCTACATGACCACCACACAATTCTACACTCATCTCTTTCTCTCCTCAATTACTGTTGGCTGGAGTTTCCAAGTGTCCTGGGAGATGATAGTGAACAAACATCATGTTTCCTATGCAGCACATTACGTACCGTGTCTCAATCAGCCAGTCCATAATAACAACCTTCTAGTTTCTCAAATTACTCTTTGTAGCACAACTCACTACTCGCATACTGGACTGCAACTTTCTCCAATTGAAGCTTCCTCTCACTGCTAAAAGAGACATTTTCTCACAGTCAAGGTATATTTTACCAGTTAATTAATTTGCTATTACATTTGTCCTAGCTATAGATATATAGGTCTCAGAAAAGAGAAATTATAATGAGAAAAGGAATAGGGAAGATCTCCCTAAAATCTGCCTCAGAGGCAATTTTTCCCTACCAACAAAGCTAGATAGATGGTTAGTAAAATGGAATTTAAATTATAATGTTGATATCATAAACCAATTTCAGTTGTTTTCACTTTTGCAAAATTCCCTTTGAAATTTAGTGTTGCAGAATTTAGCTCATAAGTTGGGTTCTTCCAAGGAGCAGTGTTGGGTTGTCCATTTATTTCAGTTTTACCTTTTTATTATTTTCAATTTACAATCTAGCAAACGCTAACAAGTTTTGGTACTTACTCTAGGACACCTCAGATCTACACAGGGAAGCCTCACAGCAGTACTTATTATGTTTGGTAGTACTGGCAACAGCAGGTTTTTGTCTGATGTTGCTGACTTTGCCCCTTTAACAGGCAGGAGTAGATTTTTGTATTTGACCCTGAATGTTTACTTCTTACTGGGAGGAGAAAGCAAAGGCATTAAAGCAGGTCTTCTCTTAATGTAGTTTACTGTTAGTGAAATATACCCAAATCCCCAATTCCTGAGCTAAGGCACAAATACAGCCCATTCTTGTGGATTCCTTGAGCAAACATTTTACCTGAAGAAACAGTTTTCCAGAGCCTGAGCCAAAAAGTGTTAATACATTATCTCCTTGTTCTCAAATTAGCCCCAGGAAACCTATCCTGAGAGGAATGTCATTCATTGCAGAGTTAAATTTGGGTAATCATGACTATATAGCAAGGACACCAGCCCACACAAGAAAGGTTACACACGCCAAGTGATATCCACATTACTGTGTTCTCAGTCACCTCCTCCTACCTGATCACTCCACATTTATTAAAGCCATGACACAGTGAGCGACTCTGCAGTTGTTTCCCAGAGACCTTGGCCTTTCTGGACACTCAGAAGGAACAGCAAGGCAGTAATGAAGCATTTATCTCAACAGCCTGGAGAAACACAATTTAACCTGAAGGACAGAGTTTTGTCTCTTTGAATGGTAAAGCTGCAATTTCACAATTTCACAAAATAAGTCAACGTCAGGTTATACCAACGTCAAATACTGCCCCCCCCTCTCTCTCTTCCTAGAGTCCCTGGGGTGCTGCTTGCAACTCCCTTCTCCACCAGTCCTGGCCATGTAATCCTGCCTTCCCCTTTGCACTGTCTCTGACTCTTGCTGGGTCTTAGTTGAGACAATTACACTCGTGACCCCAGCAGAATGCAACTGTCCTCTTCTCCTGGATGTGTCTTCTGCCAAGTCTGTAAAATGAATCGACTCACAGGAGAGGTCTGATGAGCCCCACAGCTGGTACAAGGTAAGAAGTGAACCCCCAAGCCAGACATAAAAAGGAAAGACTAAGGAGGATTAAGTACCTTTCCCTGCTCTCAACAGTAAGCAGAACCTTGAATCAGCTCAAACCCCCTCCCATACCTTCACCATTCATCTTCAGTAAAGATATACCATAAGACTTGAGATGTTTTGGCCTAGCTATTAACCTCTGTAGCTGTTATAATAGACGAGCCTGAAAGCTTTAGCTGTTTGACAAAAGAGAGAGTTAATCCATTTAGTCTCCATCAGGATTTTTTTTAGGTGTGGTTATGGCCAATCTATTGCCAATCTTTAAGTCTTTCTATAGAGTATTTTCACTCTATACTTCACTGACCTTTAAACATTATGGGCAGCCATTAGCACTTCTCAGCATAACAATATTAATACCAGCCCGGAGAATGATGCAGATCAAAACTGATTGAAGTGAATAGCGTGGAGGAACACAAGTTGCCTTGTTTGCTGCTGCTTTGGCTCTCCTGGCACTCCTGGCTTGGAAAATACCTCACCAAAAAAGAAAAGGGATCCATGTTTTCTTTTGTTCTGTTTTGTTGTTTCTTTTAAAATCTCCAGTCCCTGGGTGGGTTGAGAAAACACCAGAAGGGCATTGCCTCTCATCTTGTATTCTCCATGCTTCCCTAGAGAGACTCGGTACAACTCAGAGCAGGGTGAGAAATAAGCAACTACCTTAGCCACTTAACAAAAATACCCACAGTCCAGCCTAGCAGAAATCAGTCATCACACCACTGTTCAGAGCAATACCATCAATCGTTGCGGGGTTTGGTTTTTTAACTCTCCGGTGAAATACCCCATTACTTTTTGTTTGTTTTTTCATTTCTGGTGTAGTGTACTAGACTCAAACACACCCCTTTTTCCTCTAGATAATCACTCCAAATGTGAAATGGAAAGCAGCCCACCACAGAGCATCCCTCCTGCAGCTGCTGATCAAAGACACTGGTCTGGAACTCCTAATATTTCAGGCCATTTCCAGGGGAATTGCATCTCCTTATGGATTCTCACTCAATTGGGAAGGTCAGAAACGAGAAATTAACATCATAATCACATTTTTTTGTTTACTGAAACTGTGTTCAGGCTACAGTCCGTTAGACTACGCAATGATTAAGCCTTTTGCAGCACAGCAAAAACAGGGAGATCGTGTTTTCTAATACCTATGGGAATGGCTTTCTCTTCCCGTGGCTGAAATCAGGAAGACACTAGACCTAACCACAGGCAGGGGACTACAAAGTAAACTATGGAGCATGTGGGTGCCCATGAACAGCTGCTGTGGGGTGTAAGAGGTGCTGTAAACCTGCGCTTCACTGTACTCCCACAGCTACCCAAACACTGTGATTGTACCACTGTGCCATCTCTACTGGACCAGAAAGTCCCCTCAGCACCTTCCAGACAGGGCGTTTACACCAATCGCCGTAAGTGCTTTTGCCACAACTTTCGGTACCGACTTCACCATGCAGGCACTAGCTATCATGTGCTGTTATTGGAGGGGAGAAAAAAAAAAAAAATCATGAGTACTACTGCTTAAACTGATGAAAGGAGTCACCAGCATCCCTGGCAGGAATATGTAAGTTTTTCATTCTTGCATTCTGCTCTGTTTCTTCTTTCTGCTCAGTGCCAGCACAAGCATTTCTGCTGCTGCACAGTGAACCGAATTAGAGAATTGATCTGACTGAAAAATAACCCAACTTCCAATCCACGAAATTTACTCACTGGCCCATCCTGACAGCAGGCATTTCCAGAGGTTTAATAATAAACATATTACATATAATTTGAGCAGATCAAGTAGAGAAATATATTGCACGCTTGAAACAGAGCTTTACAATGGAGATTTATCTGCTGGTGAGATCATTGCTGGCACAAACTTTAGGAACTTCACTCTTTCTGTGAGTAAAACCAAAACCATTCAGATTTTGCCATAATTTTTCTTCTGGATCAAAGGCATTTCCAGACAAAACAAGAAATTCACCTAATCTTTCCTCTCAAATGATCCTGCAAAGTAGATCCAATGTAAAGGCAGCAGAGCACAATCCTACCTTCACTGAAAGAAGTGACAGAAAAGCTGACTTTACAATAATATTGAGACCTAAAACATAAACCTACTGGAAAATAAGATACTTGATGTATCAGTGGAGACCAGGCTACACAGGTGAGGATTTTCCAGGAGTAATAGACAGGATAAAATTTACCTGCTATCGCAAATAGCTCCTGAAAAGTCTTCTTTACATGGACACATCCTCTGAAGCACCAGTTTCAAGAGCTCTCCTTGCTCAAATCATACCTTCATCAGGGCAGGAAGACCATGTTCTTATATTCTTACTCGGCATAGGAAGTAAGGAGAGAAAAGTCGTAACACTTCTGCTACTGAGAACTTATCACTAAGAACAAACAAGTGCTGATACATTACAAAACAGTTTAGTTTCAGAAGAATTCATCTCCCCAGAAGAACAGGCAGAGCATTGCTACCAATTTATCAAACAGGAACACAAAAGACCCCAAAACCAGATAGCTAAGTTTGCTTGCTATTCTAGGATTAGTCTAGTCTAGAATTTTCATACCGGTTGGGTTAAAAATTAAAGATGGATTGTTTCCCTCCTCAAAGGAAATTTGCAACTATGCCAAGCAATTTACGTAGACTATATTGCTTTACAGACAAATGGGATCATAACCATTCCATGAATTTTAACAATGAGTGCCCTATCTACACTACAAAAATCTAACTCTGCTCCAAGGAAAACAGAGAACAAACATAACCAACGCCTCTGCCCTCAGCATATACAATCACTATAACATAATGTTGTATTCCCAAACCTGTTAAAATGATACTACTTTAGGTTACTACCACTTTAGCAGTGCCTACTTCAACTGTAGGAGTCCTTCTGTAAACCATAAAACTGCAGAGCTCATACTTCAGCAGAAAATACTGTGGACCTCCTGCTACAGGTTTGTTAACTGACATCCCACTCCATGCATCCTTCCCTCATTTACAGACATCATGCCCCACTAAAAGAGAACTGAATGGGGTCTTTGGAGCCTTTCTTTCCATGGAGAACACTCCAAGCAGAAGGAGCTAACCTTCCTCTTTGCCTGAGCTTGCTGATAAAGGACTGTCTGACTTTGGGAAAAAACTCTAAAAACATCAGATCAGATTCAGGTCTTGGACACTTAAAAGAAGCCTGAATTTAAACAGTAGCAGGACGACGAAGACAGGCTGCTTTTCAAGCTTTAAACATCATCATGTGAATTCAGGTATTCATAGCTTGAATCCATTTTAGTGGTATAAGCCAAAAGGTGGCATGCTTTAGGAAAATGCACCTTTTCGATGCCTTCCCCAAAAGCAAGAAGTGATGAAAAGCAGCCAGCCTGGCTTTAGTACTTTACAGGAACCACAACTGGAACCTCATTCCATTCCATCTTCTCATTCCATCTTCTCAGACCATCTTTTGAGGGACAACGGTCAAAATAGGCCGGTCCCCTTACAGCAGTAGCTAACCTATTTCTTTTATGTGAGGCGACTATCACCACCTGCAGGAAAGACAAACTGCCTGATGCCATCTCACCCTGTGCACTGCTCTACTGAAAGGCAGCCTGAGACCATGGCAATGGGGGTCAGACGGGAACCAGCTGGTGGAGTGGTTGCAAAATAAACCCTTTGCTATTAAAAATTAGCAGCAAGAAATCAGTTCCCTACGCAGCTAGAAACTAAATGCCATACAAGAGGCAGAAGACTAAATTTTGTTCACGAGCCTGGGACCGAGCTGGTGGTCAAAACCTGGGTCAGAGAGACTCCACCTCCCGACACACAGGCCTCCTGCACCTGATTAACACCACTCAGGTGAAAACCCTCCGCAAGGGAGGTAGTTATCCCTGTAAGCAAGGTTGGGCCTTTATTTTTCATTATCTGCAGAGCCAGGACTGCAGATTTACCTTTTTCTCAGCCAGCGCTCCCCGTGTTAACGTAGTCCTTCAGGCAGGCAAACTACGCAGCCCTCCATCTCTCCTTTATTTCCTCTTCCTCTCCTGAATTTTATTTGACTCCAAAATGAAAGCAGAGGAGAGGGCGGCAGGTTAGAGGAAAGCCTGCAGAGGATTCCTCCTCCACAGATTAGGATTTAATTGTATTCCTAGTGAGTCCCTTCTGGTTGCGCTCGGTCTTTCAGATGAATGTTTCATCAATATGATTAGGATCACATCCCTCAGTCTCGTCTATTTACACAATCGGTTGTGACAGCTCAGAGTATAGTACTCCCTAAAGGAAATATTAGATACCACCCCATCATTTTATTCAAATCATATTTTGCACTCCGCACTTTCAGCCTAATGTCATTCTCCCCTGGATTACATAGTTCTGATAGCCAGCAAGCACTAAAAAGCCTTCCGATAAGGATCAGATTAATATTTATATTAGCCATACTTGTATTATCATGAACAGGGCTATGGAGATTTTTGGGAGAAGCAGGCTACGGATCCCTCAAGGGGCTGGGGAACTGGGCTTGTAAGTACAAAAAAAAAAGTGAGGGGAACAGTGGCAAAATTATTAACATTATTATTATTACCAATAATATTATTATTACGATCATCATCACCGATGGCGGCAAAACGCCATTTCATGAGGCGGACAGGGACGAGGGAGGCGCCGCCAGGCCCCACGTCTTCGGCCTCAACCCCCCTCGGCGCCATTTTCTCCCCGGGGCCCACGACCCACGGCCGCCCACCGCCGCCTCCCCCGGCATCCCTAGCCTTTCCCGGCGGGAAGAGGCATTTCTGAGGTATAATAGTACCGTAGCAGTCATCGGNCAAAGGAGGAGGAGGTGGAAACAACGCGGGCAGGTGGTGAAAAGGCGGCGTTGAGGAAGGTGGGAGCAGAAACGCAGACCGAAAGTAAAACGAACATATACACACCCCGCATTACTCGAAAACACCCTGAAAAATACCTGCGCCGTCCCCCCGGCAGCGCCGGCACCGCCGCCCCGGGGAAAGAGCCCCCTTTCTCCCAAGGGGGTCGGGGAGACGCCAACGGAAGGAGAAAGATGCCGGGATCGTTTCGTTTTCCCGCACAGGCGTGAAGCGCCGGCCATAAAATTTGGGGCGAGCAGCCAGGGACGAAGTTTCGTTGGGGGGGGAAAAAACCCCCCACAACAAAATAAGACGGTCGCTCCCGATGTGCCGCTACAAGGAGCACAAGCGGGAAGAGGCGATGAGCTGTCGGGTCTGCTTTAACGAAAAAACACCCCAAAAACAGAGTTTCTGGCGAAGAACGGTCTGAATGCCTCGGGCCAGCCCGTCCCCGCCGCCTCTCTCGCCCCACCGGGCGTCCATGCTCTTAAAAACAAGCGCAAGCGGAGCACCCCGGGTTGAGTCGGGGGGGAAATTCCCCACAGAATCGCTAATTCGCGGGGAACGGCCTCCAACGCTTACACCGGCGTATTCCCCGTTTCCCGGGGCCCGTGGGTCGGGCGGGACGAGGAGCCGAGCCCCG
>VXBO01012846.1:187995-253353 GCA_013400135.1 Rhinoptilus africanus
GGTCACAATTTCAGTCGTCGGGAACTCGGCAGCCGGTTCCTCGCAGCCCGCTTTCCCCTTCGCCATCTCCCACCGGGAAGATAATATAATTCAGGCGGGTGCCAGATCTGTTTGGCGCTTTCTCTNTGCCTTTGGCCCCAAAGGGTGAGGGAACGGCACTTGGGAAGGTGTAGACGCCGGTGCGGTTTCGCGGAGCGGGCAGAGCCTGCGCGAACCATTTGCAGCTACAAATCCGCAGCCCCCTCGCCCTCTGCTCGCCGCCGGCCAGCTCGCAGGGAGCGCTGCGCCAACCTGCCTCCTCCTCACGGGGGAATTGTAAACCGGACCCGCCGAACGGCGAGGATTTCGTTGCCTGGCGGAGGGACCCGCCGGGCGCGGGGAAGCGGCCGGGCCGCAGCAGCCCCGCTCCGCCGCCGCCCCCCCGCCTCCCGCCGGGCCGCGGCCGCGATGGGGCGACCGAAATAAATGGCCAACAATTGACCGCGGCCGCCAAACCCGGGGCGGCGGCGCAGGAGGAGCCCTGCTGGGATGCGGCTCTGGCGCAAGTTGGGGGCTCGCCGGGAGGCGGTGGGTGCCCGGTGGCGGGGCACGGGCGCTGGCGGCTCGGAGGTCAGCCGGAGCTCGATCCCTGCCCCTGATCGGAGCCGAGAGACGGGGGAACCGGCTGCTGCTGAGCCCGCTCCGGCTCAGCCACACGGCCGGGAGGCTAGGACAGGATGAGCAGAGCCGGCACCGAAATACCCCCCGCCCTCGGCTCTAACCGCCCGTTCTCTCCGGCGTAACGTTTGACCGACACAATTTTTGCGTCGATCTCGTCCGACCGAGGGAAGACAACAAAAAAGTGCGGGAGAAGCCCGGTGCTGCGGCACGAAGCGGACCGGCCGCTGCCCGCTGCCGCCCTTTCCCCGGGCTCCTTCTCGGCAGGGTGTTTGCGCCCGCCGCGGGGTTAGGAGTGGAGCCGAACCCGGCCGGGCAGCCCTGCTTCCAAAGCAAAACCAAACGGGGGGCGTCGCGCCGGGACCCTCGGAGGCTGAGCCCCCGCATCCCCCCCCCGCGGCCGGCGAGCCCCGGTTGCGGCTCTCGGCGGGGTCGGCCCCCTCCCGGGGCTCCGCTCCGGCAGCCCGCTCCCCCGGGCTCTGCTTTTCCTGGGCGAGGGCAGAGACGGGCGGAGATTTTACCGAGCTAATAGGTAGGATTTAAGGGAGTTAATTTTACAAGATTATAGACCGAAAGGGTCCCGTGATTTAAAACATCCTCGCAGGACAGGTGCCGCTTAGTTGAAGGCTGCTGCAGGTTTTTTCACACTCGGCTGAGCTCGCGTTTAACAGAGGAAGGTAGAAAAGCTTTCGATGGTGCTTAGGTTTCCTGCGAGTTGTACTGCCGGGGGTTGGGGAGGGGGGCGGAAAAAAACACGGCCACCCTGCGAAAGGGAGAGCTTTTCGGTTTGGTTCGAAATATGCCTGGACTGAGGCTCTCCCTAACGAACGAAGGATTCATCCAGCTCTTTCCAGAATGGGAGTTATTTTCAGCTCGGCTCGGGAGAGCAGCAGCCTGGCCTCCATCCCTGCTTCCAGGGGAGGCCGGAACCCGGCTGCTCCCCAACCCCAATCCCGGGAGCCCCGTCGGGCACGGCTTCCCGGAGCTTCAGCGGCGCTCCGGTTTGAGGGAACTTCCTGTGACTCGGGGGCTTGTTCATTCACTCCTCACGGTGGTTCGGGAAGAGCTGTAATTCCTCCCACCCCTCGCACCGCGCAAATTGAAGTTACCACCCCAATCACCAGCCAAACTCTTGGGATTCAATATTTGTCGTTCCCTTAGCCCGCAAATCTGCCCTCCCTGGGGGTCGGGGAGGCAGCCGGGGGGTTGCACCCCGCCCCGGTCCCCTGCAAGCCGGCTCCATCCTTGCTCCCTGTCCCCGAGCTCTCCGGGGTCTCCGCGGTAGGAAGCTGCGGAATGTTTCATGCGGAATGCGAGGGACCGGAGATTTCTGAACGGGTCCCGCAACCCGTTACATGTTACCTTAGAGATAAGTCTGCAGAAGCGGCAGGCTCGGGTGAAACAGAAAGGAGCGCGTTAGGTTTGTAAATCTACTAAAATAACCTCCAAACCACAAAAAGAATGTTGAAAGAAAACGTAGGTCTCTGAAGGGTTACAGATTTTCTTGTTTTGTTGGGCTTTATTCAAATATACTCCTGGGGTTTATTCAAATAAGGAGCATCTCCGACTTTTTTTAAAAAAAAAACTGTTCCAGGAGAGCTAATTTTCTGCAACCCAAGTTACAGTGGAGTCACTCTGTACTGAATTATTTCGGGCTGGGATTGAGCACTTCTTTCTTTGGAGGTCAGCACATCCGAAAACAGCCCCCTCTTCAACAAACTGCTTGGACTGGTGGGACTGAAGCTGTTCAACTGAAGTAGTCTGCTCAGTAGGGCCTAAGAGGGGAAAAGAAGTTGGGAACCACAAAATCTATTCTATGAGGATGTTGTACACGTATGTATGTGTGTGTGTGTCTATATATATGGAGATCCATATATCTCCATATATAGCCATATATGTTCTTTATAAGTATGGATATGGATACACACACCACTGGGTCTGTATAGACACCTTAAAAATCTTGTTTCTCAGAATCACCTGCCATGCTATTCCATCACTGAAGTCTTTTCCTGAAGTCCTGCTGCCACCACGGCAGGATTGACAGGTATTTTCTGAGCACTACATTTTAATACTTTCTGTGAAGTAATTTTTTTCCTTGTCCTGATTTGTGTTAAAAACTAGCTCTCAGTTTCTGGACATTCAATTTGTTAGTATCTCCTTCCAAAGGGCTTCAATACTTTCAGCTTTGTGTCAAATTTGTGTTGGGATTTTGCAGATTTTCTGGTTTTCCAGTCATCCAGTCATCCAGTCTGGCTTATTTTTTTTTCCCCCACCTCTTCAACTACATACAGAGTACCTGACTAGGCAAGGGAAGGAGGATACTTTTAAATGCACTCATATGATGTGCCACTTTTCCACCATCTTTCAATGTCACTTTTAAAATCACTGTATCAGAGTGGGGTTTTTTTTTCAGTTGCGGCTAGTCATATGCGTGTGCTTCTTTTTGAAAATCTTGACAGCTGTCTTTTCAGGGCTGTTGAATGCTTACAGCACTCAGAGAAATCAAGAAGGTACTAATATGCCCATGCAAGCTCGACATTTCAGTTTGTCGCTTAAGTTCAGGGGCTATTTTTATGAAGGAGCCAGCTACAGCCTTCCAGCGCTCAGGTTGTTTCAGCTGTCAAATGCAGACAACATCCAACCCTTTTGTGGGAATGTTAGGAGGGTAAATTAATGGAAAATGCTCTTTATTTTCTGATGAAAGGAAGTTCTGCTCTAGCTGCAAAGACCATCAATCCATTTTAGTTTCTGCCAAGTTGGATTTACAGTGTGGAGATGTATACAGTCCCGAAGATACAAGAAGTGTAGCTTAAAATCTACTTTAAGGCTGTGAAAATTCGAACCCAAAAGGATTAAAAAATAGAGCTGACTGTTGTTGCAGCGGATATAGATAGGCTTTAAATAGAATAAATCAATGACCCTGCAAAACTAAAGAGCTGTTGTCTTTAATATTAACTGGGGATGGTGCCACATTAACAGCAATTTTACCCTTTGGTAATTGTTTAAATTTATCCGCCCCTTTCTTAGCTATCAGAACCAATTTTAAAAGGCACATTACAGACATACACAATTAAAAATTGGACATAACTACGCATAAGCCCCATAATAAACATGGGGCTAATTTATAAAAATGAGAAAGTAAACAATAGACTTTTCTACCTGAGGTATGAGGTACGCGAAACAGAAAGAACAGGCAGAAGTCAATGAATCAGGAGCTGGAGGAAACAACTCGGTATTTGAAAAGAAAGTGGTATTCAAAACAGCCTTATCGGTCACTTCCTTTCTCCTCCTTCAAAGAAAAATAACACCTAAAAAAATGTTTATCTGTGATTTTAAATTTAAAGGGAAATGCAGTGGTTAGTAAAAACTAGCCAAAGTCTGATCCTATTCGGCATATGGCAGTATAAGCACAGACAAGGATAAACATATTCAGTGCCTGGAGTGAATTCTTGGCAACGGATAATTTTGCTAGGTAAGACCTCACAACAGCTTTTTGTCTCGTTGGGCCTATGGTACCCTATTGCCTAAAGAAAGCAAAAAAAAAGAGCATGTTTGAGAAAGTACAAGTCTTTGTAAGGCAGACACCTTTGTCATTTTGACAGATAGTTGGGAAACCTGCAATGGAATTGTAGCAACTTAAAGAGAGGAAGAGACTGAGATTAGGATCACAAACCCAACCATAAGCATGAGCAACATTTCGTATTTTGTATTATTCATGCATAGGGATCTCCAAAGAGCCCTTCTTAAATGCCTGCCTTTTCACCCTCCAATAAGTTTAATGAGGGATGGATGCCTAGCACCTTTTCCCTGGTTTTAAAGCAGGATCACTTACTCGCTTATAGATTTGTGCCTATTGCCAGCCTGACAGTCACGCACTAGAGATGTGAGAACATAACAGGATCCATGACATGGGTGTGATGGCCACAGATCTGGTCACTTTGATCCTATTTATATTTACAGCGCTATTACAGACAGGTTTAAACAGCTAATTTTGTCTTGCTTGCCCTGCTTTGTATCAGAAGTGACCATTGAAAGAGCTTGGACTCATCTGCACAATTTAAATCACAACAATTAAAATTAGCAGCTTAAATCCGGTAAAAAGATGTTCTGCTTTTTGTTCTAACACTTTCAAAAGTACAATTTCATCATGTGAAGGCCCTGATAAACTTCACGCTGCTGGGGGCTTATGATGTCAGAGCCATGAAATATTTCCCGCTGATAACATAATAGCTGAGAAATATGAGTTTTGGAGGCTTTGGGGTTTTGTTTGCTCTATGTGCATGCAGTATGAGGCTTACAGTGGGAAAACAATTAACTCCAGGGACTGGAAAAGCCAGTAGCAGTGGGCTACTGTGTAATTGCAGAAGCAATGAGGAATTTCACCTGGTATCATTTGTGACAGCAATCAAACAGCAAGGCCTAGCAGGGAACCACATATTAAATCACTGCCGCGACGGGCGAGCCCGCTGTAAAAATAAGCGGAAAGCAGGATGTGGAGGACATATGTACTCTCTGGGAAGGCGAGAAGATAGCTGTAGGGTTCCCCTCCTGGGGAGGGCTCGGCTTGGCGAGCTGCTCGCCCCGGTTTCCACCAGCAGCCCCTTCTTACCGGGGGCGGGATGGGACCGGCATCTTTCCTTCCAACCGGCCCAGGCCCTGCTNCTACCCGTTTTCGAAACATCGCTGCCACATCCTCCCACCGGCGGAAAGAACCGGGCAGCCCTCGCCCCCGCACCGACCGCCGGGAGGGCCGGCAGAAACCGCCGCCGCCCCCCCTACCCCTCCCGGGGTGAGCCCTTGCAGGGGACCGTCCGTGTGCCCGGGCGGGGACCGGTGGCCGGCGGGCAGGTGGCCGCGGCGAGCGCCCCAGCCCCAGCCCCATGGCGGGGCGGTGGCGGTGTCGGGCCATCGGGCCGGATTAACGCCGGGCGCTTTGAAGTCCCCGCGTCGCAGGTGATGCCACGTCGGGGTGCTTAGGGCTCCCCATTCAGCTGCTAATTCCCACTAAGCGGTTGTAAGTACCTGAGCCGGCAGGGCCCTGCGCCTTCAAAACAAGTTTATGCGCGCAGATAGCTCCAAAATTACCCATCTGGGTACTGGCGAGACCAAAGGCAGAGGCGAGCAGGGTCGTTTAAGCAAATAATCGAAGCAAATGGGCACTTTCTTTGCCACGTGAATTTCGGCTCGGAAACCCCTTTGCAGGAGCGGGAGTTTCAAAGGCACCTGCGGAGCCTGCGCCCTCCCGGGCGCGGAGCCCGGGCAGCGCTGCCGCTGGTGTCCCGTCCCCGCCCCGGGGGGCTGCGGGGCTGGGACTGGCGCCCTGCTCCGCTGAAACGGCTAGGAAGGAAGAAAGAAAAAAAGAAAGCAATCAAAAAACCCTTCCATCAGCAAAAACATTAGCTGAGGAGGAAACGGCTGTGGACACGCCGGTGAGATGCCTCCTCGCTCCCGGCAGGAAGAGTTTTTGCCATTGCTGCCAGCCCTGCAGAATTGTCCATCTCATTTTTATTTTCTATCTATCTATCTATCTATCTATCTATCTATCTATCTATCTATCTATCTATCTATCTATCTATCTATCTATCTATCCATCCATCCATCTATCCATCCATCCATCTATCTATCGATCTATCTATCCATCCATCCATCTATCTATCCATCCACCTATCCATCCATCCATCTATCTATCTATCTGTCTGTCTGTCTATCTATCTGGCTGTCTATATATCTATATCTATATAAAATATAAATATATACATGCTTTTATATATATATAAGCAGAGGTTTGGGACATATAAACCAGAATGAAGTGACATTATGAAGAAATAAAAAAGGACGTGACCTATGCCTCCACCCCTGCCCCCAAAAAGCCCGTCCACCCCTCCCAACAGAACAGATAGCTGCTTTTGCCACCATAATTTGCTTCTCTGTGACACAAGGACAATGTGAAAGGATCCCTGCACCACTTCTGTCCAATTAACTTCAGCGAGTGAAGTATGAGTACTGGGTTTGTTTTTTTTTTTCTAGCACAGATGATTGTGTTGATTCCTAGCACATTAGTGGGGGAAATTTTTAGCTTGAAGAGTTTGAGTTACACAGATGAGAACAGACAAATGAGCAACATCACATAAGAACTTTAAACCATCTCACAAATGCATATTTTTTCCAGTTTTTGACTATATTCTCTCCTTTCTCCACTATTCATGTTTCAGGCAGTCACTGGTTCCCCTGTTGCCCACAGCTAGGGATTGAAGGGCAGAAAAGGAATGGATGTAATGAACACGAAAAGGATGTGGGAAAAAAAAAAATCTTCTGATCTTTTGTTTTGGGTGTTGATCTAAATTAAAACAAAACCCCCTTTAGTATGACCCATTAAGAAGTCAGTGGCAAGGGGCTTGGTGTGAGCAGCCAGACCCTGCTGTCCACGGGGTGGCGAGGCCCTGGTAAACAGAATGCTATCAGGGCAACATTTCTGCCTAGTTTACACCTTATTCAGCCCTACTCAAGCTAAAATCCCACCTTCCACTTACCCTTATATATAGCCTAAGGCGCAGGGTTTGACAGCTGTGGGCCGGCGGGGCGGGTGAAATACAGAGCCCCAGCATGGCTACAGAGATCAGGGGGCTGTGCCCCTCCATCCCCTGGGGTGGTGACTGATGCCTTCCTAAGCCTGGGCTCCTGGTGCCAGCCCGGTTGCAGGGGACACCCCGGGACCTGCAGGATGGCTGTCCTTGGTTCCTGGGAGGAATTCCTGCCTCTGCTGCTCCAGCTCACTGTCCAGCCTTTTCTCCTCAATGACATGAGAGAGCGAGTTGGAGCTAAGCGGTCAGCCCGTGAGGTATCACAGCAAGGCGAAGGACGTGCTTCTCCGGCTGAGGTAGCTACGAGAGAGCAGGAGCCTTCCCCGCACGGGGCAGGTGGCAACTGGCAGCCGAGCAGGGCATGAGCCATCCTTTCTTCAGTCGCCAGCCCTTGGGAAAAGGAGAAGGACATCACAGGGCCACGGTCTGCGCTGTCACAACAAGAGTGGTCAGGGCAACGAGTAGTTTGCAAGTGGCAGAATGGGACACAGAGTAACTTATTTTGCAAGATAGGGTAAGCTGCGTTGTATTTGTGTTTAAGTATTTGGTTGGCATGGGGTACTCCCGCGTTCCCACCAGGCAGGGGCTTTTAATGTCCACCTGGGGCTTGAAGACTGTGTGGACGCCTTGGCCATTTATTTCATCACTTTTCTACATGCCGTGTAGTAGGTGGGAGGTCCTGAGGGCTGAATTTTTACTGCATTGCTTATTGCTGAAGGCTAACAACTCCAGGGGATATTTGATGAAAGGTGAGTGTTAGGAGCCCCTGAGTAGAATAAATGATGCTCAAACCCCACCTTTAAGGCAAAATTGTAAAAATCCTACTGCAAACATGGAAAAACCATCCCACCAGGCAGTAATTACATAGGTTTAAGGAAAAAAAAGAGAAAGCAAAGCAAGCCTGCATTTCCATCTGGTAGCTGAGCAGCCCTGGAAATAATTGTCCATTTTGTTTCACCTTTCTCCTTCTGGGGTTTTGGGTCTTGCCTGTCACATATCATGGCACCATTTCATTTACCAGGCCTCATTCGAGTGCTCGGGGGCGGGTGGTGCCCCTGAGGGCAGGACCCACCTGGGAAGTGGCACCAGCACAGGTGAGGGGGACACTGGTGGGCGCCACCGTGAGCCGCTGTCCCGGTTCTCTGAGCACTCCCCCACCCTGTCCCTGGGGCTCTCCGATTCCACGCTCGGAGAAAGTGGCCAATTATTTTTCTGTCTGAAAGAGTCTGTGATGTGGCAGAGAATGACAGCTCCAAGGGAGAAAACACCTCTTCATTAAAAAGTGCTGCTAAGCACGCTGAATATCCAGATCCCAGCACCCAGTTGCACAAAGGTTAGGATGAGAGCCAAGAAATTATGCCGTTTCACAGATTTTTATATATACACACACACATATATATATAACGTATATGCAAACACACACACACAAATCTACGTGCTCTTTTTTCATCGCAGGGTGGCCAAAATCCTTTAAGTTCCTACTCAGGCAAGACTCTCAGTGAAGTCCAGTTTTACTATCAGTGAGTCACCGAGGAAAAAACCCAACAAATTTGTTTAGCAAATGATTAGGGGTGTGTTTGGGGAAAGATTTTAAAAAAGAAAAGAGAAAGCAATAATTTGTGTCTCACCTCTGTTTGAAAGGCTGCAGAGTTTTGTAGGTGCTATCTGATTTCATTGCCTTTTAAGTGATTTTAATGATTGCATGTGTTCATTATAATGAATTAGAAAATATTTCTTAAAAAGATACAAAATACATATAGAATTGTGTGACTTGGGTCTCTTGGTGAGGCACATTGTGTTGTTGAAGAGAACCACTACCGCTGATACCAAAGACAGCTCACAACGAAAGCTGCAGTTTGGGGTATCATTTTTAACAGCCTTCCTTTTCTTTTCCTTCAGAAATTCTGGAAGTCTGAGAGAAGAGAAAAGAAGGCACTAAAGGAAAAGATGGGAGAAAAAGTGATGACATTCAGGGCTGCATCAAGTCAGCAAGGTGGAGGGTCATCATTCCCCCCAGTGTCTCTGTGGAAGAGCTTAGGCTCCAACATGAACAGCAGCAGACCTCAGGTTTTACCTAACTCTTCCCACCCCAGCAGCTCTCCCTGTCCCAGTTCCCTGGCCACCTGCGTTCAGGCACCGAGCTGCGTGGGCTCAGCAGGCTGCTGCCCATCTCCCACAGAGACCCAGTTACGAGCCCGACCATTCCTTTACTTCCCTGAGGCATCCTAGTGGGATGCTCGGAGCATCCCACCACCAAGGTTGACTTGCAAATGAGCCCTGCTCCCTCTTGCCCCCGTGTCTCGGTGAAGCAGGAAAACCTTCAGGCAGAACCGGGGCAGGAGAGCGAGCGACGCTCTGGTTATGGCTATCTTGTTATTTATAGGGGGACATATGGAGATAAATCACCTCCACTTCCCCCTCAGAACTGGGAGAATATTGCATCTGAACTATAATCCAGGGGTGCAGCCATGAATAAAGAAGGGAACAGACTCATATATTTGATGTTCAAGGCTGGACAGTCATAAACGTGGAAATCCTGTTCTGACCGAGTGGATAAACCCTTCTGAAGATGCCTATATTTACTGACTTAACAGAATCATTTAACACGTTTCTAACCTTTCCTGCAGTTTTATTTTGAAATTTCCACCTCCCCGTGTCCTCTCATCTGACCATAAAACAATGCTCTTCTCAGCATTCTAAAGAAGGAACCTGCAACAAGGCAGAAATATTCAAAATACGTAAAATAATTTATTCTTTTCCTAAACAATTTACAGATTATAGCCACTTGTTTTCCATAAAGATTTTAAGCCACAACCACTTATATTCGGTAGAACTTTAAATCCTGCAGCGGCGCATCTTTGTTCTCTCATGTTTCAATGCAGAACTGCCAGCTTTGGTTCTGCAATATTTGTATGTGATTGTTTTCTGCTTTAAATGCACTGTAACGTAACCATAACAATATACGGCTCTTCCATGCTTAGCATATTCATTACCTTGTCTTCCTCTCAACTTCTTGATTTGCATGCAAGAAATCTGTGGCAGAGAGAAGGCAATCTGCAAGCCAATAAAATCCTGTCTCACGGGAGGAAGGAGCCAAAGCGGTACACGCAGCTCAGATGAAGAATACGAAGTACGTACAAGAGCACGGTCCTGCATCACATGAAAGGCCCGTGGTCCAAGTGCGGCGTGCCAGGTAGACAATGGCTATTGCAAGAAGCAGCGAAAGGGCTCCGGCTGCGGTTCCACCAGGCGCTGGCTTTATTGACAAAACTAGACCATGAAGTCTCCTGTTGCTCAGCGGTTGCCCGCTCAGGTCTTCGCCCCTCACGTCAGTCTGTATGAGCATTTGGAAGACTGTAAATCAAGCCTTGGAGGTTTAATAATTACCCTTTACTAAAAGAAGGTGTTTTTAACCCTGCTTACTTCAGCCATCGGGTTCAGTGCGCAGTCTTACCAACAGCTGCATCAGCACAACGAGGGCGACAAGCAGCGTTACAGGAACAAAAAAACAACGAGCTGTGGGGTAGAAACTTCCTCCGTTGGTTTCACAGGCACCCCCTTGAGCTCTCCCTGGCAGATGAGCCGGGGGCAGGTTGGCCAGGTTGCTGCCTGCCCACAGGCACAGCCACCCAGGGCTGGGGCTCTGCCCTCAGCAGGGGTGGACCCGTGCGCTGCTGGAGCACCCAGCGATGCTCGTCTGACCCAGTTTAGGCTCAGGCGTGTGGTCACGTTTCTGTCAAACTGGCCCACGCACCCGGCAGAGGGTTAGCCCGCTGCGGGCGAGTGGGCAGCACCCAGTTTGGCGTAAAGGGCTGCTGGTGCAGAGTCAACCTGTCACCGTGTTTTGAAGAAATCTGAGCCGGGGCGTGGGTGTACCCCATCACAGACCTGAGGCAACCTGAGGTCCGTGACCACAGCGCTTCTGATTTAGTTCTGAGAACCTTAAGACCCGATTTGTTGAACCGTAGTCTGATCTGCTTGCAGCTCCTGACCCACGGCGTTTTAAGGCATATGGAGATAAATAATGATTTTCCTGAAAGCGCTGCACCTGGTCTGGGGCCGTAATGTTGTCAGCCCTCCCAGCCCCAAGCAGAGCAGCAATTAGAGAGTTAAAGCAGGCGGCGCTGGTTTCTCTCTCCAGATTTGATCTCAAACACCCAGGACAGAGGCAGTTACACCTCTGAACTACCTCGCCGCTGCCTGCCTTCCTCTATGCTCACTTGCATAAACCCCAGAGTTAAAAATCTGCCAGTTCAGAATCATAATAGGCAGTGGCAGATCAAGCCTAGTTGCACTTTCTGTCTCTCTCACCAAAGTGTAATCTGGTGGTATCTGATATGGCTAAGAGCTAAAATGATGATTTACTGTGGCTCAGTTAACATAAAGCAGCTCAGGCTGCAGGTTCACAGCATTTTGCTTTGGGGCATGCCCTTTTCATCACTCCTATTCCCAGCTGTGGCCAGTGACCCTTCAAGCTGGGCCAGCCCAACTGTTGGTGGGATCCCCTTGTCAGCCAGAAATCCGAATCAGTTCTTGAAATCCACACTCGTAGCCCAGTTCCCCACATGGTTGTGTTAGGGGTCATATGCTGTGCTACAGGGGGCCAGAACCCACGGGAGAGGAGTGAGGCAACTCCATAAACCCATAGGACTGCTAAATCATGCCTTTCAGGCTTCAGTAGCTGGACTATGTGCCCATTATCCCAACAAAAGCTTTGCCAGAATTGTCTTTACATTTTCTCCCCCTTACCCATCCTCTCCTTCCAAATAAATATGAGTCTGCCAAAGACTTCTTATTTCTCTGCAAAGATATGGACTCTGTAAAGTGCTACTCATCTGAAGTTTGCCTCAGCCTATTCTTTCAGCTGGTGACAGGTCTCTCTACGTGAAAGACTTAATGCAAAGCCTATCTTAATAAACATCAATAGTTTTCAACTAATACAATGAAGGCATTCCCAAAACTTGGCTATGAGAAGTGCATTTAGCCATCTACTACCTCCCGTAAAACTGCAGGAGCTCCAGTAACATTTACTTTTTTTTAAAAGGAAGTTGCCATTTCCATAGAAAATGTTTAAAGGTCTGTGAATTGGAAAATGTACCAACCTCTGCTACAGCGAATCCCTGAAAGGCCCAGGTGAACAACCTCCTAAGGAAAGAGGGGCAGAGCAATGTCTATGAAATCCTGATTGCATATTTGACTTGCCATTACTTGTTGCTTTTGGAAATTCTAACTTTATAGAGCTTGCAAACAGTTATAAAAAATGAGAGCTGGAAACAATGTTTGTAACAAGAAGCATTAAAAAAATCCTTAGCATAATACCATTATAAAAAAACCCCCAACAAGATAAAGGAAAAGGTTATGTAAAATTATTAGGTATAGCCAAACTGCCATTAAGGCAGTCTGCCTTAAGCATACACGCAAGGGCATTGAGCTGAAAAAAAAGTTTCACAATTACATCAGCTTTGTAGGCTGAACTGTTACTACCATTCACAGGAAAATAAACCAGTGACTAAACAAAAAAAAAAAATATGACAAGGTTCCCCCACATCATATTTCTCAATAGCAACGAGAACAGCTCTCCCCGGTTGTGACTCAACATGAAGTCGGCAGATTCACCGAGGCCCGAAACATCTCCCGTAAGCTTAGCCCCGGCGTTTCCCTGCAGAGCCCCTTCCCGACGCCTCCATCCCTTGCTGTCTCAGCACCCTGGGGACTGTCTCCCCCCAGCGCCCCAGCTACACCTTTCCCATTTCTTATTTTTCAGCGTGGCCAAGTCTATGGTGTAGGCATCCTTACTATGAAGCCGAGCGGCCTTGCACTGGCACTGGCTCTTTGTAGCACCCAGGGTCAAACGCACTTCCCACCTTGCTCAGGAGTGCTCTGGATCCACATCCCGCTGCCCCGTGAGCTGCACCGTACGTGTGTCCCTGCCGCAACAGACCCTAATGCCATCCCACAACGGCCAGTACCCATGGATTGCCCCATCAGCCTCTTGGCACTCCGCATCCAGGGAGCTGCTGGGTGCTGGTTTATCTGACGGCGGTCCATGTCCATCTGGGTTTCCTGCAGCCAGCACTGGAATACTCTGGAGTACACAACCAGCTTTTCACAGTCTCAACACTTTAAACTTCCACTGGAAGAAAAAGCAGAGCAGATGGTGCCTGGGCTGGGAGCAGCTCACCTTTGACGTCTTCAGAATGCGCAGCCTGGCCAAAGGCCGTGGGCTGTGATAAATAACCTGAGCACCTACGTATCTGCCCTCTCCTGCTACGATTCTGGCTCTTCTTGCACCAGCCGTATCAGGAGGGTTCTGCCACCAGTACTGACACTCTGGCGTTGAATATGTGTAATATAAAAAAAATTATTATGTTACCTCCCAGTGGACAAATGCAGAAATAGTCTTAGGTTGAGCTTGGCTACCTTACCTGGCTTGGCTACCAAAATAATTTTTCCCTCCAATCACTGGAATAGCGATAGATCTTACTAAACACTCCACTTATGGCTAAATAAATTTTTCAGAAGTGGTAAAAGTGATGGCATTTGGAATACAGCTTTTTTTTTTTTTTAACTCAATCATGTAATTTACTTACAAGAAAAAAGTACAGGTTTTATTTTCCTACCTTCTCCTTAGCCCCTACAGGCTGTGATATCATATGTGTAAATTCAAATTAACACTTCTCCCATCTGGATTTCTGTATATTTAAATTGGAGGCTTGGAATAACATTCTTCTTCTTAGAATAAATGCTTTTGAGAAACTACCATGTTCGAAGAGCGATAGGTTGGGTGGCTGACCATGCTAGAGCC
This sequence comes from Rhinoptilus africanus, assembly GCA_013400135.1. NCBI lineage: Eukaryota > Metazoa > Chordata > Aves > Charadriiformes > Glareolidae > Rhinoptilus > Rhinoptilus africanus. Next base: position 202,039 of record VXBO01012846.1, read on the forward strand.
TGACTAGGAAAACCACAGCCAGCTCTGAAATTACTTTGTCAACTTTTTTTCCACATTTAGACTTTGTAGCCCAAGGAAAGATTGGTATCTTTGTAGGCAGGGCATGTTAGCCAATATTTTTCTGCCTCAAGTCTGTATTTTTGCTACAAGCATGACCTCCCAACTCTGCCTTTGCACTTCTTGTGGCCGGTCCCCTGTGAAGCCCAGCACCGCCGCCTGGCAGCTGCTTTATGTCCCATCTCTGGGGTGCCTTGTCCCATGAGGATGTGTGGTGGCTGCTCTGGTCGCTTCTTACCCAAATCTCTGTCAGGTGTGAGGGCAGAGATTGGTACAAAGGCACGGCTGCCTCGGGGCTGACGGGAAAAACAAAACCCCAGGAAGAAACCCCCCAGGACACAGCCTGCATCCATAACAGGGGCAGAGGAGAGCATTACCTGGGCTGCACTGCTGGGAGGCCACCTCCACCTGCCCCCTTCATCCCGGCAGACGGGGCTTGAGCCTGTGTGAGAGCGTGAGATCTGCCCGCACACACCCCAGTCAGCTGCAGAAAGGCCACGGCGGTGAAGCCCTCAAAACCAAAAAGCGTCATGTCAGGCAGCACCAGCCTGTTTTTCTCTGCCTGGCTTTTGTTTGTGGCTTCCCCACTCGTCCTTCCCCGGCGGCAGGGATGGAGTCGGAGAAGAAACCCTGCTCCACCATTCCCAAGCAGATGCCCTGCCAGAAACGCACCAACAAACAGAAACATCTGCTCTTCGGCCTCCTCCTCACCCTCACCCGAGCCTCAGGGAGGCTCCTCCGCACAGGGGAATGAGGACGAGGCGTCCCCCAGGATCTGGCTCCCTTGGCCCCATCCCTCTCCCTCCATGTGCCGGCACAAGGGGCAGGAAGCAGCAGTCGCTCAGCAAATCTGCCTGGGCTGGCTCAAGAAAGAAAAGCCTCAGAAGTCAATTGGCACAGCTTGAAAGCAAATCCCACCCCCCCCCGCCCCCCCGCCTGCCCCATCAGCCCTCCAGACTCCAACGCCTGTTCCCCAACACAGCCAGCCCCGCAGCACGAAGCTGAGATTGCTTCTCCTCAGCTTCACCCGCCGTCCTGCCCACCCAAGGCTGAGGGGAGAGCCGGGCTTCCCGGGACCGTCCGGAAACACGGATGCAGGCAGCTGGAGGAAACACCGCCACTCGTGCCGGGTGGTCAGCGTGGGGTGTGCTGCCGTTTCAGCAGGAGGGTAGGGGGAATGTGACGGGCTGTTTGCTGACACGATCACAGCTTTTTTAAAATGAGCTTATGCTGCAAAAGCCAAGGCATCTTAGATGACGCTTTTCAGCATGCTGCTGGCTGGTGCGGAGGCTCCCAACAAGTGCAACTCAGAGCAGCTCCGCAGGAAGCCACACACGCGCGTGAGAGCAGCCAGGAACCCGGGGCACGATGCTGCACCCCTCGGCCCTAGAGGCGAAGCTGTGGGTGATGGGGCAGGCGACAGGATGAACCCACAGGCTTTCAAGGACTCTGCCTTCCTCCATCCCCTCCTGCAGCAGCCCTGCACATTTCACTTCCACGCTGCAGTGTTGTTCATTGCTCTCAGCTAAAGCTTCTCCCTGGTGCCTGAGCTGGTGCCATCACCCCAGTGGGAATCCAGTCTCACCTCCGCAATGCAGAATAAATCAGACGCTGCATTTATGGATGGCTGCCATTCCTCTCTCTCCCAATGCATCTGGAATGGCTCCTTCAGCTGTCCCTCACTGGCCAGGCCATCCTGCACCAATTTCATGCAGCCCGCACGTCCCCATATGCCCAGGGACAGCCACGCATGCAGGAGGACAGCGCGGTGTCACCCTCAGCAGAGCAAACGCTCCAGCAGCTCTTGCCCCACGCTGGGTCTCAGGCACAGCTGCGCACCAGCAGGATGCAGACCACAAGGTCTTGACTAATTGTGTACAATTAGGAACCAGCAATATGGACGCCATGCACAGTGGAAGAAGACAGCTTTTTCGTATTGGTATGGCTATCTGTAGAACATACAGGTTCCAGTGTGTTTCAAACATTATGCAAGTATACTTTTTCCCCCCAAAACAAAGTCCCCAAAAAAGCTCAAGCTAACCAGTTTCTATCTCAAGTAGCAATCTCCGTTCCTCTCATCCTCTGTTCTCCTCTTTCCCTGCTTTTGGCTCACAGGCCTCCTTCTCACCTCAAACTTTTGGTTGGCCCCAGTTTCCACGTGGTCCTTCACTTCAATTCACTGAGATGACGGAGAATCATCCATGTGGTTTTCCTGTGGGGAAATCTTGATTTTCTCTTGATTAATATTACACTGAGTTGAATCACAGCAGGGTCTGATGAGCAGAGTGGGCATCTGGAGAAGAGCAAGGACGAGGGGAAACAAAGAGGACATCTTCCTGTTGATGACAGAGATCAGCTCAGCTGCACCACCTCAATTCCTCTAATAACAGACACTTTAGAGAAGCATCTTCCTTGGGTTTTTTTGGGTTTTTTTTTTAACATTAGAAGATCAGCTTACCTGACTCATTGTCACCCTACTTTCAGATTTGATGCTTTCCTTCAGAAAACGCTCTTTCTCAATGAGAAAGGCTGGGGTTGATGAAGGCGTGACTGAAGAAATCCTATGGCTTTTGTTGCAGAGAAGCCAGGTTAGAGGCATTAGGTGGTTATTACCAGCTTATCCAACCAAGGGCACAAGGCATGGACATAACTCGTCTCTGTGTATCAGACCTTGGTGTCCTGCTCACCCCCTGCTGCACACTCTTACTGCCAGAAGCAGTGTTTGCTGTTTTTCTTGGATTCAGGTAAGTCTTTCTCTAATTAATCAAGAATACCTTACACTTCTTGAAGGATGTGTTATTATCAGCACACCAGCCCCATCAGCAGCGTATCCAGCAGGCTCCTGTCTCTGATTCGCTCTTCCATTTTTTGCAAGGGGAGCTGAGACACTGAATGTTGAGCTCTGAAATGTGCTGATAAGCACGTTGCTTATCATGTGTGGTTACTGTACTTTGTACTTGGATAAGTCTGAATCCCTGGGGCTAGAAACACTCAAAGGCACCTTTAAAAAAAACCAAAATAATCAAGCCCATCAACAATTTATCTATATGTTTGTTAATACAATGGAACTTGAGCCAAAATAGGGTGCAGTGAAAAGACCATATGTCATCAAAAGAATTTCCTTTGGACCACACACATAAACGTCAGTTTAGCAGATTATTTGATTAAAGGAGTTGAGATTCTGCACTTAATTTATTCCTGGCCTACTGCATGCTTCATCACATGCAAATGTGCAATTTTTTTTTTCTGGGGACAAAGGGTTTTGCTGTGTTGCACTATGCACTCTCTCCTTAGGCAAGTTAAAGAATCATTTTGACTTTGCTGGGGCTTCGAATCAGGTTACACGAATATGCTGGTTTTATTGGGCAAACTGGTTGTTGCAATAACTTAAAACACCTAACAAAATTGCTTCTTTTTGTCTTGGTACCATCGAGGGCTGTTTGTATGGTACATTATGGCACATATAATGCTCAGGTCTGAGCTGATGGCATTGTGGCTGTAGGTACAGCATTGTTTGACTCTGGCTCTTGCTCCAGCCCTGGGGAAGGTGACCGCAGTGCATTCAGGAGCAGGGAACCCATGGCAGAGCTAGCTGAAAAACAAGCGGAGAGGTGGGAAGGATCAAGTTCACGGCATAAGCAAATACTCTACAAATCATCAAGAGACTAACTGGATGGCCACAAAGAGATTTTTGTCAAGGGTTTTATACAGCTAAAATCAATTCATTCACTTCATCTGCTTTGAACATACTGGGGATGCAGCTAAAGATGTCACAAATGGTTAGAGTTGCCTGGAAACCTTCAAGGTGTCAATTGACCATATTTTTAGGCGCAGGAATGTTACATGGACACACCACAATTTCACCAGTGATTTCTTTAAAAAACAAATGGAGTCAGAAATCTACAAGGGAATAAAAATATCAGGAGAGTGAAGCTGAGTTGAAGCAGGGTAACTCAAAATCAATATTTTGCTTTTAAACTCTTAAGGGGAGGCCCAGGAGGGCTGCACTCATTTTGTCCTCCTTCCTTATTGTCCTCGGAGGATTGGCTGAGAAGTGACAAAGCTGCTCCGTACTTACCGCAGGACATTCCTCACTAACAAGCCACTTGTTAGAGTAGTCGGCTGCTGCTTCTCTGCCCAGCGCCCGGCTTCCACTGAACAGCATCAGACAATGGTCAAGCCGAACTTGAAACCAGAGGCAGAAAAAGGGCTCCTTCCCTTTTGCCGTACATACGCGTTGAATGCCCCTCTGCCCACAAGTTCAGCCCTCTACACCAAAATGGGTCATCGAATCTCCAGCATGGCCGACACAATCCCCGGGGTTTGCATTCCGAGAGTAAATTCAATCTGAGGTCACTCCAGAGACTGGGCCAGTGGTGAGGGGAAGAGGTGGCCACATAACTACATCCTGCTCCTTTTACTTGTGGTTATTCGTCTATGGCTTCGCCCAATGCAGCTGCGGAAAAAAGGAGGCAAAAAACTTTTAGGTGCTTTTCTAAGCAGTGGTGGGTGAAAAGCCAAGAAACTTCTGGGGTGTTATTTTCTGTAGTTCTTACAGCTTAAAAAAATATGGCCAGGGAAGGGTATAAGGTCCTTAGGTCCTCCAATAAGGTCCTTAGGTCCTCCAATCCCAGAATAACTGCCTGGGACCACAGACATCTGGACTGCAAAGCACAGCCACCCTGGAGGTGCGTTTCTCCAAGATGAGGGACACAGTTCACAGTGGTCTGAGCAGACTTTGGTCAAGCCAAAGATGCTGAATTGAAAAATTCAGAATCCATACCCTTGCATGGTCATGTCTGCTGGACTCAAGTGGCCCAGATACAGGAGAGAGGCGTGAACTCCCCATCCCTCCACTAGGGTGAATGAAACAGGAGCAGATTGGGGATTTTTCCTCTTTAAACAAGGAGTACTTCAGAGAGCAGTGGCCAGCTGAAATTATGGATGGGGCATTAACGACTCCAGCTCATCAATATCAGCCTGTGCACTCCCCTCACCTCTGTAAGACATAGAAAGTAGCCTGTGGTCCTGCAAGACCTGACCTTGGCATCATGAGGAGGCTGTGTTATGGCAGAACCTCTTCCCGGACCCACAAGGCAGCACTACTGAGGAGAACAGGCCGGACAGCGGGAGAACATGTAAATCTGCAAAGCAATCCAGCACCGAGCTTCAAAAACTATTTTATCCAAATCCTAAGGTGATGGAAGAGCTTTTGCTGAGCCAATAAACCAGAGCCAGCACAAGCTGGGGTGCAAGAGCCATGGTCCTTGTCCATAGGACATAGGTCTTATTGGTCCATAGCTATGCAGGTCAGTAGCAGCTTTACCCTGGGTTCAAGATCACTCTTGAAGCAACATTTGTGGGCCCTGGACCTTGAGATCCAGGGTGTGGAGGCTGGGTAGCATCTCAGAGGAGCCAAGGTTTCCATCTCTTAGCCCAGAAGGGTAAGGAGAGTTACAGGTACAGCTACAGGATTTAGTTCCTACAGACGTTCAGGCAGCGTGTGAGCTTCTTGATGCAGCTGAAGCACAGAGCTACGCAGCCTTCATCCATCCAAACCCTCTCCGGCCATGTGTAGCTGAGCTGCCCTGCTGACAAGCAAGGTGGGTTGGCTGATGGGAGGCCTTCAGCCCGCGCAGGCTGCAGCACAACACCAGCAGCCATTTCTCACTCGCTGTGTCCTGGGGACGGAGGGGTGCTGTGGGAGCTGGCTCCTATTTGCAACAAAGACAATTCAAACCAGAGTGAGGATTTACACTTTTTTGAAATAAGTCAAACCACCCAGTGGTGCTGACCCCTGGAGATTTTCAAGAGACTGGCCAAGGCAGTCCTCTCCGGCCAGTGCTGCCAGCATCAACGTCTGCAAGAGGACCTCATTGCTGCCCAGCAGAAACCTTGCACCAAAACTCTACTCAGAGCAGCACAAAGGAGCTTCCAGTCTAGCCCTGCTTTGTTCCTTTTCTTGCACGTTTCCACTCGTTTTCTAAGTGTTGCTTCTTGCCCTGGTCGCACAGTTTTGTAATATGCCAAATCACCCCAGAGCCTGTAAAGCACTATGTAAGGCTTCATTTTGGTTTATTCCAGTTTCATGCCTCTGCCAGTGACACCAAAATGGACAATGTGTTGGACTTCAGATATCCCAGAGAGGACAGATGTGTGCGTCAGTGCCACCTCATTAAGTCGTTTGTTTAAACCCTCCAAACAATCCACTTTCATGCAGATGGAAATCCCAGCCTCTCTCTTTTCACTTAGATGTGGATTCTCCCCCGGCAGATACGTGTTGATCTGCTCAGCTGAAAAACTTCAAACCCCTAAAATTCTGGTCTTTGACCCTACCCTAAAACTAATTTGAACTATTCTCAGCTGATCTGAAGTTGAAGGAGATGTCTTTTAACTGGAAATACCTTATCTTTAGACAAGTAATTGTTGTTAATTAAACCAGTAAAGAGACATTAGCCTCTGCTTACTTAAGTTTTAGCCTGTGGATTAACAGGCAATCCATGATGTCCTTTTAAATGAAGATGTTGTCATGGAATTGGACAATCCCAGCACCAATATCCTTTTCCTGTGAGATCTGAAAAATAAACCTTGCAGCCTGGACTGGGAGTAAACTCTCCTGCATAAAGCACGCATTTCTAAAGCTTGCTTTCTCTTTTCAAAACAGATGTACAACTCTTCCAATTCCAAAAATTGTTTTAGCAGCAACAGAAAAAATCTGTAACCAGTTGCTAATACAGAAAGTTACCATGTGGAAATAGAAGGAGGGTGTGTGTTTGTACAAGGAGCCTTCCTGCACTGGCACTCCTGAAATTCAGGAGTAACAACGTGGAGGTGCTGGAGCTGTACCCCTGAGAGCTTTATAGAAAATGGGAAAGAAGCTAGCACAAGATTTGACAGTGCAAGGGAAAAAAATATATTTATGGTAAAATATTTCACATTGTCTAAAAAACTCAGCTGCCTCACTGCTCACTTGCAGAAAGAAAACGCTAACTGTGATAATTGCAAAAATGGTGATAATGCACCGTGACAAAGTACTGGGGAGATGGGAAGTGGCTTGGAACAGCCCAGGTAAAATACACTCAGATGGGGCTGACAAGCACATTCGTGCAACACAGGGAGCCCTTGAAATGCTCCTTGCTTGCAGTGTGGCATGTACCCCACTGACAAAGAAAGGATGGACGGATGGACTTTTGGACCGATCCAGAAATGTGGATGCACACGTATCTATAAAAAATATATTTCGCCTGTGGTTTGAATCCCCTAAATCACATGTCTGTGTTAGCCTTTAGCTTGGGCCAGAGTGAAACACCACCAGTGAGGTGCTATGGTTAAACTGACTGGTGTTCAGTGTCAATGGGTTAGATTCTCTGTGTACCGCCTTGCGTAGTGTCATTTGCACCTGGTGAAAGTAAATGCCAGATGCAAAATGCCAGCACTTGGCACTTGTTATTTGCTATCAAAAATGTCTATTGCATGCTGCTAGTCAATAGTGAAATGACTCCAAAGAAAGTTTTCCCAGCGACTAGAAATAGGAGAAAGCCCTGTACAACTTAGCAAATTCTGCCTGTGAAGTATCACATACAAAACCCACATTTCTCTTTTTTGCAAATTCATTAATGTGGTCCTCGCCACTTTCTCTCTGTTCTTTGGAGGTTTATTCCTTCTGTAGATTCCCTTTAAAACAAAACAAAACAAAGCAAAGAAACACGAAACCCAACCTTTTCTATATTTAAAACTGCCCTTCCCCTGTCAAATGGTTAATTTTAAAATTTTGTCAAACATGCAAAAAACATTCTGCCTGCACAGATCCACCTTTCTTTGTAATGAAGAAACATCAGTGTATCATAGGCTAAGTAAAGCTGAAAAGTTGCTACTTTATGGAAGTTACCAAACTTGTTGGAGCTTTTCCTATCAAGTCGTGGTGGCTAGGCTCTTTCCCAAACAGTACTGGTCTTTTTTCTCTCTCTTACATGCACACTTGATTCTTGCGACTAAATCAAGTCAGCAGAGGTGCAGTATGTTTTCTATGCCATGATTTACATTTAAAAAGTGGTTCTGAAATTTCAGATATATCAAAAAAACTTGAATGTGATCCCCAGCTATGATGTATTCTTCAAGAATAGTCTGACTGTCATTTGAGTTACTGAGAAAAGGCAAAGATGAAGAGCAGATATGAAGAGATCAAAGAAAATTTTCCCTCTGACATTAAACCCCCTCTGTGTTTCTACTAATGTTGCTATTCACTTTGAATATCCCATCCTAGATTTACTAAAATAAAACTACCAAAGAGCTTTTTTTCCCCACTTACCACTTTGGCTAGGATGAGTGTGCGCGTGCTTAGGGGATGGCGGGGGAGGGAAAAGGAGGGGGGAATTAAAGCTTTAAAGTGCACAGACCGGCAGCTACAGTTGAGGCGACCTGTCACAGCCACATCACCCAGCTCCAGGCAAGATGCAAGAAGGAGATGGCACAGCATCCTGGCAGTGGGCACCTGCACCCAGGATCTGCCTCTCGCTCCACCTGGGAGGCGCCGCAGCAGCAGGGTGAGAGATGGGGCACAATCTCAGCTCCCCCAATTCATCAAGGTCACACAGAAAAGAGAGGTGTATTGGCAGTTTAAATGGAATCGGAAGAACATTTCTTGGTTTTACACGTCTGGCTCAGGGAAGGCAGTGGCTGGGATGACTCCAGACAGAAAATGCAGACTCTGGTGCTTTGCAGTCCCAAAGCCTCCTCTGGCAAGTGGAGTTCATAAACCTCCTGGCAGCTCCGATTATGATATCCTCACTCGTGGCAAGCAATACCTTACTCCAGGGGAAATCTCTTTGATTTTTAATTTAGCCTGAAGTTATCACATAGGTGTAAGACACCAAGATTCAAAAGTTCCTGGAGAGTTAGAGAGTACTGGCATTTGCATTTGAATCTCAGCTGCTGGCTCCAAGTGTGAGGGAGAATAAAGGGGGCACAGAATCCCCTCTTCTTCCTACATATTTTATTTTAGCACGAAAGAAACAGAGTTGTGGGTGAAGAACAAATGCTGGGGTAGGTCCCACTGTTTTTAAAGGCTGTCATATTAAAAACTAGCTTAAAACTTATTAAGTTAATTTAATTCAGGTATTTACTTCTTCATCTGAGTGACTTTAAAGAAGCGTAGTTACAATTTGTCATGAGTTACAAAAAGACTGACCCCAAATAGTTTCTCTGTCTATCAGCCAAAGCTCCCGCAGAGCTGTTGGCTTTTTACCATTTTAACAAGTACAACCCTCAGGTTAAAGATAGGAAATGAGGGCACATACAAAGTCTCACCACAGCCATGAAGAAAGTAAGAAACAACATCTAGAAGCCTGTCCTGACTCTGCTTCCTGCTCTACCCAACAACCCACACTTCTTCCTTGGATTTTGAGAGAAATTTTTCCTGTTTAAGCTTAGCGCAAAATCTCCATTATCTGTTTTAGTTCCAGCACTACATGCCGTTGCTCTCCCTTGCAGTGTGTCCTTCATTCACTCCCTCTGTACCCGCACGTCCCTGCACACTTGTTTGTCCCACCATAAAACCTCCTGCTGTCCAAAGGCCCATCTGGTGGCCCGGCTGCAGCGGAGCGGTACACGGACGGGGTGTCTGTCCGGCTGCCACTGCTGCTTTGTCCCACAGAATCACTGCAGTGGCTCTGCAAAGTTTTCTAGACTGAAGGCAAAGTGAAGAACAAGGAAATTAGTGCAAATATTGTGAGACTAGCATGATTGCATGACTATTTAAGAGAATGTGTTTGAATTTGGTGTCCCAATGGCCACTGAAGAAAGAGAGAGAACAAATGAACCCTGAGCACTCTGCATCACAGGCTGCAATAGTTACAGATGAGAGGAGGATTTATGTTCCAGTTTTTCAAAGGGTAATAATGATTCACCCGTTTGAGAAGAGATAAGCAGGCTGGACCTTCAACTCTCCCATCTGGGAGCACTGCTGTTTAAAGTGAAATGTTTATTGACCTTAATGAGGTTAATGCAAAAGGCTATTGCGTATTTGCATACCAATTTCTGAGCCTCCAAAAGCTCCAAAAGAAACATGGTGATGTCTGAAAGCCTAGAATGACACCTAGTAGCAGGTCTTATTTTTGAAGTACCACTATTTAGAAAAATGCCATGTCAGACACTATTTTTTTTTTAAATGCAAGAGCAAGTTTCAAAGTAATTCAGAAGCAAATAACTTAAAACCACCAACGAGACTATTTTTTTAAGAGTTAAAATGTTGTTCTAGGGTTCTCTGCTTACAGCCTACCATTAATATTAAAAAAAGAATTAGACACACACATGGTGGCAGGCAGCGTGAGTGCTTTCCTTAGACAGCAAGACACACTAGGAGAGAAACACCTCAACATCAGAGCATAACCAAATCTCTAAATGATCAGCCAAGAAAACAAATCTTGTCGGTTGTTTGGCAGTTCCTTAACCATCCACCACAAAATATATGGCCATTGTCTCTTGTGGCTAGAGCAGGGTGATATAACAGCAATAGTAAAGGTAATAGAAGAACCATTGCACTGTGTGGATTATGCACTTCGTCTTGCAAATCAATTTATGTGTTCCCTTTCTCGTTTGCAAGTGATATCTGGAAGGTGAAGAGACAGAATTACACACATCTAAAATAAATGGAATTAACCGGCAAAATAGGCTCACTTCCATTTTTTGGTCCAGTGCTTGCCTAAGAAAAAAATAGGTCACAATACAAATCTCAGTGGTTTACATTTGTCCATGGAAAAATGCAAATGGCTTTGATTCAGTTAAGCACATGCTTTAGACCTGCGGTTATGTCCCGTTTATCACAACTAAATACCATTTACAGAACTTTGCTGAATCAGGGGCTGGGTTCAGTATTCCCATGGATAGGCAGCCATATGCCATGCATGCCTCGGTATACAGTGCTTAATTTCCCAGGGGAAAATAAATCTTGCAGAAATTTCTCTTCATCAGGCCTTTTATTAGACAGTGCTATATCTGAGTCCTGGGAGAGAGAGCACGATTTCCTTGGCTGCAATGGCATGTGCACTCCTAGAAAATACAGAATTTGGCTGGACACACCAGAACCAGAACTGGTACCAATTCCAGCAGCCAGCTAGACCTTGATTTCATGTTTATTAACAAATGATCAAGAAAAAAAAAAAAAAAAGAACTGGAACTGCACCTGGAACAACTTTGCTGTCCCACAAGCCTCTCTTTCACGATCACCCACCAGCCCCTTCCCTTCCTGGCCATGGTCTTCTCCACGTGTCAGGATGCTGCACAGGAAGCAGGAGGTCGATGCCCAAGCGGGGCCAGCTCCAGTGCTGCAGTCGTGGCAGACACCCCCCCACAACCTTTCCCACCCCCTGCCTGCCCTGACCTCTCAGCACATATGCTGACCCCTCATAAATGTCTCCATGAGCCGAGGGCGACCTGGCATGGCCCCGAGCTGAAGGAAGGGGTGTCCACACTGTACCATTGCCAGAGCGGGTTGGCAGCAAAGCACATGAAAGGGAAATGCTCCAGGCCTTGTGGGCCAGACAGGCTCAAAAGGATGTTACTGGGGAGGGCGGGGGACACCAGGTATTAGTGGAAGGAATAACAGCTTTGTCTGGTCAGAGAGCCCACCCAAGCACCCCGGGGGGAAGGAAACCTGCTGCGGTTTTACCTTTCCTCCCTTGCCAGATTTGCCCCTCTCCCTCTTTCTCTCACCTCTTCCAGTTTTAATCCATCAGTTATGCTCTTAATGGCTTGGCACCTGATGGAAATCAAGGGCAAATTAACATGTTCCTTCTAATTGATGTACCAACATTTTCTAAACGACTTCCTTTACTCTCCATCCTGGGAACACTACACTCCTGCTCAGACATTACTATTCCTATTTTAAGGAAGGAATTGCCAAACCCACTGTCGAAGGGACGTCATCTATGATCTGCTTTCCTTGAAATGCCATGCAGTCCCAGGGGCACTCTCCCCTTACCGCTGATGAACAGGAGGTTGCCACTGGAGTAGGATGATACACTGGATGGAAACTTGCAGACTGTTGAGATCTAGATGCCTCTTCCCTCTCAACACTGCTTTTCTTTTCTCTTTCATCTTACATCATACACATGCAATAAGATTTTTCTAGCTAAGATTTTTCCTGTCATATTCCTGTGTAGCAGCTATGATGGCCATGGTGACAGATGCGCACCAGAGTCTTAGGTTACCAGATACAAAATTAAAACCAGTTTAGTCCCTGATGGTTTATTTCTTACCTTGATGTTCAAAGATTGATTTCTCTTCCTGCTTTCCGACTTCCCCTTGCACAAACCCCCTTCTTTCACTCCGCACAGCAGAGTCATTTAGGATACCCCAGGGCAAGGAAAATGAAATAAGCACATCATGGTAGCTTTTGCTGCTCTCTCAGAGACTCTATTCCAGTATAGGACAGAGGCTGGCATTTGAAGAACACTTCTTTCATTAGCACCAGCTACTTCATCATCCCCATGCCGTACCATCTCCCTGTTTGTGTATGGCCCTCTGGACAGAGAAACCAATTCAGTTTAAATATAACTAAGCAAAAAGAAGGTACAGATTACCCTTAAGAGTGATGAGCTCCCAGGTGCCAATTGCCATATGGCCAGACAAAATGCTGCTTGGTCATAACCAAGAGTGCTGCTCCAGGGCAGGAACAGGCAGCCAGAGGGGAAAAAAGTGCCTCTTCAGCCCACTTTGCTGCTGAGGAAAAAAAACACACCTGTGGAATCATCCCTGACTGCTTCAGTACTTTTTCAGGCTGAGACACTTCTTCCACTGCCATTATGTTAAATTTTTAGACCCAAAATAAATAGGTCCTCTCCTCTAGAATTCCTAGGTTTGCCAGCACAAAATCCTTCAGTGCATTTTAGCTGACCTCTGTCCATCTGGGAGGAGAGGACATCTACAGAAGTAGTAGTAGTGACCAAACACAGACTGCACTGTGGGTCTGGGCAGTCTCCTGTTTTACTACACACCTGGGCGTGAAGGAATTGAAGCCCAATCTAGGACATGAAACTAATCATATATTAAGATATCTTCAGAGGGTGAAATTCTTCTTGCACACTCCAGGGTTAGCATAGTCAGAATGAAATCATCAATCACATTTAAACCTAATCTTGAGAACTGTGAGTGTCCCCTGTTGTTCCCATGCTCCGTGGGGATGTGATTTCATGGTACAAAATGTTCAACAGCAAAACAGGCTTGCAGTACCGCTGGGGTCCCATCCATGCTCTGTCTTCTTCTTCCCTCCAACTGCAGATGCTTATTTCTGCCCCGGCACTGTGAAGAAATAATCAGGCTGTGTATGATGCAGGAATAACTTAAAGTAGGGATGATAACAAATACTGTATGGTAAAACCATCACCCAAGAGCACGTCTGCTGTTTACTTAGTGGAAATGAGAAAGAAAATTACAAGCATAGACTAGACTGATTCGCTTCATCATCGGGATGAAAAATACACACGGACCAAGCTACTGAAGACACATCAAGCCCCGCTAATATGACCAGTATCTTCATGCTTAGATATTGCCTAATGCCCCAAATGATTTCTGGAGGAAGAAAGAAGTGACACGCATACACAAATAGTATGAACACACACGTGTTGCACGTGTGACCCCCGTGTTGCAAAGAAGGTCAATGTATTGGACCAAATATCTTTCTTGCCCCCACATCTCAAATGTTTCTACTCTAAGACACTGCAAAATGTGAGACTGTTTCATCTCTACCAAAACAGCTTCCTCCAAAACTGCAGAAAAAAGGCTTTGTAAAAAAGTAACACAAATTAAATTGTGCACACTGCAGGAATTTATCAATTTGTATCACCAAGAGAGAAGAATAAGACAGACAAGCCATCTATGTCTAACATGCTGTAGTGAGAGAATTGTCATCATCTTTGAGTTCTTTTATAAATAAAAGAAATAGAAAAAGAAAAGCAATTTTCTCACCTAATTTTCCTGTAGAACTGATAATTAAGTGTTGTTGGCTGCATCACCAGCACACTTTTGTGATAGTTGATATAGTGTCTCTGCATATTTAGAAGTTAAAAATCTTCTCTTCTGCTAAGTAAAAATACCTGTTTCATGGCCTTTTCTCACCTTCAAGCAATAAGCCAGCTTTTATTTTTTAAAACTTGCCATCACTGAAAAGTCTTACATCTTTCATATGTCTAGGACCTCACTGGAAAGCAAATACTGAGTATATCGTGGAACAAAGCCATAAGATACTATCACATGTATTTTTAAAGTGTACATTATGAAAACACTGGCTCTAATGCAGGGTCAAAGTTTGGAGGGACAAACCCTCTGCTTGGGGTGGAAACCCTTAATTTAGCTGTTTGCCTTACTTCACCGTGTGATGTTTACACATCCATTAATTTATCTTCTTACGTGTGAAGCGATGAAAGTAAAGCTAAGACAATACTGGACATGGGAAAAAAATCATCGCATAAGAGGAAGGAAGCATTTGTGGCTTTCCTCACAAGTGCGTACACCCTCTAAGTGCGGTTCATTCTTCACGCAGCAGCTCAGCAATATCATACCACAGAGCCAAAGCTTCATGGCTGAGAGATACACAAAAGGAAGATGAACAGATCGGATACAAAAATTAAAAGGTTTAATTTAAGATGCCCAAGCTGGAGATAGACAATCAGAGCCTCTGACCAACAGCTTTTGCACATCCTCAGGGGTTAGGTGCAGCTAAGTGACCTCCTCTGTTCTTGGCTTTTCCTCTCTCAGTGCCCACAGTTCTGGCTCCTGAAGACAAATCCCTCACGTTATGATGTGTCTGGGACTCATCTCCAACCACGCCAACTGGAAAAACATTTCTACGAAAACCAAGGGCCCCAATGCCCACACTGGGGCATCCAGCACATTGCTTGTAGGCAGACACCTGTCATTTCATTTAACTTATTTTGGTAAAAAAAAAGAAAAAACAACTACCCCCAAGAGATGACATTAAAATAAAGCGTATTTAAATTGAAACCAAGTACTTGCACAGTTTTCCCCAGCATGAAACTTGTTTTAAGTTAAACCATTGAAAGTTCCCTGAGTGCACGAGGCTTTGAAGATTGCGTACTTACTACCCATGACACTGCAAATTTCGGCACCAGCCCACAATAACTCCCACGTCATGTACACCGTAGCGCAGTGTTAGCAAAATCGTTGTCTTTCACCACAGTCACCGTACCTAATCAAAGGCTGCACACACATATGGAGCTATAGCCGATGCTTACGTTGTGCCGTGGGGTGGTTTTTGCCAGCCTGAGGTGGCAAAAGGCATTAGAGGAGATCTTAAGAGAAGACTCCCTTCAAAATGCTCACGTGAAAATGGCCACAAAGGTATAAAAATTACATCACAGATGCAAGTTTTCTTACTAAAGTAAATAATGAAGTAGAACCAAAGTCATAATTTAACTCTTCTAACAGGATCAATGCTCCTTTCACAAACTCTACTCTCTGCATTGTAATCCTTGAGGGCTCGTTAGCTCCTGCAAGTCACTCTGGGGTGATTTAGGAGGTTTGCTGTTGTCTACCTTTATATGGAGGCATTAGGAGAGGTGGGAATTGTGTGCAAGCCTTTGTCACCACAATTTGCAACCTGGAAAAGTAAATTGCTATTGATCCTGCTGTATGTTAATATTCCTGCCTATAGACAATGGTATTGTGAGCAACATAGTAATTGTATATATATGGGTTTCATTTTGGCAATTGAACATCAGGGAATCAGGGACTGTGAATCGAAGCCCGCAGCTGTCTGCAAGGACAAGAAAGCCAATTTGCCAGTAGTGACCAGCGTGGGCTGAGCATGAGAGCACCTTCCCACCTGCCCAGCATTTACCTGCGTTCTTGCCTATTTGCCACAGAGCCTGAAGTGTCGGGTGTGCGCAAAGCCTGGGTAGCAATCTGATATTCATCAGCGATGCATCAAAACCTAGTATTTTCAGGACCAACTGTGCCTTCTTATAAGTTTCAGATAACATATTTAAAGACGTTTCTAATGAAAGGCTAGTTATTTTCCCAAGTACAGACAGGCAGCCCCAGCTTTCTCCTTACCGCACCTTCCCTTTTTCCCCATCACCATGCTTTAACAACCCACAAGATACATGACATTTATCACGACAGTTCTCATCCATTCACCTGACAATTAGAAATGCCCAGTGGGTGGGCTAGAGGCCTGATATTTTTGTTTGTGTTTTTGAGTTTCAGCATTTCTGTAACACTTCGTTACCATTGGTATAGCCAAAAGTCAGCGCTCACCTGACATGACAGGCACATCCACATCACTAAAACACAGGATCTCAACAGACTGAAAAGGGGCTTGAGTCTGAAGTCTCGTTTGTGTGAAGAAGCACCTCTACCAATACATTCTGCCCAGCTGCCATGTTACAACCAGTTGTATTTACCCCTGTGAAAGGTTTGCTAACATCTCCTTCCTCTGGGAAGAATGATGTCAGTGTGGGACATAAGTAAAACCTGCTGTTTCTTTGCCATAGGACAGCTAAGGCCAGATCCTGCTTGCAGCAAAACCAGATTGAACTACTGTTTACGGAAACACACACTGACTCCACTTATAAACAAACAATAATAATCCATCTTTTTTCATACCTGGCATAATTTTATTGATCACAACATCACTCCATTGGTATTTTCTCATTATTACCACATATTTTGAGGAAAGTTGCATGGGCGCACCAGGCTCAAGTAAAACAGAACAACTAGAATTTAATTAAACAGAGTGATTTCAGACAGAATTAAAATGAAATGACACAAATTATGATGGGTTTATGCCCAGACCTACTGCCAACGGAGCCACGAGGATTATTACTCCTCAATTTATTTGCGGAACAAATAATTAAAAGCAAAGCAGGTTCTGACTTGCTTAGACATGTCTGCAAAAAATGAAACATCATTAATCACGCAGGAAACTTGTTATGTTTTGGTGTATTTGATTTACAAATACCAGGCTTGCTTTCTTGCTTCCCAGAGTCTCCATAGCCCTGCCATCACCACTAGTTGCAAGGGGGGCAGTTTCGCAGGCAGTGGCATTCCCCTGCAGAGGCTCTAACACCACGCTGCCCGGAGGCATGGCGTGTTGATTGAAGCATGGTCTCTATGTGTCATCTGTCAAGGATGATATGTCAGCAAATCAGCCTTGCATCTCTACGCAAGGTGTTGAGATAACACTATCAAATCATGGTCTCATGACTGGTTTTTAGTATCTAATATACCAAATCACTACGCTCACTCAATGTTGCTGTCATGAATATTTACTAATGCATATCAACGCTGGTATCAATGCAAGGAAAGGATGTCAAGTATAAGTTGACAATGAAGTAGAGACACGGAGCTGACTTCTGCCCTCCAGCACAAATGACAAGCAAGTTTAGACTGCACTGTGCAAAGGCAGAGTGCAGTATTTGTGATACATTATAAAGAAAACAAAGCTTTCCTTCCTTCTTTCTATGAAGAAATAACTTAATTTTGACTATACTAGTTTGCTATTTCCCACTGTTGGATAAATCCCGTTGTGAGCAAGATGTGAGCTCTGGTTTGTCAGTGGACTGGGTACCATGTGTACTTAAAACTCTCACTGGCTGACCCGACATCACCCAATTGGAGAAGAGAAGGCTCCAGGGAGACCTTATAGCGGCCTTCCAGTACCTGAAGGGGGCCTTTAAGAAAGCTGGGGAGGGGTTGTTTGCAAGGGCATGTAGCAATAGGACAAGGGACAATGGTTTTAAACTAGAGCAGGGTAGGTTTAGATTAGACATTAGGAAGAAGTTCTATACAATGAGGGTGGTGAGGCACTGGAACAGGTTGCCCAGAGAGGTGATGGAGGACCCCATCCTGGAGGCATTCAAGGCCAGGCTTCACAAGCCTCTGAGAAACCTGATCTAGTTGAAGATGTCCCTGCTGACTGCAGAGGGGTTGGACTAGATGACCTTTAAATGTCCCTTCCAACCCAACACATCCTTTGATTCTATGACAACATCATGGTTTTTCACTCTTCTTTTTTTCATGTTTCACGATTGGACATGTCTTCCCAGACCTTTGGAGATGGTCCATGACTGTGCCCAGTGTGTGCAGCAGACAGAGTGGTGCAGCACTGTCTGTGCTCACAGAAACTCCCACCTGTTCCTACCTGGTTCCCCCCACACAGCTGGTCCCTCCCTACAGGTCCCACAGTTCAGAAGCGAACAGCAAATGATGTCGATGTCGATTTGAGGGCAGCATGCTGTTACTTTCAGTTTTCATGTTTTGCCATTGCTACTTTGAATAGCTTTGTAAACTTGCCTTAACAGAGTGCTTTTCTTTGTCAAATGGCAATATTTATTTTAACAAAGGTGTTTGGAGCAGACAGGTTAAAGGGTGATTCCCAGACTTCTAATCCCTGTTTCCTGGAGGGATGGAGGAGATGCCTGCTTCTGCATTGGTGCCTAACCTCTGCATGGGTCATTCTTGACCTGCTAGACATCACAACCTGTGGTGCTGGGTCTTCAGCCCGCTCCTCACTGGGCAGCAGAACTGTGGCCACCTTCACAGGGCCAAGGCACAGAAGAGAAAAAGGACAGACGCCATCCTCTTCCTCCTTCATGCACCCTCTCTGCAGCTGGGCGGTACGTGCTTTTGCACTGCTGCAGGCTGGAGGTGACCCAAAGTGGCCGGAATCCCCTTGCCCATCAGCGTTCGGCAGCAGCTCTGGTGCACACCGTGCCAGGCTGCACACGGGCGAGACGCTGCCTCAGCCCCACGCACCTCTGTAGGAAGGTGAGCATTGATGTCTCACCTCAGCCTCATCCCGGATATGTGTTTTCGCATGTGTGTATTTTCACAGCCTTGCAAACAAACAAAAAATACGGGTCTTTCAAGCAGTGGTAGTCTTGCAAGTAAGTGGTAGACTTGGGACATCAACACTGCAGCTCCAGCCTGACTGTCAGCCCGGGAAACCCCTGCCCCTTTCCATCACGACATCCAGCTGATCTCAGCAGGCACATCCCACTCTCCTCTTCAGTCCTGCCAGTTGCAGCAAGGCCAGGGAAGCGCGTGTAAGCTGGACTGCTGGGAGTTACGGACATCTGAGGCACACTGGGGGCTGTAGTTCTTACTGCCCCTGCCTTTCTGCCCCCACCCCGAAAGCGAGCAGCAGGCTGCTGGCTCGCACCTCACTGCCTCCCAGGTTACAGCCATTGAGGACAGAGAAAACCAGGCTTGCAGAAGGGGGCCGGACTGTGAACTGTGGCTGCAGATGCGGGTCTCGACTTAGTGCTCCTGTGGCCGAGGAGCCACCCCAAGCAGCAGAGCTGGGCAGCAGCAGCTCAGCTGCGGGCAGCTTTCCGAGCGCCTGTCTCAGCCCAGTGTCAGAGCTGGGTTTGAAGCAAGCTTCAGGCAGGTTTAAAGTAAGATAGTGCAGCAAAGCCTGAAGGTCCCAGCTAGCAGTGCAACCACACGCTGCTCTGAGCCAACACCCGGCCTGCCCAGGCTTCCTCGCCTGTTGCTGAATAGCAGAGAGTTACTCCTGCCACGGACCCACACCTTGGTGTCCCCACCCACAAGCCAGAGCCCACAAGGCTTCCCTTCCTTCGCAAGCTGTTGCAAAACATTTGGACTCAAAGCTCTAGCTAAGAGCCGGCGTTAATTCTGTTCATCTGATGATGCTGATACTTATAAATACTTAAAGGGTGGGTGTCAGGAGGATGGGGACAGGCTCCTTGCAGTGGTGCCCAGTGACAGGACAAGAGGTAACGGGCACAAACTTGAGTATAGGAAGTTCCACCTAAACATGAGAAGGAACTTCTTTACCTTGAGGGTGGCAGAGCCCTGGAACAGGCTGCCCAGGGAGGTGGTGGAGTCTCCGTCTCTGGAGACATTCAAAACCCGCCTGGATGGGTTCCTGTGCCACCTGCTCTAGGTGGCCCTGCTCTAGCAGGGGGGTTGGACTAGATGATCTCCAGAGGTCCCTTCCAACCCTATGATTCTGTGAAGGCAAAATGGCAAGAGCCTGTGACTTGGGGGAAGGAGAAAGGGAAAGGAAACCTCTCCATGTGGACCTGTGAATCAGCACTACAGATGACATGAAATGAAAAAGACGAATTTTGGGAAGGGCAGGCGCGTTGAGTTGAGGGCACTGTGAGATAAAGCAAAATAACCGAGCTGCAACCATCACTCTGGGAGCCACAAATTCCCCACTCGCAGCAAAGCGTCACTCACTGAGAGGCGCCAGTTGCTAAATGGCCTCAAAAGAATCTAAGAAACAACTTTCGAGCTGATAGCCATCCACCTTCGCCGCTAGCCAGCGAGCAATGGAGGAGGAGCCAATGGGTGCCAGCACTGGGTGCCTCCACGCTGCAGCAAGGGGAGGGCAGGGCAAGAGCCCTAGCCTGTGGGAATCTCCACGATTAGAAATGACTGCTTGTCCAAAGTACTACGATTACCACTTTAGCTGCTCCTCTCTGATACACCACGGTTTCTTTTTCCAGCACCTGAGCAAACCAAGCACAGAGAGCACCAGAGGCCGCGTGATGTTTTTACCTATTAATCTGTCCTTGCAGCACTCCCGGGTAAGTCAGGGAGAGCAACTAACCTTTCGATTTCCAACACAACCAGCAGCTTGTAATCCAAGGCTGCCCAAATCAGAAGAGTACAAAACTTTAGCTTCAAACCCCCACTTTAATTTCCTTCAGCAATTTATCACCTCTTTGCAGCTCACACATACAGAACAACCAGGAAAATTTCTTAACACCCCTTTGGCAAGCCACATGGAAGCAACTGCCACAGTATTTTTTTATTATTGTTTTCGGGGCCTACGGCAAAGCAGACCTAAAAAAAAAAAAGAGCACCCAAAATCAAACTAAACTAGGAAAAAATAAAATAGTACCTACCTTCCACAGACAAGACACATACAAAGACTGTGAGAATCCACATGAAAGGGCAGAAGAATTTTTCTTTCAAACAGAATTACCCTGGAAAACACATTGAGAACAGAGTCATCTCCAAATACATATTTTACATATTTATACAAATTATTTTAAACACATTAGAGCAGGGTGCTGCTCAAAGTTTCACATAGGAGCAGGAAAATGGGAAGTAAAATTTACTCCCTGCTCCAAATCCACTGGCACTGCATATTAATTTCATAATTTTCCTATTCTGTTGCTCTCCTTTTCCATTAAACAGCCTAGCCCAGCCAGGCAGCCAAGCTCAGGCAGCCTGTGTAATTCCAGTATGGATGGGTTTGCCCTCGTTATTTCCCATTCATACACAACAGATTCTCTAATGAAGTGAATACTCAGGGCTCAGTTCTTTGCTGCTCCATAGCCTACATTCTCATTTTACAGCAGTGTGAAGTGGTGGTAAAATGATGCCTTACTAATTGGTGGCATTTTTACACCCACTAACCAAACTTAGAAGCGGCATTCATGATTACGCAGAGTGTAATGGCCAGGATTTAAAAATAAACCCAGCCCAAATTACCCAGGGTTTATGGCCAGGAGAGGTGAGAGCAAGTGCAGCTCGCCGGACTTGCAGTGCTGCAGCCGTGCCATGCAGGCGCTTGTGCAGCTCATTTAGTGCTCTACATGACCCGCTTGTAGCCACGAAGACACGCAGCCTTCTTTGGACTAGGGCTGTAGCTACACCTTCTCTAATTTGCAATTTCATTGGCAGGTTTCGTGGCCAGGTTTTACATCAAAGACGATGTCTCTTACTCAAGAGTCATCTTCCCTCCCCATGCCCAGTGCAAGGGCACATTTAAGCCATATTAAATGCCACATCCAGGCCAGATTTGAGACCACCACACAACAGACACGCAGCCCTTGTCCTGGGGCTCATAACCCAGTCACCACTGAGATTCATGCCTTTCATTCCACACAAGTATGACCGGGTTAATTAATTCCTCAGCACTCACTCTAATAATTCTTAACTCTGTGCTTTGACGAGATGCATGTCCACAAAGTCCAGTGGAGGGCTACGAAGATGATCAAGGGACTGAAGCATCCCTCTAATAAGGAAAGGGAGAATCTATTTAGCCTAGGGGAGACTGAGAAGGGATCTTATCCATGCTTATAAATATCTAAAGAGCGGGTCTCGAGAGGGTGGGGCCAAACTCTTTTCGGTAGTGCCCAGAGACAGGGCAAAGGGCAACAGGCACAAACTGGAACACAGGAAATTCTGTCTGAACATAAGGAAAAACTTCTTTACTTTGAGGGGGCCAAAGCACTGGAACAGACTGCCCAAAGAGGTTGTAGAATCTCCTTCTCTGGAGATATTCAAAACCTGGTTCCTGTGCAACCTGCTCTAGGTGACCCTCCTCTAGCAGGGGGGGTTGGACTAGATGATCTCCAAAAGTCTAACCCCTACCATTCTGTGAAAGCTACAGCAAAAAGCAACGATTTCATTTCCAACCCACACTTCTTCATTAGGTGAACAGGCAGACAGAGCACTGAACAGAAACTTCCCGTTCTTTCTGACTGGCTGGCATACCTGGGTCTGTTTGGAGCTTCTTGTCCAGCCATCAGACTGAGTTCTCCAAGAAGAGGAGTGTCTTTCTGTTGGGAATCTGTCAGTCCATTGGTATAGTGGAGTCCTGACCTATGAGCAGGACACAGACTCCCCTTTCATCTCTCATACGTAAAAAATAATCTCTCAACATGTAAAAAAAAAGAGAGAATTCTGACCAAACCCTTTCAGCTAGTCTTCTCTGAGGTGTTTTGTTACACTACAGGGCGAACATTTCACATGGGGCAGGTAACTGTCCCCATTACCCTTTGCTCTTGAGACTCTTTTCATGCAACATGTCTACTGCAGAGGAGAAAAACGTTTGTCTAGCTGTGTTTTGCTCTCACAGCCTCTCAGTAGGAGGCAAAATCCCCTCTCTTCTATCTCTGTCCTTGATGGGCTTGCAAAGCCCACTGAGAAGAGGCTGACATGCAATCCACTAAGTGCTTGTGTTGCGGTTCCCTGCTGTGCCCTATCTCCTGCATGCACAGTAGACGTTTGCCTCCTTATGGGCACTGGTGTATTGGCACAGGGCTATCAATTTGCCCTTTCAAAAATGGGAAATATAACAGTCATGTCACTTTTCTTCCTGGGACGACCTACCTATTGGCAGTCCTACAGCATTGTTAATGCAGGGTCCGAATGCCGACGAATGTGCTTACAGAAGAGTTTTCCTTTTGTGCCCTGTGTGCTTCATACTGGATATATATGAGCATGTGAGTTTCTATTGCTCATATCAGAGGCACAAGTGAGTGTGCACTTGTACAGACTCACGGTGCTTACACAGTAAACCTATGTAATCCATAACAGAACATGGTATCAGTTATTGTGCCTCTTTTGATTTGTCTTTTTCTTTTCTTATACTACACACAGTCACTTCAGGAGTCCTTCCATTGCACACAGGATTTCCTTGGCGAAAGAGGATTTAGTCTACTTCATATTAGGCATCTTATCGAGATTTATGAGCCGTCTGCTTGAAGCACTCTTCATAGCCACAGGAGAGAGGTGAGGTTTCACCCCATCACAAGAGCCGTTATTTCTCTCCACTGACTTCAGAGACAGTCTGAGGTTATTTGGCTTCCACTTGTCTCTAAATGTCCAAGATGTAGCTTGATGCTACAGCTAAGCTGATCCAAGAGCTGCCAGAACTCCTGTCCATACACCCTCTCCTTCCCTGTGCAGGGGATCTATCTGTCCTGTGGCTGTGGTGGGCCCTGTAGGGTGCACTCATCTGGGCCAGGGTTGGGGAAAGGGGTATTCCCTTTCAGCAGCACCCCACAGGTGCTGTGGGACAAACTGTGCCCCAGCACTCAGAGGAAAGGAATTTTACCTTCACTCCTACTTCCCTACTCTATTTAATTATTTATCGCCAAGATCTGCCTCTTCTCTCTCAGTTCTCTTCGACTGTCTTTTGTCATACTCCTTTCCCCTCTAATCCCTTACTGCAGTTTTTCTTCCCTCTACTTCATGTACAGTAGTTTATGAGGAAGACAGACAGGCAGACAAAACATTCCTACATGTGAGTGTGGTGGTTTGGGCCGGGCTGGCCAGTGACAAGACAACAGATGCTCTCCCTCACCTCTCACTGCAAGGAGAGGGAGAAGAGAGAGAGAGAGTTATGAGTTTAGAAAAAAATAAACAACTTTGATGAAATATTAATGATAAAATAAAAAAGGAAATAATTAAATAGATATGATATAAATAAATATATAGAAAACCAGATCAAGCTCCTAGGAAGATGTCACTGGGAAAGTTCCAGACTGGACTCAGTGACAAATGGGAACTGGAACACACTGACTGGGATCAAAAGGCAGATGAGCTGACGGAGCCCTCCTCAGGTGCCAGTCGTTGAAGAAAGAGAGCCATTGGAGAAGAGTCACTGGAGAAGAGCCAAAGAAGAAGAGCCAACCTGTTCCCTTTGGTCCCTCAGCTTTTACACTGCTCATGGCGACTGGGATGGAACACCTGATTGGTCAGTTGGGGTCACCTGACCTGTCGGCGCCTCTTGCTCATGGCGGCTGGGATGGAACACCCGATTGGTCAGTTTGGGTCACCTGACCTGTTGGCGCCTCCTGCTCATGGCGGCTGGGATGGAACACCCGATTGGTCAGTTGGGGTCACCTGACCCGTCGGCGCCTCCCCAGGGGTGCGACCCCTCCATGGGGTAACAGCCCCGTCAGTGGCCCCGGGGGCCGCAGCAAACAGCAGGAGCCAGAGCCCCGCACGGAGCGGGAAGCTGGCTCCCATCCACCCAAAACCTGGACAGTGGGACAGGATACAGCTACGCACACAACCACGCGTCTCCCTGGAAATGGGCTCATAGCAAAATTTTAATTTAAGCTCTAGCTGGACTTAGAGTTCAGTCTAGGTAAATCAGAAGACAGTTTGCTACACTATGGCCTGAAAGCAGCAAACTATCTTATTCTTTTATTTTTTAAAGTGTTACAATTTCTAATTTGAAGATTATAACAGGAGAGTTGGATCCAATTTTTTTTTTGAGCAACATTATACCTGCTCAAAACCAAATACCAAGGTCCTGTCTCAGGCTTAGGGACGGGGCTGAGCCGTAGTTTGTTGAGGCTAAGGAAGTCCTCTGGGGAAGAATGCATCTAGGCTCTCCCTGGTCTCATGTTCTTCTTTGGACATCTGCTGGGCAGAGAGGAAACTGGCCTGGATGGAGCTTTGATCTGACCCAGAACATGTAGTTCATTATCAGCACTTCCCAGAAACTCCTGTACAGGGTTCTCCGTCAACATCTATTATCAGTGAAAAAGAAATTCTTTGGTAAGAGAAAAGAACTGAAAATTCAGCGTAATGAGTGTTTTGCCAGCGGTAGATCCAGCCCTTGCAGCTGAGGCTGTGTGGGCACCCACTAAATGAAATGACCTGGTGAAGTCAGGTAATACTCGTGCAGCTCTGAAATCCTGCATGATTTATTGATTCAATAAAGTACTCCTAACTTCTCTGTTTACTTCTGTCTTTCTTTTGACTCCTGTCTGATCTCAGAATAACCAAATTTAGTCGTTACCAATGGAGCGGAAAACCAAGCAATAGAATTTTGCAGCAAAGCTAGCTCAGAGTCACTGAGGGGTTGGCCCTTTTCACCCAGGGAAGAGGGATTCTGCCCTGCGGCTGAGCAGTGGTGGTCGCGAGCAGCGGTCCTCAACACTTCCCTGCGCTCAGACCGTACTTGAGCACCACTGTTGGCAGGGAGAGTCAGAGGAATTAACACCCGTTTGGGAACAGACAACTCCTTACTGCTGCCCGTGAAAATTCATGCAAAAATGGTTTACAATGGAAAATTCAGTAGCACTGCTAAGAGTGGATAAATCTGTGCTGGAAGAAGAATGCCAGGCAGCACTGGCTGCTGTACCCATGGCCTCCACTTGAAGACCTGCTTCTGCCTATAGCACCAGGCTTTTGACAGTGCAGCTTACACACATACTCCAAACTAGATAAGCTATACTGGCCAAAGCTTTTACTTTTCCCTTAGCGTAACCATATCCACAAAGGGCTTTTGGTAGTACAGAAAACGCTGTTAAAAAAAATCACACTTCTAATCAAGAGTATTTTTCTGGTAAAAGTTGCTGGAGTGTGATCTTAAAGCACTTTACACTTGTGATTCTCCTCTGTCATGCTCATACCGCACCCCGGCACTGCAGGAATCGGGAGCACTCACACAACATCAGTAGGCAATCTTCCCTGGTCACAGCATGTGCCCAAAGTGTATATTAAATACCCATCAATATTTGGCATGAAAAACTTTTTGCCTTCCCACTGTCACACAAAGACATTTCAGCCTTAAAGCTGTACCTGTACAGCTTTAAATTAAACCTGCCGGGAACTGCTCTTGGCCACCGAGGCAAGCCAGCACAGGATGGCCTGCGTCTATGCTACCGGCTGCTCTTCTCTTCCAAAAACCATGTGGCTGCCTCCGGTCTGGTCACTGGGAACAGCCCACGCTGGTTTCCAAACGCTGCCCGCAACCCGCTGGGAGGGCTGCTGCCGGCTTGGACCGGGTACCAGCACAGATGACCAAGTTCCCGTCCCAGGGATTTTCCCTGCCACTGTTTTTTGACTCAGATGGACGCAGATAAGGTGTCTGCACAGAGTGCAGCATGCACTGAAGATCTTCGCTTAGATTATTGCACAGAAGGATGAGGACTCTATAGGCTCAGGTCAGCGGACAGTCTTCACAAAGAACAGCAAAGCATTTGCACGTATGCTTAGCTATAAATCAGTTGAAATATGTGATAAATAAGCCCTGTTTCTGTGCTTTGCCATAGCAAAGTGGAAGACCAGCTGGAAATGCAGGTCCTCTGGATGCTTCCAGCAGCCTTGCAGCCCACGTTTGGTCTGTGTCATGGTGCCCACACAGCATATATCTAGAATCTGCTCCATGAAGACGGTGGCCCTGCAGGTCTGTTGTACCACCCCCAGTGAGTTGACATATCTCCCAGTGACTTAACAACTCTTCAGAGACAAGGAAATGGAGAAACCACAGAAGAACGTAACAGCCACAGCTACTGTAAGCAAGGAAATCTCTGCAGGGACAAGTTACGATTTTTACTAGACCAATTAAGACAGCTGACAATAACAGACTTAAAACCCAAAAATATATCCCCAAAACTTGTCCCTTTTTTCTGCCTATCATTTGAGCTAGTAACAAGTATTGCCACCCCCTTGCTATTTTCCTTAGGCCAGCTCCGCTGTTACTGTTAAAATTACTCTTGCATTGGCTCTCTGCAGAGGAGCGGATCACCTAAAAGAACCAAACCTGCTTCTTCTAGATATGATGCAACTTCTCCATAGCAGTGTCAGAGCAATCTGCCTCCCTTTTCCATGAATAACCCCTGAAGCCAGAAATCAAGGTCTAACCAGCAGAGCTATCAAGAGACACATGGCTAAAGCAGGGAGTATCTTTCCAAGCCATTGTGTGAGCATCAGGTCTGCAGATAGCAAAATGAAGTCCTATTGGTTGAACAGACATTAGATTAGATCAAATCAGATTTGATTAGATCAGAATTAATTCAAGATGGGTGCCTTATTGTCTCTTGACAGAGCTCTTGCTCGCACACTGGGATCTTAGGAAGCCCTGAAACATCTCGAACAGTTAGAAAACATAAATACATTTGTGATTTTGTTATTGTTAAAGATTTAAGAGGTGACTGAGGTGTGAAACCAAATTGTAATCCTGTTCATGACAGATGTACTGTATTACCAACACTGTTGCAAGTGCTAAATGACAATGTCACATGGACAATTTTTAGCTGGGAAGGAGAGATGCACTCACAGTTTAAAGGATAAATAAACACTGCATGTTTAAAGATTCTCACAGTAAGAAATAAATACCTTCTGAACACAATGATTCCTCTCTCAGGCTATGGTTACCTGTTTGCACCATACAAAACCAACAGCAGCATAATGTTCCCAACCTAAAATAGCTGCTACACTTTTGTTCTGAAGGTTGTTAGACACGATTTTTGCATATCCTAAAAGTCTGAATGCACCAGTGAACAACAGCTAATTTTTCCTATGTTTAGCGTTGCGCAGACAAAGTGCTGAGTTCCTACTTATTTGATAACAGGATTCCTCAGCCTCCTCTTGCCCTCATTTTTTCTGAAATAAGGGCAGAGGTCCAGACATCTTAGGTTTTCAGCAGGCCTGGAGGCTCCCACTCCCCTCCATGTATGTGAGGGGAAATTCCACACTCCTTCCCTGGTTTATGCCTGGAAACATTCAAGGAAGGCTTGACGGTAATGGCAAACTGGACATATTTCTTCTCATTAGGGGAAGTAGGAACACAAAGCTTTCTCAAGGAAATATACTTCATATACGGCTGGAACGATTTAATTGCCACGTATACATGTGCAATAGCTTCATTCTCATGTTCTCCCTATCTCCTCATCCTTCTAAAGTTTTTCCAGAGTTAAATAGGGAATGGCTTCAAGGTTCATCCACAAACTATTCCTAGTAGCAGGGGAGGTGACCATTAGATGCACGTGCAGAGAAGCAGAATGAAGGACAGGGCTGGAAGGTCTCCCAAAATTTCTTAGGCTCCCCCCTGTCTAACTTGTGAGAGGGCATCACAAAATCAACTTAGGCATGACTTAAAAGGCAAAAGCAAAATAAACACTCCAAACACCACTGATGTACAGTGATGGAGCCATTCAATCAAGTCATCGGTTGCCCTGGGTTTATTCTGAAAGCAGATCAGATCCAATCAGCTTCCTAACTACTATTTATTTTTACAGAACTTTTCTAGGAAGTAGAGGAATTAGGTCATGTCGATGCTGAGGCTTCTCTTCTTTTGGGGAGCGCCTCTGTCTTCTGTTGTTTGAAAAGGTAACTCCATGGTACAAGATGTTTGTGTTCTTGGAAACCCATGGTCACAACCACATATTTAACCGTGTTTTAAATGCAAGGGCACACCCAGATTTTTGTGCTAAGAATAATCAGTTAGACCTAATAACAGAAAAAAATATCAAGCTAAATTTTAAGGATTCTCGGGTGTCCTTCTGCCCCTGTACTTTATGTGTTTTACTGTTTGCAGTGCTCCTTCACTCTTTATTGATATTGGAGTGAATGAAGCAGACCACATCATCGCCCAGCCACACTTGAGAGAAGTCACCAGACAGACAGCACACCTGAAAACAGCCCTCCTTGGGCTTCAAATCCATTGCAGAGCCACAGGTGTGCCT
The DNA here is from genome assembly GCA_013400135.1 of Rhinoptilus africanus. Classification (NCBI taxonomy): domain Eukaryota; kingdom Metazoa; phylum Chordata; class Aves; order Charadriiformes; family Glareolidae; genus Rhinoptilus; species Rhinoptilus africanus. The sequence continues at coordinate 231,306 of VXBO01012846.1, forward strand.
TTTGTGCCATTCTAAGCAATTTATCCTCTCGTGAAAGAGAGATGGAAGAGGGATGCAAAGACTGACACCATTCAGGACACTACCGTACTGGGCTTGTGAGTGACTTCAAGAAGTTTCCTTTGGATTCCCTCCCCATGATCTCCTGCCCAGCACAGCTTGGTTCATATTCATCAGACACAATCCGTATACAGCCATGTCATCTATGCTTCATTTTTACTGATGCTAGTCATATTTTTAGGAATCGGGTATTAACCACCATTTCCATGGGCTTAACCTCTGTCTGCAGCTCTCACATTGTCTTAGATAAAAGGAGAAATATTTCTTGAGGTGTATTTAACTGTTTTCACATGTTCTGGTGAAAGCATCTGCTGTCAGATGCTCCCCTCCATCTCTTCTGTGTACAGGTCCAGAGGCACTGAAGAACAGCAGCAGTGACAGAAGTGCAGATACAGAGAAAAAATAGGGTCATCTTGAAATTTGGCATAACTATTGTCTATCAAAGCCACAGAGGTTGCTGCCGGTGAATGTGCTTCTGGCAGAGGTTTCAGATATGACATTTAAAAAGCACAAGCGAGAAGCTTTAAACTGTAACGTGTTACTAACACAGCTGAAGCAGTCTGACAGCCTCCAGCAGACTTGAGGCAGCCTAGGTGCTCCGTCTGAGCCTCCTTCCTTGGCCTTTACCTGACAGCAGCAGCCCCTGAGCCTTGGTAGGAACAGACACAACTTCTCCCAGGAGACGTTATTGGGAACAGTTTTTGCTTTTATCCCTGCTTCAAGATAAACACTTTGCCTTAAGCGCCCATGGTGGCAGGAGGAAGGTTTCCCTTTATTTTGCCACCGGTGAGGACACCAGCCACTAGGTTTTGGAGACAGTGGATTGGTGATGTGAGTCACCACAACAGCGCTGGTTTAGGCTATTTTGTCATGACCGTGCTTTTGAACTCTGGTGGCGTAGCTAAAGCACAAGAGGCACAGGAGCCTGGCCTTAAGTAAATGAAGTGATTACAAAAGGCAAATTCATTGCCCATCGGCACTGACAAGCTGGAATAAGAGCACAGCAGAGCTAAACTCTAGACTGATGGTGCTACTTCAGGTGGTTCACATTTAAGAAAATACCCTGTGCTACGCTCTCACACAGTTTTAATAGAAGTTATTTCATGGTTGTTTGAAGCCATTTTGTTACAAGGAGGCACAATTTAGGGAAAAAGAAAGCAAAACCTGATAGAAAAGTGACCAGGGTCTAGAGGTGGATGGCAACATATAGATCAGCATCTGGTTCCCACACAGATGTCCACATGGCCAGGTCTTCTCTGAGTTCCTCTGAAGCCTGGAAGTGGTAACCACTCTGGAGAGGAGTTTGGTTTTTCACGGACAGATACATTAGGAAGATCTCATATGCAAATGCAAGTACAGTGATATAAATGCACCTTGCACCATAAATGTTATTTCCTCTCCTTAATCAGAATTACCACAAAATTTCTACACCCTTTATTCTGACCTGAGTCTCAGTGGGGGGGCTTATTACTTTAGCTAGACAAATTGACCTTATTATACTCAGTACACTTCAGCAGCTTAAGCACCTTGTCAACTGGATTTTTAGTAGCAGAGGGCTCTTTAATTTAGTTTGCAAAGTCACAACAACGTGCTGCGACTAAGAGCTGAGGGAAGATGCTCTTGGATAATGCTACTAAACAAGACTGTATTTCCAGTGTCCACTGCCACAGTACGCCTCACTGCATAGTTTTAAGAGACCTTTGGCCACGTGCTCCCCTCTGTCCCCTGGCTAGAGTTGTTGGTGGAGCATGAGGTCTAAATCAGATCTGCTGAACAAGGAGGAGGTTCCTCTCCACACCCAGCTGGTCTGGTGGAGGCAGATCCCACAGCTGCAGCAGTTTCTGCTCCCTCAGCAAATCCTGCTCCAACCCGCTGTGTGGCCACGTGCTAACCAAGGAGGTAGGAACCACCAGTGAAAGACTGGGAGAAGGGACTTGCGTTTGATTTTTCCAGGCACAAGACAAAATTAGCAGCTTTAATTCAGGCTAGACATCTGCCCCTTGCAATAGGGAAGGTAACAAACTGAAAATGTGCTCTTTTTTTTCCCCAAAGCTTTAAATCAACAGCATAACTGAAAAACGTGTTCTAGTTCAAACAGGTATTAGAAGCATCCTCCACTTAACATCCTTCTGTTGTAGCATCTATTAATCTAAGGGAAACTGGCAGGTATGGGGAGACCTTACTACCCTGATGCTAGACCCATTACTGCAGAGAGTTCAGAAAGTCAACTACCCCGACAACGTGTGTGGGGTGGCATGGAGAGATTTTCGTACAGCAGGATTTTTCACAGGTTATGTTGTTGGTTTCAGTCAAAAGGTTACAAGTGGGTGTAGAAGTTAGATCTAAGAAAGTTTGTCTTTTTCATTTTCTTTTGTTATTCAAGCTAGCAATAACCAGTAGGAATATATTGCTTTATAGAAGATTCTGAAACTTGTAAGAGCTTTACATCTATAAGAGAGTAGTCATGGAAAAAGACCAGCAATGAAATAGAGGTGAAACAAAAGGACAGAATTCAGTCCTCCTTTCTTTTTGAGATAACTTGCCCTGAGCCCTGCTCCCACTCAATTCTCTAGGTAGGTCCCAGCCATTCTCCTTTGCTCCTCCTCACAGCCTCTGAGCTCCCTTACAAAATAAAGCACTTTCTGGTGACATCAAGCAGAGTGATGCGTTTCTTCAACAGGAAGCTTTTAGTTATTTCAAAAGCCACCTTTCCCAGTCCTAGAACTTCTCCTCACTGAGGTACTTTGTACAAATTTCCTCAGTTATGTCTCAAAAGGTTGGTTTTGTACCAAAGTGAAGTTTTCATCAAAAGAAAACAAAGCTTTAATGGCATTGCAAAAGCTCTTTATAGCTCTGGATATCTTCAATCACCAGTCCCTCCTCAAAGATACAAGGTTGCTCAGAAAGCACATCCAGGCAAAATGAAACAAGACGACAGACTGAAAGGATAGCAAGACTAGCATTAAATTAGGATCTGGATTAAAAAAAAAAAATCAGGGCTAGGAATTAACTGTTCCCACAAGCTTTCAGGCTCAAAAGGCAGTGAAACCGGTGAAGTAGTTGCCTTGGAAAACAGAGATGCAACATCAAAGCCATTTCAGTCAAGATGAAGGCTATATCTCGAGGAAAATTTGCAAAATTATTGGTTTGGGGTTGGGTTTTTTGATCTGCATTTAAACCAGAATCCAAACCACAGTGAAAAAAAATTGTTTTCAGCTCCCAGAAGCCTCAAAACACAACCCAAACACATGTGGAAACAGAAATAAAGCAGTAAAAATCCCATTGTCAGTCTTCTTAATTTAAATTGATCCCTTGCCTAAAGGATTCTAAACCAAAGTCGATTCTTAATATTCCTAAACTTCTTGAAGGTTTCAGCCAGTTTGCCACTTTCTCATAGAGACAATGCTTAGAAATCCAAAGAAGTTCAGAGCACTGCTTCTCATTTTGTCTCTTTGACCAGTTAATGTCATGTCCAGACCATGACACGTCTGACTTTTTCCACTACAAAATAAAAACCAAAAAGACCCACAAATTTTTAAAGTAACTTTCAAGTAATTCAGTTCTCTTATATCAGTGAGAATAGAAAAGTATCATTAATAGTATCACAGATGGTTTTTTTTCCAGATCCATTCTGCTTTATTACCCCTTACACATATTTTGGCTTTTTGTCTGTAGAGAAAGAAAAAAAAAAAGAGACCATATTGGGCTTCACATCTCTTTGATGCTTTCAAACTACAGGATCACTGGGAAATGAATGGAACCAGATACACACACAAGACAAAGGACTTAATGATTGTTTTCTGAATGAGTATAACAAAATGGCATAAGAACATTTTAAAGCCTGTCCTGGGTTAGACCACACTTAGACAATATCATGTATACAGTTAGGAAAGTGCATAAGAATAGAAAAAGCATGTATTGATATTTCCCGAGACTGTTCTCCCAACTATTCTCCCAGTGATTTGAAGTTCAGGGAATTTGTAAGGCAGAAGATGGGCTTTCTGTTTAGCATCCTCATTTGGGTTTATATGATATGAATTTGCCTATTCCCCTTTCAAACTCTCATGAAAAAGAACACCTCCCCAGTTTTGCACGCAATAAGCACTATCAGTAATATAAACAGGCTTACTGTGTTCACACGGTAATCTCAGAGTTACAACAAAATAGCACTCAATGCCATAGTGCAGGTTAACAGCTTCAAAATAATTTATGGTGAGTGCAAAATACTGTGAGAAAAAATCCCTGATTATGGTTTGATCCGATAGTTAATATTGTACATATACTCTAACAGTGTTTTAAAACCCTGTCATTCCATGTACTCACAATAGTTGCTACTATTAGTCTTTTACCTTTAATTTTCTTTGAGTCCATTGAAAATAAACAGAGTTAAATTACAAACCCAGCATTAACTGAGGTCAGCTAACTCATGAGCATACTCTTTGAGAGATATAGCTTTTTTTTATCCGCAGAGAATGCCCATATAGTTTTTAAATTAAAAAAAAAATGTGAAAGAAGGCAATAAGGCTTCTGATCATTTTGAATGCAGAAAACAGACTTTTTCCAGTCCTAGGGGCTTGAAAATTGCTAATGTTCATCACAGGATGCACAAGAGATGGGAGACACCTGACTCCCAGGACCTTAATTAGAAAGTCTACAGTCTAGCATGTTTTTATTTTTAATACTTATGTAGCTTTAATGCTAGATTAGCACTTCGGAGAAGGGATATCTTTCTTAGAAATACCTTAACACTTTAATTAACACGAGAGATCACAATAAGACATACTTTTAAGTAACAACAGAGCACCCTCAGTGTTTCTAACGAGAAAAAGTCAATGGGAAAAGAGGGGAAACTGCAAGTCATCTTAATTTAATCACAGAACAGTGACACAAAGACCATGTAGCTCAGAACTTCACCGTTAATTTTTAAGGGCTGGAGGTAAGACCAAAAAAGAAAAAATAATTTTAAAAAGTAAAAAAAAAGTTTTGAGTTCTAGGGCAGGAAAATTAAGTTCAAAAGGGATTTCCAAGCGCTGCAGATGTTAAGTATCAAACCTGTTACTTCCTGATCCCTCTGAATTAGCTTTGGTCTTTGTGAGCAGCTGATGTGAACAGGACCAGGCAGGCACAGTCCCTGAATTAAGAGAGTGGTACCCGAGAGCCCCTTTGATTGGCAAGTCGGCAATGCTCCTCATACCTTTCATAGAGACTAAAAGCCACAGGGGCTGGGTGCATGGCTGAGAGCTGTACCCTTCTGTGCCAAACAGGCAAGGCAAAACCAGGAGTGGGAGAAGAAAAGTCATTAAATAAAAACACAAACCACTTATACATCAATACATTAAAAATCCCAGTGTTTAAAAAAAAGAGCAGACGGCTGACAGAAACCGCATCTCTTGAAACTGGCAGTGTATCAAAATGCTTTTTAAAATAATCAGAAAGGTGTAAACCACCAAGGGGACTCTGCTGCTTACAAACTGGAAAGCGGCTTCTACTTCTCAGGACATGACTGATTTCGACCCTCTCACGTCTCAGCACACATCCCACATGAGCCCGAGACAGGGGTCTCTACCAGTTGATACAGCCAGGACCAGCCCCTGTGGCCACCAGATTGCAATGTGTTCTGCAGTGACAAGTGCGGTGATCCGGTGTCAGCCTTCAACCACACGGTGCCCAGCAGCACTCTTACTTGTCTGGGATGAGGTGATATTCAGGAGATGGTTTTTTTGGGCCGTGGATGGTACTTCAGCCACCCCTCACATTTCAGGCAGGGCTGGAGCACCCTGCGGACACGCAGCGAGACAATACAGTCCCACAGCAGAGCCAGGGCGCCAGCGCATGCCGCTTGGGCCGTATGGAAGTGTTGGCTTTCCCCATGGTGCCCCTTTTCCCAAAAAGTTACTCCCAGCAGGAACATGTCCCTTTTCTAGGTATAAAGCCAGGGACGGGCAGAGACACTGTAAAGGCTCAGCCCTCAGGTGACCTGCAGCTGAGTCTCAGGCTGTGATTTCATGGTACGAAGCGTTTGGTGGCAATGCCGAGGTGGTGAGCCGCAGCCTCCTGGAGCAGCTAGGGCTTGTCTGCAGCCGGCTGGCAGGGTCGGGTCCTCTCCTGCCCTTCCCCAGCGACCACCCAGCAAGGCGGTTTTGGAGGAAAGGAGCCAGGCCCAGCTGCAGAGAGGTGTTTTGGCAGACAACATGGCTGGGGCCAGCCGTTGTCCCAGCTCCCCTTGGTCCAGGCACACTGCTGGGCTTCGGATGCGCCGGGCAAAGGGACCCGTGGCCTCCCTCCGCAGGTTCCCACACACACCAGCAAGGCCTGATGAACAACAGAGGATGCTCTGCTAGGGCTGTCAGAAACAGACAGTGCCGTTACCCTCTGCAGGATTGCTTCAAGTTGCAAACAAAAGATGACAAACAGAACACATAACAGACCCCTCTCCAGGCCCGCAGGGCAATCGAGAGGAGGCTGACAATGGCAGGGCCCCTCCGGCCCCGTGCCAAGGACACTCACCCCCAAGGACAAGCACACGCTGCTGCCTCGCAGAGCCCCTGGCCACCCGCCAGCCCTTTTGTCTAGCACGTATCCAGCCCATTCTTGCTTGCAGACCACTCTGTCTGTGCCAAAGCTGCATCTACCACCGACCTCCTTGCCAAGAGTTCAGCGCTTCTCCCCGACACAATCTCAACCCTCCAGTGGCAGCTCCTGCCCGCTCACCACCACCACCTCCTCCTTCCCAGGGAGCATCAACGCCTGCCCGAGCTGGATGCGACACCGGGGTTAACACTCGGTACCCAGAAATGAGTAAGCAAGTCCCTTGCCCCTGCAGTTGCAGCCTGGTTTCCAGAAATGCTGACCATTTCCAGATCAACACAGGGTCTGGTGAATGCATCAAAACCACGACTCCGAGCCTCGAAAGTGGAAGAGCACCCAGCTAAAAGCCAACACTGCGGTCCCCAGGCCAACACCTCAGAGGGCTATGATGGAACCTGAGATCTCTTTCTGTCCAACGCCAATTTGACAACCAAACAGGTTTGGTTGGGTGTTGTTACATCTGTGCAATTAATGACACTCATTCACCATAAACTGCTGCCATAAACACACTGAAAAGTGCAATGCAAACGTCACTGTTTGCATTTGTTTCTGACGCTTGCAGTCCCCATCCTACCTCACTTCCCTGCCAGCATCTCTTTTTTTAAAAAAAAGAAAAAGAAAAGAAAAAGCACAAGGACCCTAAGTTTTTGACTGAATTGAAAACATCTGCTCTTCTCTCATCTAACTATGAAGATGCAATGGCCAGGGCTGATAGGACAAGGAGGTTAAGGTTGGTCTGGCGGAGTGCTGGGGCACTTGGGTCGTCGTCCAAAGGGCTACCCCAATCTCTCGCAGCTTCTAAGCAACACGTGAAGCTCGTGGAGGAGAACACAATTTCTGTGAGCTGTTGCTGCAAGAGAGGCAGGAAACACTGTGAGAACACATTTTTGCTGCATACATCAATGTTTCCACTTCCAGACTAGGAGGAAGTCCTCCACAGAAAGGCTTTAAATTGAAAGGCTCAGAGTCAGTACACAAGCTCATCAAAATTTTTAGGGCTTCAAGAAACACAGCTAATGGCCCCTGTAGTATGGGCTTCAGATAAGGGACACTGTTTTACTGATTTTTACTTGATTATGAAGTGTTAGAAACAAATATCTACTCTACTACGATTTCCCAGGAATCTATGCATTGATCTGGAGACAAATGCAAATATAAGTATTCTGATAAGGAACCTAAACTTGGAGATGAGCAGTTTGGTCCATTAGGGTCTACACATCACAACCAATGCCTGCTGACTTTCAGCATTGTCAGCCTGTACAGAGTATCGTGTGTGTCCGGCATGTGGCATCTCTCCTAAAGTCATGCTGCTCGATACCAAGCTCAGGTTCTTGTCTTTTTTATTTTGAGGAAGAAAAGCAGATCAAGCAGATCCACATTCACTCACGCTAATTAAACAATCCACCCATCCACCCAGAATGTTTATAAAGCAGTAGATGTAGTGCTTGAACCTTGGCTTCTGTCACTCTTATTTTACAAAAATTTATCAATATCGAAGAGCCAAAACTGATCAGGAAAAGTACTTGAGATTCAAGGTGGGGGAAGAAAAAAATCCAAAGTTGTTTTGTTTCAAAGATCTTTAACAGTCTTTCCCATTTCTCTTCATCACATATATATTTTAACTTTTTTTAATAAGGAACATTGATTATTATTTACATAAAAAAAGGATCATAATACATACAAAGAAAAGGCATGGTGCCTTTCACATGAACATGAAGGAATAATGCCTCAAAAAACACTGTATGTTCTGTGCAAATTCTTTACTGATTTTTTTAAATGAACTCTTTTTGCTGTTTACTTTTTTTCCCCAGTTTGTCCATTTCTCCCTGTCAACTCTGATTCCGAGAACTATTCACCCACATTACACCCGGTCGTTCATTTAACATAACCAGGCTTGTAGCCATTAAGATTTAAATTCTGCTTATTAAAATTGATTCCAAATGATCTTTTTCATTTTGGCTCACCCATTCAAATGAATTTCATTTCTGCAATATTAAGTTCAAACAGCCCCCGTTTGCAGCTCGTGAGTAATTCTTAATTTACTTTTACCACCAATGAAAAAAAAAAAAGCCCACTAGTTTATTCAACCAAGTCTCCATTAGTCATCATGAACCATATAACTAACAAACATGGTTTTCACTTCATATACTCATTGGCTGCTCAGGGTGAGGGTGGAGGTATGTGGGCTACGAGTGGGAGAAAAGAGGTTACTGAGGTTAAAAAGAGGAACGTATGACTGTGTACGCCCCTGGTACCTCCGCTGCTTATTCCCTCTTTGCATTGCATCTTACCCGGGTAGGAACACAGCTGGCACTCTCGCCCAAAGACCAGTTGCTTAGGTGGCAATTTCTTCTGCATGTTTTAGCTAATGGATGCGGTTGTGCACGCGGTTTTGTTTCAGCATGTGCAAGACCAATGCAACATAAAATTTGGCACATGCCTGTATTTTCCCCACAATATTTAGCTAACGTGCTTAGCTATATAATAAGATGTGTGTTACTAGAGGTTCCCCTGAATTTGTGTTGAATTCATTTATGCCTAATATACATGCACAAAGGTAAACACACCCAAACACATGCATATACCTGTATTGAAGAGATGGATCTTCCCCCCATGTTCTCCCCTGAACATTATCAGTACAGAGAGCTCTGTGTGGCTGAGCAATCACGCTGACACCAAAGACCTACTGCCCCAGCCTGCCTGAGCTCTGCACAGTCTGAGAGCCAGCAAACAAAAGCAAGGCTATTCAGGGTATGCTCAAAGTCATCTTGCCAGTTCTGTCATCTTCCCACAATAAAGCAGTCACAGTTTTCAATCTGCTGCATGCCTCCGCTGCTGCCCCAAAGCCCCGGTCTCACTTTTGTGGAAAATCTCTGGGCAAGACAGTCATTACCCTCCTGCAACCTCAGTGTCACCCGCTGAAGAGATTCCAGCTGTCACTGGGGACACAAGGATCTGCATTCAGTGCTTTCTTCAGAGCCTTTGCAAGAAGGGGCTCCACACGACGGTGAGCTGCTCCCCTCTGCCAGGCAGATCAGATGGGGGCTGCAGCTGCATAAGCCCAGGGAGATGCAGGTCAAGGCTGTCACTCACAGCAGGGCCAACCAACTTGTGTAGGCTGGAGGGACATTTTTATTCCAAGATCATCTGACACATTCACCCAGCACTATCTCTGACCAGCACTGGCCGGTGTCTCCACGCACCACCCCAAAACACGCAAACAGCAATGCCTACACAGGGTCAGCCCCGAGCCTCGTCAGCACTCCCAGAGAAACCCGTGGGAGGCACTGAGCTGCAAGGGCTGCCCCCATGGAAATCTCCACCTCTGCTGGAAAGAGGGGGCAGTGACTGGCTTGTCCTCTTCTCCCCTTCCTCATACTTCTCCTGCTCATCACTAGTGAATTTTGTGCATTCCCTATTTATAATTAGGAAGTAGAAAGCACTTGTTGCCTTCCTGGTTGTTCATACTCTACAGCAACACTTAAAGAATGGAGAAACAGCTGAAATCTAGGCCATTTCAAAACCAAATTAAACGGCAGCCCTAGTTCCTACACCTGTCTCTGAATTCCCCCTAATAATGTTTGTGGTTTTGCATCACATTTTCCTACGTTAAAAAAATATATATTAAAATTATCTCTTCTGTTGCCAGTTGAAGAACCCGCAAACAAATGGGCAGATCTGACTAACTGGTTAAGCAGAGAAAACAATGGAAATGTGTATGCACCAAAGGCTGTCAACAGCCCCACAGAAAGAATTGGAAAGACAGAAAAAAAATTCTTTAAGCTCTTGTAACAACAAAATGTCAAAACCAAACAAGTAACAGAAGTGGGAGCTAAGTGTTGACTGTGCCTCGTTAAGAGGTTAGCGAACAAAGCAGTCCCAGCCTTTCCCCAGGCTGCCCTAGTCCAGTCCTGGGATTATCCTGCGGCTTTCAGGGAGTTCGCTCCTGCAATACACTCACCAGCAAAAATGAGACTGATTTCAGAGATGTCCCAACTAAAGAATCAGATGCTGCATAGTATTTTAGGATGGCTTTTGGGAATCCTTCCTCTTGTCCCTCCCCTTCTCACTCCTTTAATTCTGTTCTGACATTCAGATACTGGTATTTGTAGCGCCTCTCTATTTTTCTTCCTTTTTTTTTTAAAAAAAATCCCTTTTTATGTTCTTGTTCTATAATCTAGAATAGGTTATGAATTTCCTGGCTTCTGTGGGTTAGATAGGAAACTCAATGTTACTATTTTGATGTAGAATGCAGACATTTTTGTGGTCATACTTATCATAGCTGAGCTAAACTCAACAGGAAATGGCATTTATATTTGCTTGTTGGTTCAGGGTGCATATCCCACAACTACAGAGTAGAAATAACCAATAAAGTGATAGGAAATCTATGAAGGCCAATTTAGACAGAAGGAACTGGCAGGTGATATGCTGGTGGTCCAGGTATAAACCTTATCAAGAAAATACACTGCTGCTTTACATTCAGACATTTGTATGAAACCAGGACCCAGCTACAAAGTCTTGGTTACCAAAGTGGGGTTGTTTTCATGCTCAAGGAGGGAGGGAGGCTTCAGAAGGGAGACCTCCATGAAGAAGTTTAGAGATCGCCCTCCTTCATTTTTTTTCTTCTCAAGTAACTATTACAGTTAATTCTTTTTTTTCTGTAGTCATTCTAAGATTAAGACATAGTTGCTGGAAATCCATGGGGAAAAGAATCCGATCTAGAGAGTCAGAAAATACCAATTTATACATTCATTTATTTTCTGGGAAAACTCACTGTTCACACACAGCACGGTTTGGTACAAGGCACCTGTGGGACTGCTGCAGCTCAGAAGCTGGAAAAGACAGAAGACTTCAGGCAGCATCACAGGTCTCTTCTGTCCCTCAGATCGAGAGACTGTGTCAAGCATATTAAGAAATGGCTATGGTTTGGGTGGGTATGGAATTGGGTCTCAAGCTGCAACATTTTTGAGGAGAATGTGTGGGAAACGGTGCTTCCCACCTTGCACTGAGCTCTGACCCCAACATGGTACTTGGCCTCACCTTGCCTCTTATAAAAGGGAATGTTTATCCGAGTTTGTCCTCTATGGGCTCTAGCATCATGATTAAACTCAAAGACAAATATAATCTGACAACACCCTTGGAGGTTTCTCTCATTTTTACTCTGTTCAACCACAATTCACTCCTCCTTCCAATACACTGCAGTTCTGGGACCTCAGGGACTGCCAGTCCCTCCTCGCTCAGGTAGGTGGGGGGTGCAAGGGGCACCTGGGGCTCTGATGGAGTAATGCTCCTCATTCATCCTTTTCTAAGCTGGAATTCCCTTTTCGGAATTTGGAAGTCCTGTTCAGTATGAGGATCTTGTGAGGCTCCCCACAGCCCTTTTTAGGTTTTATCTGGGTTGTGCTGACAAGGTCAAAGGACTTGCCAGGGCCGCACACTTCCTCTGTGATCTCCAGCTAAGCCGCTTGCAAAAAAGAGGTGCTGTGAAACTTGAAACTCACTTTCTATCAGGGAAGTCTTCATTTCTATCAATAAAAGGTAATACTGAATATTAGCCTCAGCAGGGGGGACTGTTAGAAGCAAGGTTTCCATTTGTGCGTGCCATGCATCTGGCAGCACTTCGTGTACTGTCAATTTGAGTTCCCCCACCCCGGCTGTTCCATCAGCTTTGCTCACCATTCATGTGGCTTCACACAGCAACAGGGGGAAAAAGAAATATATTAAAAATAGGAAAATGTGACTGTCAAAATCCCAGCCTCGACAGGTGAAACTCAGAAGGTAAGAGCAATCTCCAAGACCACATATAACTCAATTTTGCGATGACCGTCTTCTAAATCTTCCTTTTCCCAATACTATCCTTCTGTTAAAGGAAACCTGGGATATCCCAGGAGTGTTTCATGTCCTAACCAATTAGTGTTATTTGATAGCCACATCATGACCACAGTTAAAAGGATCCCCAGGGAACAGATTCCTCTCTGAGAACAATGACAGACATTGGGCAGCAAATATAACTTGGATAGCCAGGGCTAGTTTTATTCAGAATAGCGCACTCTACACCAGTGTTTGCCAATCTCCTCAAAATACACCCATCTGATCCACTTATGAGCTAGCTCCTGAATCAGCATTCTGGCCTATTAGAGTAGCTGCACTTCAGCTTTGGTTGGCCTGAATATACTGGGCAGCACTCCTGCTAGATAAAAAAAAAAAAATCAGATATTCCTGGGTAGACGCAGAAACAGCCACTAGAAACGTGAGGAACCTGAACTGACATAGTGTTTGTAGGGCAATGTGATGAAGCAGACTGGGAAACCAATCCTACAGGGAAAAAAAAGCTGTATCAGCTGTATTAGGACCTTATCCAGGTAACTGCGTTCCTGCATACGAAGCCATACCACCACAATCTCAAGCATGGCACTGCAGTGGCCATGAGGTGTTGGAGATGGGGACAGCTTTGATGTCCCTGTTGCTGAAGGTGCAGGCTGCCCTTGACAACACCACTAGACACTGCGGCAGCCTCACCGTGACCTGAAGCAGTACAAACAGATCAGAAAATACAATAGCATTTTTAAATCCAGAAAAAAAATAAAAGAGACAGTCAGGACTGTAAGAAAATGCCTCATCACAGGATGCCAATTTGTAGACACTAAACTTTTCATGGAGATGTGCTGGGTTGGTGAAACTTTCTCTTTCATTGCTCAAAAATTTTTAGCAATTTATATTGTAAGCAGATATATATCCATTAGCTGTAAATTAATTTAAGCAGATTCTCCTTGCCTTGTTGCAAGGATCAATGTTATAATTATTCTGACTTATCTTTTCCATTTCACCCTAGTGGTGGCCACTGTGGAAAAGTCATTAACTTTTGTGTTGGCAATTTTAAGTCTTTGATGCCATTTTTGTCTGAAGAAAGAAATCCATCTGCTCTTTTTGATCCTGAGCTTACCTTTGTTTCTCACATTTCCTATCTCTGTAAATCTGCTTATTAACACTTTCACTATATTGCCCTATATTCAACACTGTCTCAGTCACACTTCTGCTGAAAGTCTTATTCACACTTTTGTCTTCTCCAGGCTTGATTATTGTAATTTTCCATCTCCACGGCCTTTGCCAGGAGTTTGCTTCCTTTAGAAAGCACAAGAAGGATCATAAAATAAGAACAACTTACACTTTGTGTTCTACAGAACAGGATGATTAAGAAGTTATGAACCCAAGTCCTCAGCTTGTAGTGAGGGCCTGTACTGTCCGCTCCTCAAGGCACAGCAGCAGGCAGTGCCACAGCCATGGCAAGCAGCACACTTTCACTTCTATTTTGAGCTACTCCCTGGAAAGAAAATTTGACAATTTCTCTGTCCAGCTCAAACACCTGACCCTTATTCATCGTGACACACCTTTTAATCACTGATTGAATACACTAATAATAATATTGAATAATAATGATAATATTGATTCGCCAATCGATACACCAATAGCAGTGGATAAAACCGTGGTGGAGATGAAGTTGAAGTATTTTGATGACTGAAATTTCTGTCTCAGATACAGATTATAGTTCCTAATCTGCCTCAAATGATGGCAGAGGCCAGACACTTGATACACACGCAGTTAGCATCCTGAGCAACACAGTGCTTATGGGGATGCAGCTCCACTGTTTGTGCACTGTGATGCCCCAGGTTATAATGGCATGTTCCTGTCGGAGCAGAAGGCAATTCCCAGGTGATATTGTCAGCAAAACGACCAGGAATGGGTCTGTACACTGTCATAGCAAATTGTAATGCACCTGTCAATCAAATAGATTAAGTGTCAATTGCTACATCTACCCTAATATTCATAGGGTCTTCAAATGGTCACAGCTACACAAACAGGACCATGATAAACTTCTGTCTTTTGCCAGCCAGAGTTGACCCAGCAGTTTCAGTTTCCAGGCAGAAGATAAGAATTTAGACTCAGCTGTGGCAGGACTCCAGAGGGACACGAGGCAAGTCCCACTCTGAAGTAAATGTACTCATGAGGTTTTTTTCACACAGATGTAACCAAACTGGGTTATGCCTGTCCACATATAGTCCTGAACTGTGCAAAAGATAGTATGAGATAATTCAAACAACCAACACATCTTATTTCTAGAGTAAGTGTACTTGGCTTTCCTTTACAGTCACTGAATCTTTTTATTTGTTTGATTGTTAGGCTAAAGGCTTATATATATACACACCAAAATAAAGCAGCTCTTTATTTTTCCCTTGTTAAAATGTTGATTTAAAAGTGTTTCATTGGAAGGTGCTCTCTCCATCCTCCTTTGTATTCTCCCCGCTTGGGCTGCAGAAGGATGTATGGTATTCTAGTGTGGGGTATGCTCATGCTCTATTTGGAGGTAAAGTTGCTTCTCATCAACTTCCACCAACCTAAACCAGCCCTTCCTTAAGTCAGGGTTTGTATAGCCTTTTACATCTTTTTAAATACATCTGTTGGAATTATTATCTTGATTTAAAACAGAATAGCTCCCACTGAATACAAATATTTGATGTATGGACACACAAATAACATGTTACAATATACAAGACATGGACATATGAAATAGTGAGACCATACTATAGTGTGGACTTAAAGCTCATCAACTAGTCCACACCACCTGTATACATCCATACTCTTACCCCATGGTAAAAATCAAAGGACACTGGGGTATGCAGTGCATTGATGCAAGTGTTGGCTGTGATTCCACACTGGCCACGACATGACAGATGATATCTGATCTGGCATAAAGCCTACCAAGATGGAGTTACCTTTGCCACTTTTTCTGAATAAATCAAACCTCGCAGAGTGAGCACAACACATGGATCTCATACTAAGAGCCCTGTGACTAGATTTGCTGTCCAGTAAAGACAGGCTCATTAATAGGCTTTGATTAACACAGTACTCAAAAAAACCCACCAACCCAAAAATCCAGTTCACGCTTATCAGAGAAACCATATCTGAAGCATATTTAGACATAACATGAACCAAGATAAATCAGCTTTACCAATAGAGGACCACAAGGAGTTGGATTACACCATTCAGAGTCATTGGGGACTCCAAAGGTTTTCCTCTGGGTCTTTTGTCTCTTAATTTAAGAGAAGCACTGACACTCTGTTTTCACTAGATGATTCATGTGCTAATGTTTGCAGAGTAATTTTGGTTTCCTTTTTATGTTTCTCATGTCTTTAATATAACCATTTGGATTTGCTCTTTTTTGTTGTTGCACTATCCTGGTGGGTAGAAGATGCTCTAGGTCATTAGGGACACAATTCAGGGTTTTCGCTGGGTGTTATTCACGTATTTTGGTTGCAGAACTAAACAAGTCTAGTGCTCTGTTGTCATCCCTCATGCAGCCCCATCAACGCACAGAAACCTCTGACCTGAGCTTAACTATATTTTTGGTGCTTCCAACTAGTGATGACACTCAAGAAGTAAAAACTTGCTTTTATTTTCCCCGCTCGAGTTAGCAACCTGCTCGCTTTGCAGTAAAGCTCCCGCTAATCCACTGGAATGCTAACAGTCCTCCAGCATCTTCCCATGACCTTCCCCATGTGTCAACACCAGGAATGTTTTACAGCAGCTTGTTAACAAAGTCTCCCAGAGCAGAGCAGGTTCCTGCAGGGCCAGGAAGCATAGGACAAGCTGCACAGGGCCAAACAGGTCCCTTGCAGCATCAGAGAGGAGAAAATTGTTTGTCTGGGTTTTTTAGTGTGATTGCTCATATATGAGCAACATTCGGCCCACTGCCCAGAATAAGGTCAGAGGTACCCATGGTTAGCTCCACTACAAAACCACACTTGGGACAACGGGGAGAATGTTCATATATAAATGAAAAAAATATTGTTTACAGACATTATCTAGAATCTGGAAAAGGGTTTTCAGTCAGTATTACCAGTAAATGACTTCAGCTACGGATGCACTTAAAGATGCACTGCCAAAGACGCACTCAACCTTGAAATTCTTTTCAGCCTGTGCTGAAAAAAAAACACAGGCTGCATGAAGTGCTGTTGCCTAAAGGGATTAAGAGTAGCAAAAAGTCATTGAAGCCAAGATGTTTCAGCCTGCCTCTTGTTTTGTAGTATCAGTATACAGATGACTTTGCTGTCTTACTGGCTACTGTTCCGATCATCACCACTCATTAGAAAAATCTGTTTAATAAAACCCAAAATTCTGTGTATTAAACATAAAATGGAACTGTATTGGAATTGTGCTATTTTACTTACTCTTGTCTTAGCTAACACTTAAAGTTACTATCATTGCAAATATATTATATGTGTAAGTGTACCAAGCACTGCCCAGTTTTCACTCCTCTTTTTCCCCCTATTTATTTGCTTTCTCCTTTTCCTCACATATCTTGTATAAACAGTTCACCTTTCTGAGAAACAATCTTAAAATATTTTAGATTGCCCTCATCACGACTCTTCTCCATTTACAAGGAACTTTCCTAATTAATATCATTATTTCCATAGCGAGCTAATGTCTTCTCTTATTTTGCATAGGGATCTCACATAGGAATGACACCAGTCCAGTGAAAGATGAAAGAGACATCAAGGGCTACACCAAGACATAATACTATAATACTTTATTTTTTTTCTGTTAACCGAGTGGCTACACACTACAGAAAGCAATCCACATGTACCCATAGCGCTTCAGAGACATTCTTAACACCCAGTTCATAATGCCACAAAGTGAAAATGAAATTAAATGCTTTTTATAGCAGATGGACTGTAGTTTAGCCAAAACCATTGAAAGAAGAACAAACAAACAAGAAAAGGGAATTATTGTCACTACCTTGAAACCAAGGGAGAGCTACAGAACACAGTGAAGGCATTAGACAGTACATAGCATACAGCTTCTTCCCCCCCCCCATTAGTAACATCAGGTCAAATCCTCTCTCTCACCGTTACGTTTTTCCTACCACCCTATTTTTGTTAGTGATTTGAATTTTAGAGCAGCTTCACACAATCAATGTGCTTATAATTCCCGGCCTGTAACAGAATATTTTAGGATTCACAGGGGGAAAAATAAATAAACAAATATTTCAAGGTCTTTTCCCCTCAGTTGCCCAGAACCCCGATCTCTGAATGTCTCTTGGCTAGGATTCGCTAAATGATCAAAGTATAGAAGTGATTTAAAATATCAAAAAGGAATTAACACCACCAATGTTTAAGGCAAGATCATGACATTTAATACCACTGCTCTGTGGCAGAGAACATTTCTGAGGAAAAAAAGAATTATGCAATAAAAAATTAAATGGTATAACAAAGTACTTACATAACTTCAAGCATCTCTTCTTTGTATGTTCAGGGGAGAGATACATGTTCCTCCACTGCTGGTAATTTAGTTATTAAGGGAAATGACTCCTTCACTCACAAGAGTCACAACATGCACAGACCGAAGAGAACTGGGCTCTGTTCCTGGTTTTATGCCAAGTTCCCAGGTGATTTGAGTTTGACTGTAGCCTGTGCTTCAGTTCCACCTGTTCATTAAGGGAAGGTGTTGCTTTCCCTTCCTACACCTGTCACAGCTACTACAACCACAAGGCTTGTATCAGCACCTAGGAAAAACTGCTCCAGGGAGTGCAGGAGAAGCACCAATGAGCCATCCCTTGCGAAAACTGGATATATTTGCTGATTGGTTTGTAATCACCCTGCTTCCTGTGTTTCCCCATCTGTTTCAGGATGGATCCCTTTGCATAGAAATTCTCCATTTTCATAAAAGACTTTGTACTGAGGGCCTGGGAGAAATAACACCATCAGGCTCTTGCTCTGAAAGTAGATCTATCGCCAAAATTCTACAAAAGCACATGCAAGTTTATCAAATCTCTCTAAGGACATTAGAATGTATTATTTGTAAAATAACTGTGCTACATGCAACAGGTACACGTAACTGAAGAGGCAAGCCCAGCCTAGAAGAGATTTCAGTCCAAATGAAGTGCTCCTCTCTTTTGCACAAAGAGGACTAAGTACAAAGATGTAAGCTACTTGCCCAAAGACAGGAAACCTCTGGGAAATCAAGAAAGTGAACACAGATCTTCTGAGGTGGTCCTTGTTGAGTGTTATAACCACAAAGCTCTCCTTCCTCTCCATCTTGGTGTTCAGGCTAGTTTCTCTTTTGTTTCTTTGCAAATTTAGTCCTTCCCTCTCTTTTACAAGAAGTCATTTTTTTTTAAAAAAAAAGGTGAGGTGTGAAGATGTTTCTTCTCCGCTGATTGTATTCCTGTTCTCAACAAACCACATCTACGTGATTATCTACTTCATAATTACATTCTATGCCATAAAAGATGTATCTTAAATCCCTTTTCTCTGCTTTATACTTCCCCGCTCTTCCTGCTTTCTTATTAGGTTTTAAACTAATGCGACTGATAGTCTGAACGTTCCTGGAACAGCTTTTCTTCTCATTAGTGTAAGAAACCCATATGTCAGTGCATGGGGAATGGCAATTCCCCACTAAAGAAACAATTCCTTAGAGGTCACCCTACACAATGGAAACTGTTCTCATTGCAGGGCTAGCAATTGGTCATCTTTAATTCAATGAAGGTTGTGCACACAACTGAAATATAAAGAATACTAGATTCTTTCCTTGGTGTTTGGGGACCTGACTGTAACTCTTAGTCATACTGATGAACACTGAGTCACCCAAGCACCCCTTCTAGTCAAACAAGGTATTACTTGTTACAGATGCTCCCCAACATGAGTAAGGACTGGAAATTTGTACCTTAAGTGTTAATGACTCGGAACTAGTCCAAGCATGGTTTTACCGTACTTTGGATCCGTTCTAAAAAACTTCATGTACGAAAATCTCATTTAAAAGCCCTTGTTCTTTTTAACTTTCTTTCAAGGTCTGTGGGGGTTATGTGAAAACATATACAGTAATAAGAAAACTCCTCCTGGGTTATTCCTTCACAACTGCTGTCATCGGTGAACTCCAACCTGTATGACAGCAGCTGCATAAAGAAACCAAGTTTTTTGGCTTGTCTGGGCCTTTTTTCCGTTTGCTTTATGCTCGCAGTAAGATGCTCTCAACAAAGTGTTTGACTTTGTAAGTCCAATAGGTGAAAATATATGTTACAGTGAAGAGAAAACTGCACCGGAGATGGGAATGAGCTTGAAAGAACATTTTTAGGTAGGAAAAGAAAAGAGTTCACTTCAGCCGAGCTCACTTCAGCAGTGCAGCTGCCACATTACTCAGTTCAAAGGAGAGTCATGTCAGTGGCACACTTTACAAGCTCTCACAGCCATGCCTGTGGATGCATGTGGGCCCTTTTACTTAAACTCCAGCCTATAGCCAGTCACCGTGAGCTGGAAAAATGGAAAATATGACTATAAGACCACCACAACAGCTAGCCTGTTAGCATGCTTTCTTTCATTTTTGGTTGGCGCTGCCCCTATCTATGGGAAGAGGAAGGTGGGATAACCCAGTCAAGAAGAATCTTCTGCTTTAAGAAACCAGCTACATATAAGATCATTTGTATTAGAAGCTTGGTTTGTGTACAGTGTGAGAAGTTTTAGTGGTCCCTGTACAGAACCTTGTGTTTCTGCTTCATTCCTCCTCCTTCCACTTCTCTCCCCTAAAAATATTCTTGGTAACTGACACTATTTGGTTTCTGTGTTAGCAGCGTCAAACAGACAAGCTGACAATTAGATTGAATAGAATTACTTTCTGTTTACGCTAGATAAACTGGCCAGTGCTAACAACAGGTGGCCACAGTACCTGTAGATGGGGAAAAGCTTGTGCTGGAGTACAATCACAAGAAGCTGTGCTAAACCCCATTGTTTCAAACACAGAGCCTGGGCAGGAGCTGGCACGGTCAAATTGGCATTAGGGGAACGTGACTAACCTCGGTAGCAGCAGGACAAGACTCTTCACCTGTACTAGTTATGCTGACACAACAACATGTAAACAGGGTCTTTCCAGATCAGACCTAAGTCCACTGTGCCCAGTGTCCTCCCCTTCAGTAGTGGCAGCGGTGGTTACCTAAAGCAGTGTATAAACACCACAAAACAGCCATCCTTTCCCCAGCAACACGCAGTGCAGGGACCCTCTGGGTTAGAGGGGGTGTCTTTGAATTTAAGTAAAGTGCCATTTGCAGGTAGAGGTAATGCACCATGTGTATTTGAATGCAAACTAAACAATTTGGGGATGCAAGCAGAGAAAAGGGCAAGCTATTGTGGTAAAAACCTAGTATTATCATATATAGTTTCTCTGGGAGAGCGTCCAGATGCTAGCTTAGATGTGCTGTTTTGTAGATATGCAAATGGACAGGCGGACCAGAATGAGAGCACTTGCGGGATGGGATAGGCAAAGTAAGTGAGGCAGAGATCTTATCTGTCCATGGTTATTTGAAGGCAACTAATGAATTTCAGTCTCCTAAAGTGTCTACCTAGGCATTTGTAACGGAACGCACTGACATTGATGGTATCTGACTGCAATTCAGGGGATTCACAAGCCAGAGTGCAGGTGTTATGGGCCTGGCATTTTCCTTGCTCAACACATCTTTTCCCCTCTCCACCTTGGATCCCACTACTGCTGGGCACAGCTCAGCGCTCACAAGGAGCCGCCTCAGGTTGGTCCTCAGCAAGATCCACAGAGCTGGGGACCGACTAGGACTCAGCTCCCCGACCTTGTGCCGCTTGCGATGTGCTGGTGCTCAGAGTAGTCTTTTCTCCCTAACGTTTTGGTGACACTTGCGTAGCTCGTCGTGCCAATAAACCCTCATTTTAACTGAGCTGAAATCGCACGAACGAGATGCAGAGGAAGAAGTTAACAGTACCTACAGCAATGAGTCTTCGGAAGGAAAGACAGAGAGAGGAAGAAATTCCCTCTTCAAAATTCTACATCACACCTAACTGCACAAAAATGTGAACGAGTACCTCTTGCAGGGGTACAGCTGTGATCCTAGTGACAAGTGTTACGTGGGCACAAATTCAACACATGGAAAAATTAGGTCGATGGAAAAAGAATTAAAAAAAAAAAAAAGTAGATAAGAGAGAAAGACTATAAGGATTGACAGAGAGAAAGACTATAAGGATTGACAAAGCCAGCTGTGGCCCACCAGAATCAAGGAGCACTTGACTTGAGATTCCAGCATTTAGATAGCTTAAATTTGAAAGCTGCTCCTCCGTGAAGACATGCCAGGGCTTGTAGCTGCACTAATTAAATATGTTAGGTGAAGTTTTCTGATATGATAATCAACAACAAAACGGCAGCTTTAGCATTTAAAACATCTTAATGAGGTGTTAGAATCGAAGCCCTTTGAGGTGAATGGGGAAAGTTTATACACAGGGCTATTGTTCCAGCCTGTCTGGCTCTCCTCTCGAAACAACAGTGCCTTTTACCAGCCATTACCTTAACAGCCAGGTGGATAAGAAGTTGAATTCCTGGGCTTTTTTTTTTTTTT